>JARHVA010001480.1:2485000-3030000 GCA_037957365.1 Torreya grandis | reverse complement strand
TTTAACCTCATAGTGTAAACCAATAAGAGTTTACAAAATAATGTGAAAATAAAGACAAATTCAACATAAGAATCATCATACTAATATTTCTTAAAGATCTATCAAATTTTAGATAACAACTACTTTTGGTTTTGAGGATATTTAAAAAACCAATAAAAAAATAAGGTATTTTAATAATGTGATTCCATTATATTTAATTCAAATGAGTACCATACTAAAGTTTTATCATTATGAACATTATATCATGATCTTTGTTAGGAATCACTGCACTATATTCTTGTACCCTAAAAAATAACATAGATTAAAAATTTAGATTATATTCATATGCTAACTTTTAGAGTTTGAGAAAGTGTTTTGTATCTCCAAAATAATGGTCATTACCACAAATGTATCCATGTCATCACCAATTTCTTTAAATCAAGTTCATACATGTTGTCGATTAACCATCCCATAACCCATGTTATAGAAATTAAACTCTTATAAGTATTTATGTGTCCCTTAGTTAATATGCTTGAAAAAATAATGAACCATATTTTTATTCTATCTTTATGTTTCAAAAACCATGCTTAAGTTTTACATGTGAACCTTTATAAAATTCAATTCAGCCATTCATGCATATGGCTTAGTTACTGATTGTAGTAATGATAAGATAACCCAATATTTTGGTCTATTTTTAGTTCCTTCAATAAGATAAGTAATTTACACTTGATCCATTATGAACTTTGAGTTTTCTTAATTCATCTTAGTTATTTACAATAGATATGTTATTACCATTAAACTTAATAATGATTCATGTTTAGAATATACAAATGAAATACTCAACCAAGTTGTAGGTTATGTATTAAGACATCAAGGTTGTAATATAAATTAGAACTCACATATAAAAATCTTTAAGAGTGTCTATAAATTTAAATTGAGTTTAATTTGTGTTAACATTCAAAACATGTCAACTTAATCCAAGAAGAATATTATATGAAATTAACATCATTACATTCTTCTTTATTAATTTATTGACAAGTATCAATCAAATTTTACCAACACCAAGATCCCATATAACATAAATAACCTAATAGTTTATAACAACATTTATTAATATTTTAGGATTTATTAACTATCCATGTATGTGAGACAATATAAATATTTCATCTTTATAAATAAATAGCCACATTATGTCTACTTACAACTTACATAAGATACAATAAGTTTGAATAATTTCCTAAGATAACTTCAACACATTAATGTAAATGTCTCAAATTAAAGTAATAACACTTATGCTATAAAGATATTAATATAAAATCATATACTAGTATAATCATAATATCAACAAGCATTGATAAGATTTATAACACTAAAATTTAAAAATTTAAATGAAGATTAATAATATATATAACATTACTAATAAATAGGCATAGTCTTTCTCTAATAGTGATATCACTATTATGTATACACTTTGCACTAATATAAAATTTCAATAATAACTTTTAATGACACCAATACTCCTTAAAACACTTTTGAATACAAAGATTTCAATCAAGTACTATTATTAAAGGGTAATCAAATAGTGATTATGTTATGAATTAGCTTTCCACATTCCCCTCTAGATAACCTTCCTTTGAAAATGATTTTCATCCCTATAGCTAAACCCATCACCCTCGACTCTCCCTCCACCTATGATCAAAAAGGTATGGCCACTATAATAGAGAAACATGAGAAAAACAAAGTAATGTTGTAAAATTTTAACATAAAGGTCCATCAAGAAGGATTTGGTTTGGTAAAACTTATCCATGATTAGAATGAGATTCACCAAGAAATGGAGGCCATGACCCATGAGTTGGTGAATTCTACACTACCCCCTCCCATTTCCCCAATTCTCAAATCCCTTAAGGTCCCAAAATCACCCTGGGGTCCCCCCTAAGCATCCCTTCCGCTAGGTGAAAGGTAGGAAATGCCTAAGGATGACTTTCCCTGGTGAACAAGTTGAGGGTCTCAAGAATCAGACCAGAGACAAAGTCTCAAAAGATAAGACCAAATTCCCACAAAAGGAAAATTATGATGTGAAGGATACCTAGGAGGGTCCCCCCAAATAACATGTTTTTTGTGTTTGCTCTTGTTTTTGTTGTTTAGACTTTATATTTTTGTTCATTCAGCCTTGTAAGGCTTGGTTAAAACTCTTTATTTCACTTTTGTGGTTCTATGTCCATGTAAAACCTATATTTACCTTATCTAATAAAAAATTTAATAATAAAGAAACCATTTAATCTCGGATTTAATTAAAACAAAATGATCTTTTTAATATAATTGAGAACTCATAGAATTAATTACATTATCCACAATGAGGTAAATTAATACATATAACAAAACTAAATAATTTGTATTATATAATAGTTTCCAACAATTTCTCCTTTAAGTATTCCTAAATAATCTGATTTTAATCTTCCACCTTACAAATTCAATCAAATAAACCCATGCTTTGAATTACAATGAGCCCCCATTAGTGGCCCTAGGCCACCCCATCCATCAATTGGATGTAGATCAAGTTAATAGGATAGGTTTATTAAGAGGCAATAACAAAACACTTATAAACTTAACATGAAAATATAAAATCTTAGATAAAGAAAAGAGAAGAACTTATTCAAATTCCAACTTATGAAGATTAGTTTCTTGACACCTAATCCAAAGACTAAAACTCTTAAATTTGATATTGGCATATTGAACTTCAAAATTGTATTCAAGTGAATACAAATATGAACTTTAACTATATATATATATATATATATATATATATATATATATATATATATATATATAATCTATTAGTACACTAAACTTGTCAATATAAATTAAGAACACAACTCTGAAATATCATAAAATGATGATAAAAAAAATGGTCAAAACTCAAAAACCTTATACTAAATACTAATATAGTCGATATTATTAACAATGTCTATAAAAATCTCAACTCATAATATTGTAAAATAAGAATAACCCAGAATCAAAGTTCAAGAAACCATGTAACAAACAAATTATTTTTGAATACCTTGCCACCATTATCCTTATGACACATAGGTAAAAAAATCACAATCCAAAATAAAGCCATAAAATGTTTTCCTATAAAATATAACTAATAATTTTAACAATGAAGTATTTTACCTTAATATAAAATCATTATATAATGTTAATATAACCAAGGTTTTTAATTCAATCCACATGAACACTAATTTGATCATTTTATCAAGAGATGATTGCAAACATATTGAAAACATTTTAGCCTTTAATTGAGAGGCTTAGGTTATGATTACACAAAATAAAATAAATGCAATAAAGAAAAAATTCTATACATAGAATATACCCATAAAAATCATTTTACATTCAAATGGAAAAAATAAACCTTCAACATTATTCCAGGGTCATATTCATAATCATACCACAAAAAAAATAAACAAAATACAATAACATCATTTATTATTTTTCCATAGTCGCATAACCATAATAAAATCAATCATAAAACTAACATGAATTGATAGGTTAATATCCTACTCCAAGTCAATCAAGATTTCAAGAAAAAAAAAAACACAACTAATCCCATTTTTTTTTCTTTTCATATATAAGACAAATAAATTCAAACTAGTTTAATAAAAAAACTAGAATTATATGCCAAGCCAAGCACTTAAAGGTTTAAGGAAAATAAAAATAACAAAAATAAAATAACTTGAAATCCTTTGAACATAAATGCAAGAAGTTTGCATCACCACTTTTTCTCTTTGTTTTTTCTCCCAAAATCCTAAGCTATGTGTATTTTCTGTCTCACATCTATAAGGTAAAATCCCTTCCAAAAACTCAATTAAACTCTCCCATTATGTCTATAACATAGATCCATAACTATAAATAGTGGCCACCATGAAAAAATCTAGGCCATAATGGGCACTAATTCCATAAAACTCTCTATGATAGCCATAAATTTTTTTGACAAAGTTTCCCCATCAAAACTAGGGTTCCCAAAATGGAGTTGAACCACCAAAAGATAATTATATCAAAATAAATAATCTCAACCCCTAATCCTTTTAAAACTAAGATAATTCCATCAACCAAATTCTAAGCCAAAACAAAAAAATAAAACCAACTAATGCAAGCCTTAAGTGGCTCATGGTCCTCTTTTCCACTTGCCTCAATATAGTCAAATTTTGACTAAGACTTAATCATAGAGTCATGCCACCAAGATGAAGTCAACAGATCTTATATAAAATAACATAACTCATGCAATTAAAAACTAAGACCAAGTCAAATACATAGCTAAAGAAATAAATAAGGTCAAATAATCCTTGACCTTTAAGGGTATCAAGGTAATTCAATTAAAACATCAATTATGACAATAAATAATAACATTAAAATGAAAAAAAGGTAACTTGAACATTTATAACTATGTTAATTAACTTAAAAATAACACAAATACAAAATCATGCCAATGAGAAATTGAACACAACTTATAAAACAACACTAAAAGAAAGAAAAGATTATAATTATTTTAAATTTTATGCAACTTGTTTCCAATTTGCCATGCTATCTGACTACTAAGATCTGTAAGCAACCTATCTCATTGTACCTATCCCTATGGTCACAAAATAGACCATTAACAATATTTAGGCAAGATAAAAATAATAAACTCACTAATTAATATAACTAAATCAATAAAACTTCATCTTATACTAAATCAAGTTAACATAATTCATAAAAGCATTTAATAATCAAGTTTTACTGTAAAATTTCACATCATCATTAACTCAATGAAATAGTAATATCTCAACAAACAATTAAATCATAGATTATCTAGTTGAATCACATCATAAACCTCAAAAGTATACTACAATGTATAATCTAATGAATCAAATAAATAAAATAACCATGAAATTGTTATCAACTAAATCATAAAATAGTACTATCAAATATTATTAAATGTCAAGTATCTAGCTAGGGTCATGACATGTAGGAATAGTGAAAATAAGTATCAATCATCCTATTTAAGTATTTAGATCCATCATCCACTATAAATTCGTTATTGATTTAAAATATAAGACAAAAATATATTCCAAAATCATTGCATTCCATGTGACCACATCTCATTCATAGAGGTTTTTAGGCAATGTATGTGCCCATTGTATGCTACCAAATTTTTCATACATTTACTCTAGAGTGGGTGGATGAACACTCTAAATATTTTATAATGAGTGACTAATCACTCTAAAAAATATTATACATTTAATTATTTTTAACATGAAGTTTATAGATATCAAAAACTAAGTCTAACCATACATGTGATCTATTGTAGACATAGTGTAAATAAATATCAATCATCCTATTGAAGTATTTACAACACTCAACCATTAAAACTACATGGTTTCTTATAAATAGAACACAATAATATATCCTTCAGTCATTTCATTCCATGATATTTCATTTTATTCATACATTTAGTCAAACAATAAAGGTGTTTGAAAACTCTGAACTATTTAGAGTGTGCATTTTCCCACTCTAATAACTCTAATATGTTTGATTCACTATGAATATAATGTTTAGATATACCATTCTATACTATTTATAATTGTTAGTCACCCACTATAAACTAATACCATAGGATTAAGTCATTTTCAATATAAATTTTAGAGCTACCAATAAAGAAGTTCAACCATAATAGTGACCCATTATAGGCATAGATTAAACAATTTTAAATCATCATATTAAAGTATTTAAATCACTCTCTCACTAAAAATATATGGTTGATTGAAAATAAAAAAGATAAATATTTCCTACAATCATTGCATTAGATTAGACTACATATCATTCACATATTTTTTCAAAAAATCAAATTCATGCTATATACTTCCACATTTTTCGTAAATTTGTTATAGAGTGGGTGGAAAACCACTATATAATGTTTAGAGTTTGTGTTCATCCACTCTAAAATATACTACATGTTTAATTAATTATTAATATTAATTCTAGAGATGCTAACAAATAATTTGAACCATAAATGTGATCCATTGTAAGCATGGTTATATTAAGTGTCAATCATAATATTGAATTATTTATAATACTCATCCACTACAGTTGCATGGATACTTGAAACTAGAACAAAACATGATATCTTACAATCATTTCATTCCTTGAGAATGTGTCATTCATAAATTTTGTCAAACAATTCAGGTTCTTATTGTATCTTAAAACTACTACAATTTTAAGTCACTTTGAATATGAAGTTTAGATCTACCAATAAACAAGTTAAACTATACATGTGATCCATTGAAGGAATATTGAAAATTAGTGTCAATCATCTTATGGAAGTACTTAAATCCCTCATCCAATATAATTATGTGGTTACATTAAAATAGGAGACAATAAGGTATCCTAAAATCATTTCACTTCAAGAGAACACATCTCATTATTAAATTTGGTTAAATAATTCACTTCCCTACTGTATGCTTCCACATTTTTCACATATTTAATTTATAACGGCTAGTCACCCACTCTAAATAGTTTAAATTTTGTGCAAAACCATTCTAAAAGTATCCACAAGTTTAATTCATTTAAAATATGATGTTTATAGCTACCAACAAAGTAATTGAGTAACATATATGATACATTGTAGGCATAGTGTAATAAAGTGTCAATCATCCTATTGAAATATTTCATTCATCATCCACTACAACTACATGGTAGCTTAAACATAACACAAAAAATGATATATTTAAATCATTTCATTCCATGAGATCAAATATCTTTCATATATTTTTTTAAAATAATTTAGTGCATGATGTATGCTTCCAAATTTCACAATCCTTTAATTTTGAGTAATCAGGCCCATTATAAAAACTATCATAGGTTAATTCACATTTAATATGAATTTTAGAGACACCAAAAAATAATTTGAGCCATACATGTGATCTATTGTAGGCATAGTAAAAATCACTATCAATCATCCTACTTAATATTTTACATCAATTATAGTTGTATGAATTCTTGTAAATAGACAACAACACATATCATACAATAATTGAATTCCATGACATTGTATCCATTCATATATATTTTCAAATAATTCATATATTACTTTATATAGGATGACCACCCACTATAAACTATTTACAGTGGTATCCTTAAGCTTTGTATTCAAAGTTATTTAAACTATAGTAATTTTTAAGATGTGTAGTTTTACACTCTAGATAGTCTAGAGTAGGTAGTTTCCCATGTTAAATTAATTATATGAAAAATTTGGAAACATACAATAGGCACATTAATTATTTTATAAAATGTATAAATGAGATATGGTCCTATAGAATGTAATGATTACATGATATATTTTTGTGTTATATTTGAAATCAACCATATAGATATAGTATGTGAGGGATACAAGTGCTTCAATATGATGATTGTAACTTATTTTCACTATGATATAATGGATTACATATATTATTTAACTTATTTATTGGTATCTCTACATTTCATGTTCATAAATGACTTCCTATGGTACTTTTTAGATTAGGTAGCCACCCACTAAAAAAACTACCTAAATTTTAAGTCGCTTTGAATATGAAGCTTAGATATACCCCAAAATATGTTGAATCATATATGTAATACATATATTTTGTCAAATAATTCATGTGTTTTCTATATGTTACATAGTTTAAATATTGAATTTGGGAGTGATGAACTGTGAACATTGAGTTTTTGAAAATTTGAATGAGTAGGATAGATTTTATGGGTCCCTAATATAGGAAGCCATACCAAAGCATGGTAATTAGATTATAGATGGTGGTCTAGTCATAGTTATGACTCATAAGGAATAAAAAGAGGTTTGTCTTCATATTCTAGATATTGTAATGGATCATGACTATGAAGGCATAGGGGATACCCTTTTGGTTAAATTCCTTGGGTTTCAACCAAATATTGAATCCTTTAGGGAATGGATCAAACATAAATGGGCTATGAATGCTTTGGTGGACATGATACCAATGTTAATTATTTTTTCTTGGTTAAGTTTTCTTACCATGATGACTTCAAAAGGGTCCTTATGAGAGGGCCATGGTTCATGGGTAATTCATGGATCATGTTCTAAAATGGAAACCAAGATTGGACTTATTCAAGGATATCCTAGAATAAAATTTAACTTGGATAAATCTCCCTAGAATCCCTTTAGAATTTTGGCCTAGATAAGTCATTATAGAGATTTACAAATCCATTGGACACCTGATTAAAGTATATCAAACTTTATTCACCAAAATATGCCTTTTTGTGGAAAGATTTTTTATACTAGTGAAATTGGGTGAGACCACATTATGATTCATTTCTTTAAGATATGGTTTTGGTAAATGGGCTCAAAATATAGTATATGAGAATTATATAGTAACTTGTAAGTACTATGACATATGGGGACATAAATACATAGAATGAACTAGCTTGAAAAAAGTCACCAAAGTTCCCTTGGATTGTTCAAGGGTGAAAAATTTAAGCTTAAAATAACCTTCATGGAGAACATGCCATGAATGAAAAAAACTTTTACTCTCCAGAACCTTGAATAGAGTCTATCAAAATGGTCAAACAAGGGCTCTCCCAAAAGGGTTATCATATTCAATAACCTCTTAGTCTATATTATCAAAGGATCTAGAGAAAGAAGGGTTAACTTGGAGTCACTCTCTCCCATGAAGAAATATAAGAGACCTCTAAGTTTATGTGTAATTTCCCATTAATCACAAGTGCATTAATCAAAAGGATATCTACCTATAAATTTTGAAAGATTGAAATGCTTCCTAAGATGGATGATAAAAAAGGATTTGATAAAAGGTAATCTAAACAAATAGTTGATAGTTAGGACCTCTTCACCAAAAAAACTTTGATGGTATGAGCCAAATATTGAATTATGGAAATTAAGGAGCTAACCATACCCTTGGTTCAACGTACAATCCTCCTAACCTCCTCATGATGAAAGTTATTTCATGGAACATTAGGTAAATCGATAACCTTTAAAATATAATGCTAGTTAGGAATCTCAGAAAGGTCCAAAAACCTTCTATTGTTTTACTTCAAGAAATGAATATTTCATTGGATGCTTTGAAAAGCTTGAGAAACTCTATTAAGAATAAGTCTAGATTCATTAACTCTAGGTATATGGGGGCTTCGATAGGCATTTTAGTCATCTAGGACCCAATTCTCTTTAATAGAAGAGTTATTTAGAGAAATTAAGGTCATGTTATAGTTGGAATTACCTATTTAATTTCCAATAAGAAGTGAATATTATCCAATGTTTATGCTCCAAATTCTAAAATAGGAAGGAGTCAATTTTGGGAAGATTTATCCAAATTCATATTCTACACCATAGGGTGGGATTGGATGGTGGTAGTTGATTTCAATACCCCCTTAACCCAAAATACAAAAAAGGAGGAAATCCTAAATATAATGATATAATGGCTAACTTCAATGACTTTATTATGAGAAATGATTTGCAGGATTTGGAATTATGTGGAGCTTCTTACACATAGACCAATTAAAGAATGGGGGTGCAAAATATTAAATTAAGATTGGATAGATTCATTTTAACTTTAGATTAGGACTTAAAATCTTGTTGTAGACTTTTAGTACTCTCAAAAATTGGTTCCACCCATAATCCTATGGTTTTATTTAAGGAAGAAGTCTTTAGGATCAAGAATCTCCCTTTCAGGTTTGAAATTATGTGGTTGGATATATAGGTATTTCAAAGGATATGAAGGAATATTGTAAGGGTGAGATTGAGGGTTGACAAATGTTTTTACTGGTCTCTAAACTTAAAATGGTAAAAAAATAATCTAAAAGTGTGGAATAAATAAATATTTGGAAATATTTTTACAAGTAAAAAGGAAACTAATGAATCCCTTATGGATTTGGAATAATGCATCCAAGCTAATGGTATGAACAAATAAACTTAATATAGATAAAAATATATTTTAAGGGATTTTCATAATTTAGAAGGTAGGGAATAGACCTACTAGAGACAAAGATCTAGAAACACATGGCTAAAAGAAGAGGATAGAAACTCAAAATTATTCTTCCAATTAGTGCATAGAAATAAGAACACCCTAAGAATACATGAACTAATTAAATAATAAATAACTAAATTCAAGATGAGGATGAGATAAAGTTAGAATCAGTTAACTATTTTAAAACATCCTCTTTGGAAATCATTCTCTCAATCAGAATCTTTAGGGAAATTTTCTTAGATTATTTGACAAGGTTATTGATTTTAAAGGGAATGTTGATCTTTGAAAATAAACTATTATTGATGAAGTGAAACTTATTATTGATGATCATAAATAAACCAAAAGTGATTTATAGTGTTTAAATAACACTTCACATTTTAAAATCTAAAGATTCAAAACATGAGTTGCAAGTATTTGGCAATTAAGATGCATGTGGTAGAAATAGTAGTAAAGTAACATGAACTATTCCACAATACTTATAAAGTTTAATGGTCGGGGCCATCTTAGTATCTTTATTGAAAAGTGTGGATAAGCATACCTAGATATGTATTACTAACTAGACTAAAATGGTTATGAACAATGTATTTAAGCTAATATGATTTATTTAAAAAGAAGCAAAAGGGAAGGTAGGGTAAGAAATAAATAGTGATTGCTGATTTGTATTATGAACATATTGACAAAACTTCAATCTTTTATGAGCATGATCTTAACCAAAATGTAGTGTAATACAATATAAGCTCACATTTCACCAAAAAATAGGCCCAGTTAAAAAGAAGGAATGACAATACAAGTAAAATTGAATTTTCTTTAGGGTTTTACACTACATTTAGATAGTTAAAGCACATCTCTATTGTAGAGTAAATGAAACAAAGTAAATTCAATTCTTTCAACTAACCTAGAATACACAAGTTAGAAACATTATAATTAATAATATTTCTTAGTATTTATTAAAATCATTCATATTCAAAATAGAAAAAAAAATTGAGACACTTAGCGATTTAAACACACCAAAACCAGATATTTTTTGTAGAATTATTTGATCTCTTGTATTAATTACTCAAAATTGTACAAATATCTTATATTCTCTCCCTTTACAAATGGTAATACATGATATTTTAATAGGAATCTAAGTAGTATACTAGTCAATTTTACAACTATATGTGTACAAAATATAGTTTTCTTTATTGCAACTATAATACAAGTATCTTTTGCAATCTTACTGACCTAGAGGCAATCACACTAACAAACTAGCATGTGCTTTTACAAAATGAATTGGGTGCCTTACTAGTAAGACATAATTAAGATGTTGGAGGTGGGTTCCTTATTTGATGCAAGATTCCTATGGCCTTTTTATTTTTCTCATCCATTGGGTCTAAATCCATTACTGGCCTTGTGATACACTCCTCTTCTTGGTTTGCCAGCTCATCAAAATCTTTATCATTCCTAGCCAAGGATTCTTTGATTCTCCTAGCTTCATTAATTCTCTCCCCTACATTAAAGATCATGTTAAAAACTCTATTTTTATCCCTTCTTGATTATCCTTGACCCTTACCTTTGATTTACTAATTATCCAAGGTGGCTCTATGATGGAATTCTTCATCATTTAAAATCCCTAGGGTAGTAGTCTATGTAGGATCCTCGATCATGGTGCCTATAAGCTTTTCAATTTTACCAATGAGATCCTCTTCTTCTTATATTAGCTCCTCAACTTTGACATTCCAAGCATTCAAATATTGAAGTTTGTCTCCAAGAATCCCTAATATGGAACTTAAATTCCCCATACTAATAGCCTTGAAGTTTCATATTTTCTACTTAATATCGATACCAAGAAGTTGAATAATTTTATCTTCAGAGGCTTGTCATTGAGTAGCTAGTTCCCTAGCTAAGGTACCTTGATATTGAAGGGCATTTTACCTTCACTTCATGGAATTTAATGGCTTGAACATGTCATAAAATGACTCATCTAGCATATTGATCATGGAGTCTAGGACTGAGATAATAGCTTGAGTCTAAAAAATTTCCTTTTCTTCCTTCAAGTTATTAATTCATTGCACTAATCCTTGGTCACTAGCTCTATCCTACTAAGATTGAGCCTCAATTAAAATTACCACATCCTCCTCATGGATGGGAGCTTTACAAACTTGTTATCCCCTAATAGGGGTTAAGCCTATGAATGGCTCCACCTTCTTAAATTTGGACTCTTCTTGACCCACCATGGCTACCCTCATTATGGTCCTCTCCTAAGATAATGTGTCTGGGTTAAATTTCACCTTAACCTCTAGTTCCTTGAATTTTGGAGGATTAGTAACCTCCACACTTGTACTCCTAGAGGCTCTTGAGGTGTTAATTCTTTGTTTCTCTTAAATATGTTAAATTTTCATTCTTCTCTCTTCCTATTTTTTCACTATATCTTTGATCCATGGCTTGATGTTGTCATCCTAAGTCGAGACAATCTTTATCAAGGCCTAGAAAGGGGAGAGGGATGGAATATTTTGTATATTTCCATAGAAAAACTAGTCAGGGATGATTATTCCATGAATTAGATTTTCATCAATAAAAATATTAACTTCACTAATGGGATGAGTGATGGTCAACCTAGGCCTTTTTTTTTTGAGCCACAAGCACCAAGGCCAATTCTACCTTCCTCTTCTCCCCATCTAGTGGGATCAATTCTTTACTTCACTAGAGGGATCCTCATCCCTATAAAATATGTATGTAATTACTTTGTTAATAAGGGTACCTTCTAATGTTTCTCCCTCTTCAAAGGAAACCATGCTAATGAATTCCACTAGGGAAGATGGTCTTTATGGGATTGCTAAAGGTGTATGGCCTTCTCTAGGTCTCTCCTCTATATTTGGTTCTTCAGCCCCAACTTTACCTTTTCCTTTGATATCCCTAGCTACTCAACATAGGCTTGTCCTATTAGTTCTTCTTATTGAGGCTCAGATGACTATCCCTCAGTAGGTAGCTTTTGATGAGTAGTCCTAGATGGATCAGGTAATAAGTGATAATGTAAATGGTGTAGTTTTCATCTTTCTCTTGAGGGCTTGTTGTCCCTACCCAACCTACACTCCAATTGGGTGTTGTCACCTCTAATTTTGGAAAGTACTTATTCAAAAAAATTGGCTCTAATGTAGATGTCATCACCTACACCCAACTAATGTCCATATTTAATCTTTGGTACCTTACTATCTTGAATGTGGTTGATTACCTTATTCCTTGGGTCCTACATTTTGAATTCATCCAACTAAAAATGAAGTGAATTCCTATGAACCACCATGACCTACAGCTATTTCTAATCTCTGATTATAACTTTGCCAATATCCAATGGGAAGGGATTGACTTGAGCTTTCTTCTTTTCTTTACATGTCCTATCCACACCTTGAATAATCTAAGAGGTAATGTCTTATTCTATAATTTTGTTAGGTACATTAATGGGTAATCTTAGGGATGAATCAAGATCCCTTCTACCCTTATCATGATGTAATATTGGTAGTACCACACATCCCCCATGGTTTCCATTTGTTTCTTAATGAGAGGATGTAGTATTGGCATATGGATGCCTGTGATTACCTTATAAATGGTTGGGAAAACACCATCACAAATAATTTTCATGTGGTTCTTGTACTTGAATATATGTAATTTAGAGTATGGTGGGATATTTTGGTCTTGCCATTAGGGACTAGTTTCTTATTCTAGGGAAGGTCAGAGAGGCTAAGAGGGAATACAAGAGATAGGACATCATATATAATTTCTTAAAGGTCATTCTTTTAATGGCCATGAATTGCTTGGTCAGGAAAAATTTTATCAGGTCTCCCATAACAAGGGTCAATTTATCTTCTAGCATAAAGTGGACATAAGATACCCAAACTTTGTTCACATAAGTGGTGGAAGGGGCACCAATGGATCTATTTAGAAAGTTCATGGCTAGCCTAACAACCTATCTAAATTATACAATAGGATTTTTTCCATTTTGGGACTTGAAAACATGGGATCCTTGGATTAACTAGGGTATGAGGACCGAATCAAGTCTTGGGTGTTAGTCAGATCTCTCATGGATGGGAAATCGGGATGGGACAAGAGAAGATTGTAATAGGTTTCAAAGGCCATAGGGGTGATACATGAAACCCTTTTAGTGCTTACCTCTCAAATAATATACTCCCTATCTATTCTACAATCTAAAAAAAATGGACCAAGGACATCGATAAAATGCATTACATCTAGTTTTTCTATTGCATGGTGAAGGCTTGACATCTAAATTACAAATATATCATTGTATCTTTGATGTGTAGTAGAATTTATCCTCTCCTCTTGAGATATGGGATAAAACTCCTCCCCAGTAAAGAATAATTATGACTAATTCCTGACTCCATAGACATTTAGGCCACCAAATCTAGCTTTGTATCCTTGAAAAACCTTCCTTCCTTATTGAAGGTCAGATAGAGCTCAACTTTAATATTCAATTGTTGTCTACCTCCCACCATTGATGATACACAATTTCCCTCATAGGATTGCCAAGGATTTCACTAAGGCACTTGTTTTTCAAAGCTTAGTTATGATATCTTGACCAGGTGAAGTTAATTGAGTCAACTTGAATCCTCTTTATAGAGGGTTTATAGTTTTGAGCTTTAATGGTAGATTTACTCAAGCCTTAACTTCATACATGCCTTAGATTTGATGGGACCATTTTCTTCATTCCCTTTATTTTTTTGAGCTTTAAAGATCTTTGATTTTGATCTTTTATGATTTTGTTGAGTCCATGTGGTAGCATTTTGGACTTTCATGATAGTTTTCATAATTTCCCTTCAGATACTAGTCATTGAATTTTAAAAGTCTCCTTTATTTCATTCTATCAAATCATGATCTTGGGTTTAATGTGATCTATTGATCTAAATCTAAGTTCTTACACTCCCTTTGTCTAATTAATCCTTAGGTTCATGGTTATGACACTTGGCATTCTCACAAATCTTTTTGTGCTATGTATCTTTGTTAGTTATTGTTTTGGTCATGCATTGGCCATGTGTAAAACTTATAGAGCTTTGAAAAGTCATTAGGCTCATCACATCATTGGATCGAACCTAGTGAGCGAGTGATCAATATTGATCTTTATGGGGCCCTTTTATTGAGTAGAGGTCTTCTCACTTTGTTATATTAAATCTAATAGGTGAGTAATCACCATTTATCTTCGCAGTGAACTTGATAATTAATTAAACACATTTATTAAGTGGGTTCCTATAAATTTCTCATTTTGACTAGGAAGTCACCATACATCTATCCATTTGGGTTTTATGTACCTTTTAACTTTTCTCCCTATACCTCACACTATTGGATCAAATCCAACAAGTGAGTGGTTGTAATTGATCCTTTTGTTATGCACATTACTTAAGTGAGAGATTTTTGATTAATATGATCCATTTGATCAGATCTAGTGAGTGAGAAATCATCATTAATCCTACAAAGGACATGAGGAATAACCATTAGGATTGACATAAATACTTAGGATAGATTATTAAGACTAAGGTCTTGATTAAATATCGGGGCCTTAATATTAATAACCTAGTCTAAATTAGGTGACTTTTAAAAAGGACTACATAAAGCACGTTAATTTAGACCCAAGGTAAAAGAAAGGGGAAAGGAATTTTGAAAAACATGAAAAACCCTTTTATTAACCAATTTATTCTATCATTCCCACTGACTTGGATCTCGCCAATATTTGAATTTAAACTAAAATATACCTAGTGTTTTTGAACACCAAACCCTAGACCTTCCGAGGAACCTACAATAACTTAGGCAACTCTATTAGCTAAGTTAGTTTAGAATAAGAGATCTGAAAAATACATAGATGTGTTTCATTCATGAGTGGATGATCTTTAAATTCTTTCAAAAAGGGACCTTAATGTTTAGATATCTCAAACTTGGATACATAGGTCTCTCAAGGGTCCCCAATTTTTTAAATGAGTGGGGTATGTTGGTTCCAAAAAATGGTGACTTCCAAGGGAAACATAGAAAGATGTTAGAACTTCTAAACTCTAAGTTTAGATAAACATTGAGGTCACCATTCCATTTGACCTAATAAACTACCATCTAGATCTAATTGTGGTTGAAACAAAAATTGAACTAATGGATTTAAGTTAAACATCAAGACATACCTAAGTTGTGTGTGTGATTTGATTCTACTTACTATTTTTCATAGGGCTTGAGAAGTATTCATTAGCTTTCTTCCTTTAATCATTTATGTTGACCTAGTTGTATTGAACATTTTTTATTTTTTAATCATAGTTTGGCTCAGGGAAAGCTTGGGCATTTCTCTGTTACTAGGTAGGCATCCAAATCCCTGATAAAGATACCTTTAGATCCACTCATGGCCTTACTTCACTAACATCCAAGCATCCATAACCCCAATGGAGGTTGACTGAAACACCTTCTTATGAAAGCTTTAGTTTTGCCTTATATTCTAATTATATGCTTTGTATTTTAGATCTTTATGCTTTTGATAAGGTTGGGAACTAAGAAAGCTAGGTTTAGGATTTGATCAAATATTTGATTTTGTAAGGATCACTTAGGGCTATAACCCTTTCCTTATGCAAATATTTAGTACAAATATTCTTAAAAATAGTGTAGATCCAAGGTCATGACTTAAATCTTATGGAATGACTTCATCTCTATTTGTCTATACTTAGATTCTAAAATTTGTATCATGATATTGGTTTCCATGACTAAGGTTACCTTTTCATGGGGTTTACACCTTATCTTTATGATTGGGGCCATTTTGAGCATATTTCATAATTTCCAAACTTTAGGGATGACTCTAAAATACTCTAAGATCAAGGGAAAACCATAGGAAAAGTAACACACATCACAAATCAAGAGCAACCAAAACAAAGGAACAAAACAAATATGAAAAAACTTATCTACAAACCAAGGGCAAGAAATAAAAGATTCATAAAGCAAACTAATTAGCCTACCTACTATAATCTAATCCCCTTACACCTTACTCCATAAAGACCTTAGGAGGGATGGTAGAGAATCAATGCTTGATGTATTACCCATTAGTAGTAAACATGAACTCTACCCCTTATAAATATTTGAGCTTGAAGGTGTTGTTCCCTAATGTTTCACTAATTTGATATGGGTCAATTCACAAGGGTGTTCATTTACCATGCTTTCCTTTGGGTTTAGATGCTTTATCCCAAATTAGGACTAAGTCTCTTTGCCTGAACACCTTGATATTAGACCATTTTTCAAACCATATTTTTAATATGGCATGGTGTCTACTAAGATTATCAAAATTATTTTCCCTATTATCATTTATTTAGATGAGGTCTAGTAGCCTGGAAGCTACGTTTTCTAGACTATCCTCCACATATTCTTGCATGAATCTATATGTAGGAAATTTGAGGGTGATGGGAAATATGGGCTCCATCCCATACACCAACTTTAATGGTCAAGATTTTAAATCTTGTTTGATTCTTATTCTACCAGCCTAAAGTGTAAACTTGAGCAACTTGTGCTAAGTTCTAGGCTTATCTTTAGCATAATTCTTGATTGCCTTCATCAAGGTCTTATTTGTGGACTCTAAAACACCATTTCCTTGAGGATAGTGATTATAAGTAATCTTAAGGGTGATCATATTATCTTAGGCCCATTTATTCATCTTAATTAAAATGAATTTGGATCCATTATCACATACTAGAGGAGATTGGGGTCCCAAATATAGTACATATACTTTATTCTAAGAAGCCAATCACCTCCTATATTATACATTGCTTGGTAGATACTACTTATATCTACATGGTGAAGTAATATGTGGGTGAAGAATAATTGTGGCCCTCAGATGAGTTAGGGTTGATTACTCCAACAAAGTCCAAACCCCACTGTGGGAATGGTTTGTCAATCATGACTGGTCATAAAGGCATGGCTGCTTTTGGCTCTTTGGTGCTTAAAATTTGGCAATAGTGGCATTCTCTTACATGCTTATGGGCATATTTGAAGTTAGTGGATCAATAGTAACTAGACCTTAAGATCTTATGGCCAGTATTCCTTCCAGAGGGATGTCCACTACCTAGCTTTTCATGGAAGGTGACCATAATTTGAGTGGCTTCTTCTTATGAGACACACCTTAGGTAGATCCCCTCAAAGTTACTCCTATACAATACACCATCCTTGATTAGTTAATAAGTTTCCTTAATCCTTAAGGCCCTCTTTTGTTCCCTAGATAAGCCTAGAGGATAAACACCATTACTCAACAAATAAATAATTGAATCATACCATTTGCTGGTTTGAAAATTTTGGTGGTCTACATATATGATACTTAGCCTAGGGCTAGCAATAACAATCATTTGGATCAAACCTTGGCATCTTACCAACTTTTATATCCTCATTTCCAATTCATATTCTTGTATAAATGACATCGACTTACCTATTCATTCTCCCAACTCATTTTCACTCAACATAAGTATGGTAGTAGGGTCAAGTAGGATGACATGCACCTTATTTCTAAGGATGTAGTGTCTAAACTTCTTTATTACCTTTACTATCACATATGCATGCTTATCAATCATAGAATAGTTCAACTTAGCATTCTTGAAATCAGTACTCATGAATGCTATTAGCTGATCAAACTCATCAAATTTTTGAGTAAATATAGTAGCCATAATATGATCAAATGCAAAAGAGTAAAGATATAAATCCTCTGAGAAATCAAGACTTATAAGCACTAGGGCTTGGCCAATATCTTCCTTAATTCCATAAAATTCCTTCTTGGATTATTCCTTCCAAATCAACTTCACATCATTCTTGAACATGTCATTTAGTGGCTTGACAATTTCTATAAAACTAGAAATCAAATTTCTTACAAAATTTATTTTTCCAAAGAATGACTTTAGTACATTCCTACTATTTCGAAGCTCAATTATAGATATGGCCTCCACTCTTTCAGGGTCTATGGTGATGGCATCTTTGGTTATAATGCACCATAATAGTTTTCCTTTAGTTTCACAAAATATGTTTTTCTTAGGGTTCAAATAAATGTCATATCTTCAACATCTTTCAAAAACTTGTAGGTACATGAAGTGCTCTTCTCTATTTTTAGAAAAAACTGTTAGATCATCCATGTAAATGATGATGCACTTACCAATCAAGCCTTGGAAGGCATGATCCATAACTATTTATAATGTGGTTCCTACATTTATAAGTCTAAAATTCATCCTTTTATAAGCAAAGGTCTCCCACATTTTTTTGAATGTTGTCTTCATCATGTCTTATCTATCAACTAGTACTTGGTTATAGCCTAAAAAACCATCAAGGAAGGACATAATAGTTAAGCCTGAAATAGTTTGAATTACTTGACCAAGGGAAAAGAAGGGATAATTTTCCTTCTTTTATTTTTTGTTAAAATTATTTAAGTCAATACATAGCCTAATCTCACCATTCTTCTTCCTGACTAGAACTAAATTGGCCACCCAAGTTGAATGTATGATGGGAAAAACTATCCATGCATCCAGTAACCTTTTGAATCTTTGAATATCATAGGTTATAGCATGGGGTTTATTGGTCTTTATTTATGTTTGAAAGGTTTACAACTTTATTTGAATGGTATGGTATGGGTAATGACCCTTAGATCAAATATTTTTAGGTCATCATAGGACCACGCTATAATATCCTTATAGTTGGTAAGAAGTTCTTTGGCCTTCATATTCTTAGAAGTTGTACAAGCCTTTCCAATTTTTACTAGTTGGGGTTGCCCTTGGGAATCAAGATCCATAGTTAGTTTGTCTTGATCAAATAATGTTTCTAGGTAATCATTCCTTTAGGTATTTTGTTGTCATTTAGTTAAATAACTTTGCTATCAATCTTAGTCCCTCCAATTACATTTTCATTAGCTTCATTGATGATATGGGATTCAAATGCCCTAAAATTGCTAAAAAAATATAATATCTACTGGTCATCATTAAAGACTTAAAAATGGTTAACATTATCAGGCACTCATGGACATGGGACCAATTCAATACTAAAATCATGGGAGTCCAGACTAGGCATGAGGTTCACTACAAGTGATGCCATTTCATTGACAACTTGGTTTTCATCTCAAGGAATGATAGTCATGCTAAAAGTGTCAAAAGACTCAATCAGGTCCCAAACTCTAAACTTATACTTCTTGAGGTATGAGAGTTTACATTGATACCTAATCCTAACTTCGTTGACTACTAGTTCTGAATCTCCAAAAACTAGTAGTTATTTAGCTTTATTCTTGATAGAAAATTGTAAAACAAGGATGAGAGCTTCATACTTAGCAAGGTTATTTGTATAAGGGAATTGGAGTTTGTAAGAGGCATGATACCTTTTGTTAGTTGGATCAGTTAAGATAATTCCAACACTTGATCTAGTCTTGTAGCTAACACCACCAAAGTGTGATTTCCATAGCCCAGGTGGAGTCTTCATGTCCTTAGGATCATCTAATTTATTAGCTTCTAGGGTGAAAAATCCTAATTTTTAGTCAATTATGTTAACCATTTCATTAATATCATTGTACTCTATTATCATATGCTTCATCTTTGGTTCCCTCTAAACTCTAATTTTCTTTGGGAATCCCTTCCAAGGTAAATATAAGTGGGAACAATTAGTGGACATATACCCATTTAAATATTTTGTCTATTCTCTACTTAATAGGATCCCATAGGCATCATACATGTCCACTACCTAAATATCAATAAATTATTTTACCCTACGATCAGAGGCTATCTACATGTGGATATTCAAAAGTTATCCAACCACTTTAACCCTTGACTTGTCTAATTGGGTGACAATCCTATTAGACTTAATGGGGGTTAATCTAAGTTGTTTACATATGCTAGTAGGAATGATATTGGTGGAAGTACCTAAGTCTAATAAGCAATTATGTATTTTTTTACCAAATATTCTAACTATGATCAAAAAATGGGGAGATTCAGCTTTGGTCTTATGCATTATTACATTAGCATGATCTATCTTGGGAGGTTTTCTAAAATTTAAGGAATCTAACAACAAATCCATTTGTTCTATGATTTGTGTTAAATCATGTAGGGTGATATTAGCCTTTATCTTCTTCATGTCCTCAACTATGTTGTAACTAGTTTTAGGAAGATTGTGTATTTTAGTATTTTGATTAGGAATTCTCCCTTGGTGGGGGGGCTTAGGGTTATTAATTAAAGAAGGATCTGGAGTAGTTCCAAATTTATTTTTGGGTGTTGAGGTAGTCAAGGGATACCTCTATTCTTTGTTCTTCAATGTGTAAGTCTTTTTAGGAATTATTGAGATACATGGATTTCTTCAAGGATCTCATCTAGTTCATTTTCTTCTTAAAAGGGGAAATCAAAGGTTTTCACCATGAAATCTTGGTTAGAAGACTTTGGGCCATATGTGTGTGCAATGTTATCCTTATTGGGATGCTTCAAATGTCTTTCATAATTCAATGCAATCAATCTCTCCATGATTATATGTGTAATGCACCCTAAAATAGTTAGGTGATGAAATATCCATAAGGTTGATATCCATGGTTTTATTCTCTAAGGAAGGGTCATGGTTTTTATTATTTTGGAAACTATCATTTTGAAACCTATTACTTGGCCTATTCTATCTTTGAAATTAAAAGTTCTTAAACTTTCAGTAGTATTCCCCACTTATTTTTGCAATTGGAGGAAATTTATACATAGCTTTTGGACCATTTTTATGATAGATTCATTTTCACTTTTAGAGGTCTTAGAATTATATACTTGATTATTACTAACATTATTAGTTGGTACTAACACCATTTGATCTCCTATTCTAAAGCCATTATTGGTGAGATAGCTCATGAATCCTAAGTTTTGATTAGGGGTAATATGATTCAAGGGTAACTGAGTGAGGTTTGGAAGTTGGTTTACAATAGGCATGTTTTGATTATTTTTAGGAAATAAGTTCATCACTATCATGTGGAGGTTAACATTTGGCACCGAATAAGCCAATTTTCCTTGGGGTTGTATTTGATCATTAATAGTCACTGCTTCTAAACAAGCCCTTGCTAGCAAGGTTATGGCTAGTATGGATCTCTTTAATAATAAGGTCATAGGATCTACTGCATCCTTGTAGACTTCTAAATCTAGAGCCTCATTTGGATTATATGGATCTATGGTTCTACTGAACATCTTATAA
Organism: Torreya grandis; assembly: GCA_037957365.1. NCBI lineage: Eukaryota > Viridiplantae > Streptophyta > Pinopsida > Cupressales > Taxaceae > Torreya > Torreya grandis. Next base: position 3,007,831 of record JARHVA010001480.1, on the reverse strand, counting down.
AACCTAGCATTAGTAAACTTGATGGGTTAATTGACATCTCTTTTAATAGTTGTAAATTGATGATAAATGATGCAAGGACTGATGATTTTTCCAAACTGATCTATGAACACATTATTAAAATTTTCCCAACTAGTAATGTAGTTATTAGGCAAGTTCAAAAACCATTCATAGGAAACATCCTTAAAATTGAAAGGGAACAACCTACATGATACATCTTCATGCACAACATTGAGTAATCTCATGACAGCCTTGAAAGACTTTATATGTTCTTCAATAGTTATGATACATGTGGGGCTAAATCCTAGTAAATATGTATCTAGATTATGTGGAAGATCATTGACCACCCTAGGAACACTGATGAAAGAATCACTTATCTAAACCATTATCATACGAGGGTTAAAAGCAAACATACATTGAATAGGTGATATTGGGAGGGATTATATTTTTTACATCTACCTTTGTCCTGTCTTGATCTCATGTGTTCCTAATGTTCAATCAAAGGTTTTCAATTTTTTGAATGTGATCTTGTCTTAATGATAGTAAACTCTAGTGTGAGATTTGAAGATCCTATTTAAGATATAATATTCCATGTTAAATTTCCATGAGAAAGGGGGTTTAAGTTTGGATGTGAGCTAATCTTTGCAAAGAATGCAAATATTTGGTTAGATCTTACCATAGATGCACTTAATTTCATGAATATGTCCTATCTTAATACATCCTTGCTTAAGTAACATCAATCTTTAGCCTATAGTAGCCTAAAATGCTTTGAATAATGTGAAGATATATGACCTCCAATTTTGAGTCAAATTTAACACAGATCAAGAATATCGATCAGGCCCTCCTTCTAGTGCTAGTGAAGCCCTCTTGTTGATGCTTCTAAATGAGCCAAAAGTGTTTTATAGTGTTTAAAGAACACTTCTCATTTTAGAATCTAAATATTCAAAGCATGAGTTGAAAGTATTAGCAATTTAGATTCCTGTGGTGAAAATAGCGATAAAGAAATATGAACTATTCCACAATATTTATAAATTTTGATAGTAGGGGGCATCTTAGCATCTTTCTAGAAAAATTTGGATAAACTGATTAACATCTAGATTACTAAAAAGATTAAAATGGTTATGAACAATGTATTTAGGCTAATATGATTTATTTAAAAATAAGCAAAAGGGAAGGTAGAGTAAGAAAGAAATAGTGATTGTTGATATATATTAGGAACATATTGATAAGACTTCTATGTTTTTTGAGCATGATCTTAACCAAAATGTAGTGTAATGCAGTCTAAGCTCATGTTTCACCACAAACTAGGCCCAATTCAAAAGGAGGAATGATAACACAAGTAAAATTCAATTTGCTTTAGGGTTTTACACTACACTTAGCTAAAGCACATCTCTATTGTAGAGTAAATGAAATCAATTAAATTCAATTCTTTCAACTAACCTAGCATACACAAGTTAGAAACATTGTAATTAATAGTCTTGCTTAGTATTTATTGATATCAATCATATTCAAAACATAAAAACAATTATGACACTTAGCAATTTAAACATGCCAAAACCAAACAATTCTAATAGATTTCTTTGATCTTTTGTATTAACTACTCAAAATTGTCAAAATATCTTGAAGTCTTTCCCTTTACAAATGGTAATGCATGCCCTTTTATAGGAAAATAGGTAGTATACCAGTTAGCTTTACAACTACAGGTGTAAAAAAGATACTTGTCTTTGTTACAACTATAAAATAAGTATCTTTTACAATCCTACTGACCTAGAGGCAATCATGTTAATAAATTATCCTATGCCTTTACAAAATGAATGGGTTGCCTTATTGACAAGCCATAATTAAGATGTTGGATCTAGGTCCCTTCACTGATATAGGATGATTATGGCTTTTATATTTTTCTCATCCACTGGGCCTAAATCCATAACTAGCCAGTGATGCACTCATCTTCTTGGTTTGCCAGCTCATCAAAATCTTTATCATTCCTAGCCAAGGCTTCTTGATGCTCCTAACTTCATTGATTCTCTCCCCTGCATTGAAGATCATGTTCAAAACTCTATCTTTATCCCTTCTTGATTGTCCTTGACCTTTTCCTTTGATTTCTTAAGTCACCAAGGTGGCTCTATGATGGAATTATTTATCAGTTATAATCCTCACGGTAGTAGTCTATGTAGGATCCTCAATCATGGTACCTAGATGCTCTTTAATTTTGTCAATGAGATCCTTTTCTTCTTCTATGAGATCCTTAAATTGGACATGCTAAGAATTTAAATCCTAAATTTTATCTCCAATAATCCCCAATATGGCACTTAAATTCCCCATACTGATATCCTTGAAGTTTGGGATTTGCTTCTTAATTAGGATATCAAGGCATTGAGCAATTTTATCTTCAAAGGCTTGCCATTGAGTAGCTATTTCCATAGCTAAGGTAGCTTATTATTTAAGGGCCCTTTTCCTTGACTTCATGGACTTTAATGCCTTGAACATGTCATAAAATGACCCATCTAACATATTGAACATGGTGTTTGGGACTAAGAGAATAGCTTGAGTCTGCAAATTTTCCTTTTTCTCCTTCAAGTTATTAATTATTTTTACTAATACTTGGACACTATCTCTAGCCTACTGAGATTGATCCTCAATTAAACTTACCACATCCTCCTCATGGATGAGAGCTTCATCAGGTTTTTATCCCCCAATAGGGGTTAACCTTATGAATGGCTCCACCTTCTAAAATGTGAACTCTTCTTAGCCCACCATGGATACCCTCATTGTGTCCACTCCAAGGATATTGTGTTTGGGTTAAATTACACCTTAACCTATATTTACTTAAATTTTTGAGGCTCAATAACCTCCACACTTGTACTCCCAAAGGCTCTTGATGTGCCAATTCTTTGTTTCTTCTAAATATGTTAAATTTGCATTCCTCTCTCTTCTTATTTTTTTGCTATATATTTGATCCATGGCTTGATGTTGTCATCCTTAGTCAAGCCAATCTGCATCAAGGCCTAAGAAGGGAATAGGGATGGGATATTTTTTAGATTTCCATAGAGAAACTAGTCAGGGGTGACTGGTCTATGAATTGGATTTTCATCATTGAAAAGATTGACTTCACTAGTGGGATGAGTGATGGTCAACCTAGGCCCTTTTTTCAAAGCCACAAGCACCAAGGCCAATTCTACCTTCCTCTTCTTACCATATAGTGGGATAGATTATTTAATTTCTTTACTAGAGGGATCCTCATCCCTATAAGGACCATATGCAATTACTATATTGAAAATGGCACCTTCTAATGTTTCTCCCTCTTTAAGGGAAACCATGCCAAAGAATTCCACTAGGGAAGAAGGTCTTTGTGGGAGTGCTAAAGGTGTAGGGCATTCTTCAATTCTCTCCTATATTATTTTTTCTTCAAGCAAAACTTTACCTTTTCCTTTGATATACCCAAGATGCTCAACCTTGGCTTGTCCTATTGGTTCTACTTATTGAGGCTCAGATGACTATCCCTTAATAGGTGGCTTTTGATTAGTAATCCTAAATGGATAGGGAAATAATTGATAATGTAAAAGGTGAAATTTACATCTTTCTCTTGAGGGTTTATTTTCCCTAACCAACATGTGCTCCAATTGGATGTTGTGACCTCAAATTTTAGAAATTACTTCTTCAAAATTCCTGGCTCTAATGTAGATGTCATAACCTACACCTAGCTGATGTCCATATTCAATCTTTGGGACCTTCTTATCCTCAATGTGGTTGATTAAATTGTTATTAGGATCCCACATTTTAAGGTCATCCAACTAAAAATCAAATGAATAACTATGAACCACCATAACCTCAAATTAATTCCAATTTCTAATAATGACTTTGCCAATGTCCAATGGGAAGGGATGGATTTGATCCTTATTCTTTTTTGTACATGTCTTGTCCATACCTAAAATTATCTTTGAGGTAATATATTATTCTATAAGCTTATTGAGGACATGAATGGGTAATCTATAAGGCTGAGTCATGATCTAATCTACCCTTGTCATGGTCTAATCTGGGTAGTACCACACATCCCCCATGGTTTCCATTCTTTTTATGAGAGGATGTAGTCTTGACATAGGGATGCCTATGATTGGATCATAAATGGATGGGAAAAAACCATTACAAATAAATTTCATGTGTTTTCTATACTTGAATATATGAAATTTAGAGTAATGGTGTGAGATTGTGGTCCTACCATTAGGGGACCAATTTCTTATGCCAGGGAAGGTCAGAGAGGCTAGGAGGAAATACAAGAGATATGACATCATATAAAGTTGATTGGAGGTCTTTATTTTAATGGTTGTGAATTTCTTGGCCAGGAAAAAGCTTATCAGGTCTCCCATAAGAGGGGTCAATTTCTCTCCTAGCATAAAGTAGACATAAGATACCTAGACTTTGTTCACATAAGTGGTGGAAGGAGCACCAAGGAATATATTTATAAATGTCATGGCTATCCTAATGCCCTCTATAAATTGTACAATAAGTTTTTTTCCATCAAGGAACTAAAAACATGGGATCCTTGGATTAACTAGGGTGTGAGGACTAAATCGAGGCCTTGGGTGTTAGTTCAATCTCTCATGGATGGGAGCTTGATATGGAGTAATGGAAGCTTGTAATAAGTTTCAAATGCCATGGGGGTGATACATGAAAACCTTTTTTTACTTCCCTCTTGAATAATCCACTCCACATCTATTCTATAATCCACAAAAATAGGAGCTTGGACATTGATACAATGCATTACCTCTAGTTCTGTTGTTGCATGGTGAAGGGCTAACATCTAAATTATAACTATATCATTATATATTTCATGTGTAGTAGTAATTCTCCTCTACCCCTGAGGGATGGGATATAATTATTCCATAAGGAATAATAATTCTACCTAGTTTTTGACTCCATGGACATTTAGGGCTACCAAGTCTAACTCCATATCCTTTAAAACCCTTCCTTCATTGTTAGAGGTTAGACAGAGATCAGCTTCAATCTTCATTTATTATTTGCCTACCACCATTGATGATACAAATTTGTCCTCACAGGATTGCCAAGGATTTCACTAAGGCACTTGTTTCTCAAAGCTTAGTTATGTTATCCTGACTAGGTGAAGATAATTGAGTCAACTTGAATCCTCTTTATAGAGGGTTTAGGGTTTTGAGCTTTAATGGTAGATTTATTTAGGCCTTAACTTTGTACATACCTTATATTTTAGGGGACCCTTTTCTTCATTCCCTTTGTGTTTTTGAGCTTAGAAGATCTTTGATTTTTCCCTTTTATGATTTCATGGAGTCCATATAGCAACATCTTGGACTTTCATGGTAATTTTCATAATTGCCCTTCAGATACTAGCCATTGGCTTGTAAAAGTCTCTTTTATTTTACTCTATCATTTGGTTTAACATGATACATTAATCCAAATCCATGTTCTTATACTCCCATTAGCTCTTCGATGCTTAGGCTCATAGTTATGACACTTGACACTCTCATAGATCTTTTTATGTTAAGTATCTTTGTTATTTATTGTCTTGGTCATGCATTGGCCATGTGTCAATCTCATAGAGATTTGAAAATTTATCAAGATCCCCATGCCATTAGATTACATCTAGTGATTCATTGATTTCCATTGATCTTTGAGGGGCCCTTTTGTTGAGTAGAGGTCCTTTCATGTCGTTGGATCAAATTAAGTGGGCAAGTGATCACCATTAATCTTCATGGTGAACCTGATCATTAATTAAACACCTTTATTAAGTAGGTCTCTTTAATATTCTTATTTTGATTAGCAAGTCACCACGTGTCTATCCCTTAAGGGTTTATGTACTTTTTGAATTTTTTCCCTATGCTTCATATTGTTGGATCAAATCTCGTAAGTGAGAAATTGTCATTGATACTTTTATGATGCATGTTTCTTAAGCAAGAGCTTTTTAGTTAATACACTCCATCTGATCAGATCTGTCGAGTGAGAAATTACCTTTGGATCCTGTAAAGGACATAAGGAATAACCATTAGGCTCAAGGACATAAATATTTAGGATATATTACTAAAACTAAGGTCCAAATTAAATATTGGGGGCTTAATATTAATAACCTAGTCTAAGTTATGTGAGCTTTAAAAAGGACTGCATAAAGAACATTAATTTAGACACAAGGTAAAATAAATGGGAAAGGAATGGATAATGTCTCAAGTCATGTTAAAAAACATAAAAAACCCTTTTGTTAACCAATTTATTCATTCATTCCCTCAGACTTGGCTCCCACCAATATTTGAATTTAAACTAAAGGCTACCTAAGGTTTATGAACACCAAACCCTAGACTTTCTCAGTAACTGAAAATGACTTAGGAAATTCTATTAGTTATGTTAGCTTAGAATAAGAGGTTTTCAAAATACACAAATTTTTTCTTTGATGAGAGGATGATCTTCAAATTCTTTCAAAAAGGGACCTCAATGTTTAGATATTTCAAACTTGGATACACATGTCTCTCAAGGGTCCCAAATTTTTTAAATGAGTGGGTATGTTGGTCCCAATAGGAGGTAAGTCACCTAGATTGTATGTGTATCCTCCTCTCTTATTTCAACATTTCTAAGAAATTATCCAAAATGAGGTGGGTTGTAGTGACTGCATTTTTTAGAACATGGTCCATTCTAAAAGAAATGAATAGTATCTTTTTGGTACTAATACTTAAAAAGGAAGGAGATCTAAAATTTTTAAAAAAATAGACTAATTAACCTCTGTAATAATTTCTACAATATTTACACTAAGACACTTGTTCTAAGTCTCCAACCTCTACTCCCTAAAATCATTTCAGTTTAGCAAGGAACTTTTGTGGTGGGTAGGCAAATCACTGATAATATTATATTGATCCATGAATTTCTTCATTCCTTCGAATGGTCTAAGAGAGTAGGTATGTTCCTTAAATTAGATGTCCATAAGGCTTATTATAGAGATTCTTTGAGATTCCTAATGTTGATTCTAAAAAAACATGGATTTAACAAATTCATTAAGAAGCTTATTTTTAATTGCATTACCACCATACAAATTTTTAGTCCTTATCAATGGTAGCCCAAAATGTTTTTTTTAATCTAAAAGAGGATTCTAATAGGGATACCCTCTCTATCCATATATCATTACCATCTTGGATGAAGCCCTTAGTCAGATACTTTAAGAGGCTAAACAATCTAGACTCATTAAAGGTATACAAATTGCTCATGATTCTGAACTAATCTTACACCAATAGTTTTTTGATGATAATTTAATTCTTGGAATGTCTTCTAATAAGGAATATATAATTATTAAAAAACATGGGAGACTATGAAGCAATGTCTAGGTAGAGTATCAACTTGGCCAAAATCTTCCTCTTTTTCATGCACACTAAGTTGGATCTACAAAATAATATTTTTAAAATCTTAAATTTCCAAATTCAATCATTTCCATATTTTTATTTGGGTATGCCTCTTGTTAAATAAAGGTTGAGTATTGAGGATTATAATCCATTACTAGACAAAATTTAGAAAATGTTAGCTAGTTGGAAAACCAATTACTTATACTAGGTGGGAAAGATCCTTCTGGCCAAGCATTCCTTGTAGAGTATGCATATTTAATGGATGTTAGTGTTTAAAATATCATAAAAAATAATAGACAAAATTAAACAAATCCAACTCAAGTTTCTTTGATCAGGTAAGGAGTAGATAGAGATAATCCCCTTGTTATTTTGGTAAAAGGTATGCCAATTGAAAAATAGAAGGGGCTTGGGACTATGATAGGTCAAAGTAATGAACTGAGCACTTTTGGCAAAGAAAGGCTCAAGAATCTTGAAAAAGGAAAATAGTTGGACAAACATCATAGAATGTAGATATCTAACAAATAAGACATAGGAATACCTTTTAAAAGAGGGATGTTCCTCACTAGGGTCTATGTTTTTGGAAAGTAATAATTAGAATAGAGACCTCCTTTTCAAAGGGCATAGATGGGTAGCTGGGGATAGAAGAACTGTTGATTTTTGGGAATATATTTGGATCTTCAATTTCCCTCTATCGAGGATTGGTAATTGTAAGGTTGTTATTCAAATTTTCAAATATTTTATAAGGAGTAAAGTTAGAGATTATTAGTCTCAAAATGATACAAATCCAAGATAAAAATAATAGATATTTTAGGGAAAATAAGAGTACCATAATAAATTTTTGGATATGTTAAATTCTAAGATTTCAAATATTCACATTCTATTCTTTCCCAAAAAGGACAAGATCATTTGGAACCTAGACCCCATGAGTGACTATATTGTTAAAATTGGGTTTATGGTGGATCAGGACCTAATGGACCATTACCCTTCATAGTCTAAATTTTGGTACAAAATATTGATCCCAAATTTTTTCTTTCTTAGTTTTCTTATCAAAATAGATAAGGGATTTTTAGGTACCCAACAAATGTAGTCTTTGTATAAAGGAGGAGGAAAATGCTAATTATATTTTCTTACAGTGCACTTATGTTACCTCCATCTATTATTCTTTACTATGCTCTCTTAAAATTTACTAGGTTAAATTATATTGCATTTAGGACCTATTTTTATAATGGAACTATTGAGGTCAACATACCCCCATTCCTAAAAAAAGGGGACCCTTGTGTTAAATTGTGCAAAATTTATACCTTAAAATTGAAATTTGACTTGATCAGAGTACCATCAAAGTGTTTTTCACATTATCTTGATTTGAAGATCATTCAAATTTGGTTCTAATTTACGTTAATTGACATGTTTTCAAGTGATCATGGTTTTACCCTTCTAATTTTTTTAATGATTAATAACTATGATTTTGTATTTCAAGTTCAATAGAGTCCATCTAAAATGGAAAATATATAGGGTTTCATGTTTTAAATATCCAAGGTTTCATATTTTAATATTAATTTGGACTTTTTCTACCCTTTGGTCTATCAAGTATCAAATTAAATTCATGTTTTAGCATATTTGAAACCCTAATTCCAAAAATCTTAGCTCAGGACCCTTTGAACCAAATTCAAAATTCGGCAAGAAAAATTTGCATGAGAATGATTTATTATGATATGAACTTAGTTCTATTTTAATCCTAAGGTTTAGACATGTTTATTAACACAACCAAACCTTAGTCTAAATTTTTTTATGCTTGGTATCTTTATTTTCACAAGCCCCCTTGGTCCCTTTTATTTCCATATGGTCTAACTAACCATCGAGACCTTTTGTTATGTCTATACCCTTAACCTAAAAATCCTTGTCCTAAGATTTTATGCCATGTATTGTTATTAAGTGTTGGGTCCTTTTTATTATGTTTCTAACTTAGCTCAAGAATTTAGCCTAACTATTTATTTTTACTTATTAAAACAAATAAAAACATTAGTCTAAGACTTTATCCTAGGTTTTATGTTCCCCAAGCACTAACTTAAACATCAATTTTATTCAGAGGATCAAAGATCCATGTTTCTTTAGAAGACCATAATATAATGGTGTGAGATTAAAGATATAGACCCTAAAACTAAGCTAAATCTTGAACATCTTTTATATATAAATGGTACATGTTTGCTTGGATATGATTTATCTAATAGTGTGTGTTTAGTCAAGACTTCAATGGATCCCCAAGACAAGTGAGAAGGTGACAAGTGTCACCATATCAATGAAATAATATTGAACAGTTAATGATGTTTGACCTCAAAAATCAAGATCTAATGGAGTGAATTTCCTTGGGCCAAGATGATCCAATGGTACAAGATGAACATTGAAAAGTCAAGGAGAATGAAAAGATAACATGTAGCATAGCCTCAAGATGTAAATTAAACCCCTGAGTATCTTTTGAAGATAGGTGGTATACATCAAAGCATATAAATATCGATCAATGGTCCATATAATAGGAGGTACAATCCAATATATTAAGATCAATAGAGTGTGATTGATCCATGCAATCAAGATCAATGGTGTGAGATCAATGTTGACATTTCAACAAATCTTTGAGCAAATGTGGAAATGAAAAGTGTCATAATCATAGGGAATGTAATTAACATTTAATGACATTGAAGTTCTCAGATCAAGATCAATGGTATGTATTTGATCATATTAGGATGATCTAATGGTTTAAAATCAAGTAGTAATTTTAAAATTCAATGGTTTTTTTTAAATATGAATGAGCAAAATACCATAAAAATACTAGTCAGTTTAAGAGATTTTTTAGATCCAATAAATACAAAGGTATAACCATGCAATCCAATTAGGATCATAGACCACATAAATTCAAATAGATACAACCATTATATCATTGTACAAACCTTAATAAGCCCTAAACACATAAAAAGCCCTAGTTTGACCCTATATTTACCATAATCAAGCTAGAGAATCTTAATTATTATCTGTGTAAAGGTAATTCAATCTAGATTCCACAAGTGAGAAATTTAATAGAATTTATATAAATTATAGATCAAAAAAGTGTCTCTAAGGAAGGTGTCAAACTGTACTTGACCTTGGATGATCAATGTCCTCATAGATGTCCAAATCCTTGGTTTCAAAATAGTAAGCATAGCTCACCTAAACATGGCTATGGCTATATCATTAGACAAGATCAAGGATATGAGAAAATGGTCATGGGAAATGGGGGACCTCTCTAATAACCTAAAATAGTGTGAATATAGGATAATGCATTTATTATAAAGCTTATTCAGGGACCCCACTACTCTTGGTCTAGCTTGTCTAATAATAGATGATGAGTTCAATGAAAAAATTTCCTAGTTTATGAAAGGGGTAAGGCACCAAGGCATAGTCAATTTATACTAATAATAATGGGATCATGGGTATGATTTTAACTAAAAAATAAATAATTAGTGAAGTTATAATCATTAGATAGGGTAGATAAGGACCACAAGAGCTTAGGAGGACAAATGAAATAGCTCTTCATGAAACCAATTGTCAACTTTGAGCTAATTATGGAGCAACATTACAGAATGAAGATCCTATTGGAAAAATAAAACTATAAAATAAAGCTCTAAAATTCAAATGAGTTGAATTAAGAATATTATTCCTATAGCTAATAATTGTATATTTTGAAAATGGGATATTCTATTTGTAAAGGCATGTGCATCTTGCCTATAAATCTGTCTATCAGGGAAAATCTAGTGTATTATAGAAAATTCATTGAAGGGATAACTATGCTACACTTGTACTTTTATAATTGGATAACACTAAACAACACACTTACTTACATCTTATAGAAAGATCATTATAACTTGTTAAAATAAGAGGGAGTTTGCAGAGCCAAAATTACTTTTAAACTTTGAGAAATTAATATAAGCAAGGAATTCTATAAAGTTTATCCAAATTTGCTTTTCTTTTGTTATTGTGGCTTCCCTCTCACTTGTTTGTTCTAACTTCTAGATTTGAATGGTTCTTATGAATTCTTGGTGTGTAAATTTGAATCTAGAGTTGTTAACTTGTACCAATGTTAGGTTAATTGGAAGTTCTTAAGTTCATTTCATTTTCTTACTCTTGAATTTGGGCTAATGTTGTTTACTTGTTGTGATAAATCTTTAAAGTGAATTTTCTTTTTATTTTCATTATTTCCCACATTCCTTAGATGTTTTATTGATGTGTGATAGGATTTGAGATTATGCTACTTCATGGCATACACTGGTTAAGTGCATGCCTGGATGATATTTGAACTTTGTCATGATGTTTTAAATGAAGATTAATAACATTTCTTATTTACCTTACCCTTCCTTTTGATCCTTTTTACCCAGATCAACTCTACCTTACAAACACTTTACGCCCAATAATTCCAAATAATGCTTGCATCCTCTATTTTATTTGTAAATATCCATCTTAGATTAGTCTTTAGATTAGTTCTTAATCATAATTCACCATTCTTATCATATAGTACTTCATATTTTGCATAGATTAACTATTTGTCCATGGTGGCTCCCGACCATCAATAATTATAAATATTCTAAAACATTCCACTTGATTTTCCTTTATTCCATCAATAGATAACAAGATTATTAGAACCTGTAACTCATATGCTAAATTATTAGAATTATAAAATGAGAATTGTTCTTTAACACTCTAGACACCACCTCTAATACATATTTAGACATAAATAAGAGGAGCTTCATTGGTCCTAGATGGAGGGATTTATATCTTTGTGATTTTTTATAATCTTTGCTAAATTTGGTCTATTATGAACAAATATTAGTGCATTATTTTCATATTTATGTTCCTTTGAGCATAAATGTGTAAATATCATTGATCTTTGATGATTTTAGACTAGTCTTTGGGCCCCCTTTAGCCAAAGATCAATATTCTTTGAAGATCCATAAATATTCATGCAAAGGGAGTTCAACCTTTGTGTATTTCACATTTAAGGTTAGTAATAATAATTTTGTTTAAAGATTGACTAATTCTTCACATATCTAGGTTTATTCAAGCTTAGAGGTGTAACTATCCATCTCATTCAGTAGTTTAGATTTATCTTTGAACTTATTTAGTTAAATAAAGTCATGATTTACATGTATTTGTGTAAAATTGGCTTAACATGAAAAATTAATCAATGTTCTTTGTAAAGATTAGTTTGATGAATTGTATTTTAAATAGGTTTCAAAGTACAAAAGTTAGAATTGACAAGGATTAGAGACAAAAGTACCTCTTCACCCTTTGAAAATTCAAATAAAGATAGGTCGAATGAGGTGAGTGAAAATTCTCAAGGTCTCAACCTACTTCACCAGTTTAGAGTGCTCATGTGTTCAAGGTATGGCTTGGCTAGGTGGTTATTCAATTAATACTAGATGTAGTACATGATCTTTCAAAAAATTGCAAAAGGTATTATCCTTCTTTTTGTCATGATGGTGTTGTCACAACTGAATAACATGTTAAAATATTTAAGACTACCTTAAGACTCTTAAATTTTGTTCATGAAGATGTAACATGTAGATTATTTCCATTTACTTTCAAAGATGTTGCATATGAATGGTTCCTTAACCTTCTACAGAATTACATAGCTAGTTGGGATGATTTTAATAGAATATTTATTAATCAATTTGGTAAAATAATTTGTCCATGAATTATGTATCAATAATTCATCACTATTAAGAGAGATTATAATAATACCATTATTGTGTTTAATCTTATATTTTAGAAGATATTTATTAGAACCATATCCCCTTATATACCTGATGAGGCTTTATCCTTAGATATTTACAAGGATGATTTGGATCCAATGACTTCTATGTTTCTTAAAAGTTTTATTAGATTCATAAGCATCTTAACATTAGCTTATGCTAAAGCTATAATAATCAATGATCAAATGAGCCTCAAGGTCAGCTTGCATATGCTATCCCAAATGTCAACCCCAATTTCTCAACACTAAATATCATTCCTAATGCCAATTAGAGTGTCTACCTTAAATCAGACATTTGTCTTGAACCAATTACCCTTGAGTCAACCATATCCTAGCCAAAACCTAGGGTTCTTGAATGGCATTGATAGTGGACTTCATTTAAAAAATCATAGAACCATAGTTCCCACAACTAGTAGTAATACCCCATTTCATAACCCCAAGGCACCAAAAAAATAAAATGACTTAATATAAAAAATGGTTCAAAAACTAAGCATTGACTTTCTTTAATTTCAAAAACAAGTAAGAAATATAGGGGAGGATTCTAATAGGTTTAATGGACCTTAAAATAGGTTTCATTATAATAGTGATAATGGGTCATTTGATAATGTACATAAAATTAATCTTTATGATATAGATCTAGTTAATCAATATAATGTTTTTGAAGCATATCAAATTGAAAAAGATACATCTAATCTTATGTTTAATCAAGATAATATTATAGGGACATCTAGCTTTACAAGGACATCTCGATCCATCATAGAATGGGATTTAGATTTTCCATTCAAATAATAAATTTTACATGATGATCTAGAATAAGGAATAACCATTCAATATGAGTAGCCCCATGAACAAGATTAGATACATGTTGACCTCTTTTTAGAAGATAGCTGTGAGGACAATTAATATGAGGACATTACTAAAATTGAGGATACCCCTAAAGAAGTTGACCAGTGGAAAAATTTATACCATGATTTTTTGAAAGAAATTGAGTTATTCCAAGAAGGCAATGATATTATAGAGATCCCAAATCAAGATGAGGTGGGACTCGATTGGATAGAAGAGACACCATTCTACATAAAATATGAAGATGAAGTAAGTGAAATAGATTAAGAATTTTCATATGATTCCATCAAAAGGTTAAGAAAATGGGATCAACTTGTTTCTAATTATAATATCCTATATGATTTTCACTTAGTTGATCAAGATGAAGAGGCCTCTCAGGATGATTTGGAAGGATTTTGTGCAAAGCTTGATAGTCCATTTCCACCTAAATAACTTAATAAGGACATCAACCTAAGACTGTTAGCTGAGATACCATTATGTAGTGTAGATGACATAATCCATTATTAGTCTATAGATGAAGAATAATTAATACTCTTGATGCAAGATATAATAATTTGGGAGGAAGATGATTGGTTTTTAGATCCATATCTTCAATCTAGAAACTTGAGAATGGGGGTGGGAAATCAATATGAATCATACAAAATACACAAGCATACAAGTGTTCCTATGTATAAGAGGCCACTGAATGGAAATAATTATGTTTCAAAGTTTTTAGTAGACTAAATAACTTTACATTTGATCATGGAGGTAGGTTCTTTGTGGAGTTATTGTAGAGCTAGTTTAGTTTCTTTTTGTTCTTTCTTTCCTTTTCCTTGTTTGTACATATGTTTATACTTATTTTTTTACTTATTTATTTAATCTATATTTTGTTTGTTTGATTTCTCTACTTTGTTTTTTTCTTATAAATAAGTTCTTTTGGATAGTCCTCATCTCAAGGTTATCCTAATTTCTTAAGGACTCCACAACTTAGGAATGTAGATATAACTCCTCAGCACTAGTTGATCATGGATTGTTTAAATATGAGATTAATGTTATAGTTTGGACAAACTAGTAAATACTAATGGATAAGTGAATTATTCACAAATATTTTGAACCTTATTATGATCTAAGTGTGGTTTTAAGGATTGTACATGTAGGGTGAAAGATTAAACTATTAAAACATAGCCATCTTTGCACTTAACAAATAGTATTGCCTGGGATAAAGTATGTAACCAAGAATGATTTTTTTAGGATAAAACTCTTTAAAAAATACATAAACCTATCTAACTTGGTTGTCAACCTTTGCTATAAAGTCAAAATTATCTAAAAAATATATAAAAATAAGAGATTATTTTAGAAGTTTAAAATCTTTCTAAGCAGAGGTGATTTTGGTAATTTCCATTGGGGCTATGGATGTTTAGCTAGTAGTGGAGAAAGATCATGACTAGAGCCAAAGGCATATCTATTAGGGCTATGGATGCCTAGATGGTAGTAGTGCAATGACCAAGCCTTTCCTTAGAAAAATCAGGGTTTTTAATGACTATCTGAACATTCTAGAAGTCAGTGTTAATTATTAAAGTAATGAATCTTAAAGTTGTTCCCTAAATCACATGGAAAATAGTAAGTGGAATCAAACCACACACATAACATGACTAGGTCTTAATGTTTGATCCCAATTATACATGTGCAAGGCTTGTTCCAACCATGCATTTATCTAAATAATGGTGACTGATCAAATGGAATAAATAACTTAATTATTAGTATCAACTAGAGTCTCTAAATTCTAACATATTGCTATGGTTCCCCCATAAGACTCCATTTCTTGAGGTCAACATACCCCCATTCTTGAAAAATGGGGACCCTTGTGTTAAATTATTCAAATTTTGTACCTTAAAAATTGAAAATTATATTGATCATAGTACCATCAAAGTGTTTTGCACATTATCTTGATTTGAAAAACATCCCAACATAGTTCTCATTTGAATTAATTGACATGTTTTCAAGTGATCATGTTTTTACTCTTCTAATATTGCTAATGATTGTTGACTATGTTTCTATATTTTAGGTTTAATGGATTCCATCTAAAATGGATAGTATCTAGGGTTTCATGTCTTAAATATCTAAGGTTTCATATTTTAATATTAATGTGGACTTTTACTAACCTTTATACTATCAAGGATCAAATTAAATTCATGTTTGAGCATATTTGAAACCCTAATTCTAAAAACCCTAGCTCAATTCCCTTTAAACCAAATTCAAAAATAGGTGAAAAAAATTTGCATAGGAAGGATTTTTTACACTATGGACTTAGTTCTATTTTTATCCTAAGGTTTAGTCATGTTTATTAACACAACCAAACCATATTCTAAAATCTTTTACGCTTGGTATCTTTATTTTCCCAAGCCCCCTTCATCCCTTTTATTTCCATATGGTCTAACTAACCACTAGGACATTTCCTTATGCCTATAGACTTAGCCTAGAAAGCCTTGTTCTAAGACTTTATGCCATGTGTTGTTATTATGTGTGAGGTCCTATTTAATATGTTTCTAACTTAGCTTAAGACTCTAGCCTATATATTTATTCATACTTATTAATATATAGAAAACATTAGTCTAAGACTTTAACCTAAGTTTTATGTTCCTCGAGCACTGACTTAAACATCATTTTTATTCATATGATCGATGATCCACATTTTTTTAGATGATCATAATCCAATGGTGCAAGATTTAATACAAAGACCCTAATCCTAGGCTAAAGCTCGAGCATCTTTTAAAGATCAATGGTATGTGATTTATTGGGATAGATTGATTTAACAATGTATGTTGAGTCAAGACTTGAATGAATCCCCAAGACAAGAAAGAAGGTGACAAGTGTCACCATCTCAGTGAAATAATATTGGGAAGCTAATGACATTTACCCTCAAAGATCAAGATCTAATAGAGCACATTTACTCAGGCCAAGATGATCCAATAGTGTGATATAAATGTTGAAAAGTTAAGACAAATGAAAAAATGATGTGTGGCATAGCCTTAAGTCCTAAATTAAAGCTCAAGCATCTTTTGAAGGTTAATGGTACAAGTTAGAGCATACACATACTGATTGATGTTCCATAAAATATGAGGTACAATTTAATAGAACAAGATCAATAGAGTGTGATTGATCCATGTAATAAAGATCAATTATGAAATATCAATGTTAACATTTCAATAAAGATTTGAGTGAATGTAGAAATGACAAGTGTCATAACTATGGTGAATGTAGTGAGCATCCAATATTATCTAAGTTTTAAAATCAAGATCGATAGTACATATTTGTTCAGATCAAGATAATCCAATAGTGCAAAATCAAGTGGAAATTTTAAAATTGAATGGCCATTATTTAAATATGATTTATAAAAATGCCTTAAAAATTCCAAATGGAGGCCATGGTGGAGCCACATAAGCTAGACCAGTCAGTTTAAGAGATTTTGTAGACCTCAAAAATGCAAAGGTATAAGCATGCAATCCAAATAGGATCATAGGCCACACAAATTCAAATAGTTTCCACCATTAGAGCACTATACAAACCTTTAAAATCCCTAAGCACATATATAAGCCCTAGTTTTACCTTGTATTTTCCATAATCAAGCTAGAGAAGCTAATTGTCATCTGTGTAAAGGTAATTTGATCTAGAGTCCACTAGTGAGCAAGTTAATAGAATTTATAGTAATAATGATTGAAAAAGTCTCTCTAAGGAAGGTGTAAAACTTTAATTGACCTTGGATGATCAATGTCCTCATAGATGACCAAATATTTGGTATCAAAATAGTAAGAATATCTCACCTAAACATGGCTATGGTTATATTAGTAGATAAGATCAAGGATATGAGCAAATGGTCTTAGGAAATGGGGGACCTCTCCAATAACCTCAAATAATGTGAAGATAAGATAGTGCATGTATTGGAAAGATTAGTTGGGGAACCTACTACACTCAGTTCAACTAGTCTAATTATAGATAATGAGTTAAATGAAAGAGATTCTTTGTTTATGAAAGGGGTAAGGCACCAAAGCATAGGCAATATTGTTTTTGATAATGATAGGATCATGGGTATGATTCTAAATAAAAAAGAAACAATTAGTGAAGTTAAAAGTATTAGATAGGGTAGATAAGTACCACAAGATAATAGTAGGTCAAATGAAAGTTCTCTTCATGAAACCAATTTTCAACCTTGAGCTAATTGAGGAATAACATTACAGACTGAAGATCCTACTAGAGAAACAAAACTAAAATAGAAGGTTCTCAAAGTTAAATGAGTTGAATTAATAATATTCTTCCTATATATAAGAATTGTACATTTCTAAAATGGAATATTCTATTTGTAAAGGAATGTGCATCTTGCCTATAGATCAATCCATTACGGAAAGTCTATTATATTTTAGAACATTTGTAGAAAGGACAACTATCCTACACTTGTAATTTTTTAATTAGATAGGAATGACCAACACAATTTTTTGTATCCTATAAAAAAGTGCATTATTAATTATAAAAAAGGGAGGAATTTATTAGAGCCAAAATTACTTTGTAAAATTTGAGAAATTAATATAAGCAAAGAATTATGCAAAGTTTTTCTAAAGTTTCTTGTCTTTTATTATCATGGATTCTCTCTCACTTCTTTATTCTAACTTCCACATTTGAATGGTTCTTATTAATTCTTGGTGTGTACATTTGAATGAAAACATGTTAACCTATGCCAATGCTAGGTTAATTGGAAGATTTTAGGGTCATTTCATTTTCTTACTATTTTTTCATTTGGGATAATGTTTTTTTCTTGTAGGGGTAAATCTTTAATGTGAACTTGGTTCTTATTTGCATTATTTCCCATATTCCTTAGATCTTTGTCTAATGTGTGATAGGATTTGAGATTACACTACTTCATGTCAATGTAAAAAATAAACTAATTTATAGCATTCATCACCTTCAAAAAACCTTATTTATTATAAAATATATTATTATCACATTATTCATCTCTTCTCTCTCTTATATCCCTCTCAAATTGCCTTCTAGACTCCTTCGCTCAACTAGGCCTCTTCACGACTAATTAGGTCATATGACTTTGATATTAATAATTAAATATCCTATTATATATTATTTATAGTCCCTATAATCTATTATTATATTATATAAAATCTCCTTGCACTCAAATATATTCTATTTCATTCACTCATACATCCATTCCATACACATTCCCTAGTAGGCCTAATTAGCCATGTTTTTATACTAGTCCCTTACTCTCACACACCTTGGTTAGACATTAACACTTGCACACTTGGATTAAAATAAAAATATGTATTATAAAATGTTTCAAACATTAATAAAATAATGCACTTTCTCAACCACAACTTAATATACCAAATCCTATTTTAGGCCTTAAGAAGTCCTAATTCAATTAGGCCTACTTTGGCAACATGTTACCTCATGACACCTTGAAAAGAAATAAACTTCATTAAAATATAATATAATTTCAAAAAAATATATATATATAACTTATAAAACTTCAATTTAATTATAAAACACCTTTTAGTTCCATCTACGACTTGAACTCCTTCTCCAAACACTATTCACAATAGGCCTTCATACACATAGAAAATTTGTCTTGAACAACTAAAGCATAAACACAATTTTGAAAAATAATCATAATAATAAATCACATTTTGGAAACATAATGACCTTATGTTCATAAAAAAATTCATTAGATACTTTAGCTCAGGGTATATAGGCTCAAACTCTTCTTTATAAAATACTCACTCTAAACTACCAACTAGCCTCAAAACACAATCATGGAAACTTGAAATTTTGACACTTGAAATAAAACAATAAATTAATTCCAATGGATTAACATGATCCTAAAACATCTAAATAAAAACTTAAAATAAAAATTTCATAATCTCTAATGATAACTATTGGTCTTGTAGAATAATATAATAAACTTCTCTCTCATAGACCTCAATCACTAATTTAATTTACTAAAAAAACTTATAAAAATTATTAATAGGACATAAAATTCCCAAAAAAAATATCCATAACTCTTTTATGAAATCACACCAAAAGTAGCCTTTTCATAGTGCCTGAGTTTTGTACTATTTTTCTTCATTAGGCATACTAGCGAATGGCCAATTTGGATCACCAAATTTACACACATGATGGATATAAATTTTATATAAACCTTAATTAACAAAAAATAAAATTACAAAACTTTTTCCTCCATCCATTTAATAATTTTGAATTGGTCATCTCTAATTGTTAAATAAATCTCTAAGAATTAAGGCCTTTCCTATAGGGTCCACTCACTCATCTAAAGACTCAATCACCCCTAAAGATGCCTAAGAATTTTAATACAAATTTAAATCACTAAAATATCCATACCAATTGATTCTAGTCACATTATAACAACTTCTTTCATATTGGGTCACTGTTAGGGTTATTTAAGGGTTCAAACCATCTTCCACTATTAGCGATCATTCATAAATCTTAGACCCTCATTCCAAAAAACAATGCATATAAATTTGAGATATGACCCTTCCCCATATACCATGAATATCTTAGGTCCTCATTTATATTTTTCACATGCCAAAAAACACTTGAAAAAACTTTTTGGGTAGACAACTCTTCATCCTATGCACTAGAGAAACCATAAAACACTTTTCTAAGCATAAAACTTCAAACTTTGACCTCAAAATTGGTAAAAACACTTGGTAAAATATATCACAAAACTATAATTTCTCAAATTCTCATTATTATCTTTAAATATTAATCGCATACCTTATTTGGCCACCATCTCTCTCTTTACTCTCTATACCTTGACCTGTAAACCACATTAGTCCTTGAAACTAACCTAACCACTGCCCAAGATATCAAAACCTCACATTCATTCCATATAACCTATTAACATTCTAAAAAACTATCATACATCATCTCACATGCCTGAGACCACTTATCTCACCAAGAAACCAAGTTTGTGCCTTCACATAATGTCTCTTCATGCCATGGCTAGGCCATGACAAGACTCCTTAAGCTCTTGATACTTGACACAAGGATATAATTATTAAGCACTTATATCATCACAATAACACTAGAATAAACACTCCAAAATTATCTTAAATTAAATCATACAAACTTAATCACAACACTCTTTTTTGCTAAGAACTTGACAACTGACCTTGATCATCCTTCACTAGAACAACATCAAACCTGATCATCTTTCACTAGAGTAACATCAAAACTGACACAAGTCTTCAAAAAACAAAGACAAAACTAAGAAACAACCTTGAATATTTATCATCTTTGAAAACCTCATGTTGATACTTTAATTATCCTTACTTACCTAGACATCAGCCTTCACTCATTCATATCTCAAAGACCACTCACCATGCATCTTCACTAGATGCATCTAGACATAAATGACACCACACATTGAAATTAATGAGATTATATTGACATAAATGAAGACACTAAGCCAAAAAAATCTTGGTTTGTCATTGATGACAAAACACACTACAATTTGATCAAGCTCTTCTCCCCCAAACTGGTCTATATTCGTATTTGACATTGATGATAAAGGGTCTTCGACAAACAACTATATGATGTTGGAAACAATATAATTAAGGAGGGGGGGTGAATCAATCTTAAAAACTTTTAATTCATTTCAACTTGATCATGTATTAACCATTATTAAAAGCATATATATCTTAGCAATCATAATCATCAAAACATAATAGTATGAAACACATGAACACAACATATATGTGGGAAACCCTCTGTTGGAAAAAATCTCATTAATGAAGGAAATGGACAAAACTACTATAATTCAAACATAAATATTTATTTGAGCACCCATTGAACTTGAATAAATAACCCTAATATATTAATCACCAAATTAATAGAGTCTTTAGTTTAGTATCAACTTAATAAGGAACACCAATCCCTAATTCACCAAGCACCCCTTGGCTTTAGCAAGCAACAACTTGTAAGGAGGCACCAACCTCCTAGATGACTTAGCATCATCTTAACCACATGATTTTTTTATCACCTTCAAATACCTTGTTACTTATATAATAGATGACGATCTTCTCTTTTAGCTCTTCGCTCTCTTCAGTACCTCTCAAACTATCCTTTATCCCTTTTCATGGCTTGATTAGGTCTTCTGACCTTGATCTTCAGATGTAAAACCTCTATTATATATTATTATCAATCTGATGATGTTATTCATGACCTCTTTCCACTCACTAATGATCTATATCATTTTCTTATCCTCTTTTACTCCCACTCTCTAATCATCCTCATTTTATATACTCTAAACTCTCATAAAATAGGCCTAACTACCTTGATTTTATACAAGTCACTTGATCATATCCTTATAGGTTGTCTACACATTCAAATCAATTATTTAGTCCATTAATATATTATAAAATATTAAAATAACATGTCATAGTCATGATTCAATCACTAAAATAGGTTGGTCATACATCAATCAACTCTTACTCCTTTTTTAATATTATGGAGACCTAATAGGTATTCTTATTGACATGTTACCCTTTTATATTTATTGAAGCATATCCAAAAACCTCACATGGTAGGAAAATATCATAACCCACTCCAATATCCCTTATCTAACTTCACTTTAGGTCTATAATAAATTTTAGGTCCAACTACCATTTGAATGACTCTTCAAATCACTGCTTATAAAAGGCCTAGTCTTATACAAAAACTCTACCTTGAATAAATGAGGCATATTATTAATTTTTCAAAAAACCATGGAGAAAAATTTATATTTATAAACCTCATGACCTCAGGGTCATCACCAACTTCATCTGATGTTTTAACTCAAAGTAAATAGGTTTAAATACCTATCTGCAAGATGTTCACTTAGAACTGCCAATAGAATCCAAAACAAAATCAAGGAAACATGAAAATCTAACATATGATTGAATACATTCAATGAATTTCAATGAATAAACAAAATATTATAACATTCTTAGATAAAACTCAATTAATTAGATCATGAGCTCTAGTGAAAACTATTGGTCTTGTAGACCAATCTTCTAACCTTCTCTTTCAAAAACTCTACTCAGTCAAATAAGCCATTTTGACTTCAATGTTTCAACTTCTTATACTAAATTAAAATCTTTTAAAAATAATGGCTAGATCATTCAAGACCAAAAAAAATCATCATGCATTTCAATGAATCACTTATACATGAAAATGCATCAAAAATTATCTTCTTACTTCTATTTGATTTCCTTGCTGTCTATACCATAGGATCTATTAGTTAATGGCCAATTTGAATAGTCAATATTTAAAACTTGATATTTGTAACCTATCCAAAAATATTCATGAAAAAAACTAAAAGTATCATACTTTAATCTTCATCCACCTGGTAACTTTGACTTGGTTAGCTCTATCTTCTACAATAAATATTTGAAAGACAAGCACTTTGTTGTAGGTTCTGATCACCCACATGAGAAACTAATCACACATAGAGATGCTTGGGATAGTTTAATTCAACCTCCAATCACTTTCCTAACCTTATAAAACCATTTTGAGCTCTTTAGAACAATATCTTTAACATTGGACCATTGTTAGGGTTTTATGAGGGTTCAAACCATCTTCTAGTCTTAACGATCATTCATAAAACTTAGCTCCTCTTTATAGAAACCAATAATTGGAATTTTGAGCTATAATCATTATTTATCTATCATGAAGAGATTATTTTCTCACGTAGATGCTCTGTATGCCAATAATCAGTGACAAAACCTTCTTAGATAGATAACTCTTCATTTTGTGCACTTCAAGAAACCTTGAAATACTTTTCAAGCCTATTTCTTACAAACATTCATTTGAAACTTCATGCACATACTTAAAATAACTTTAATTACCTATGAAAATGTTCACCTACTCACTCATGTCATGGAAACTAATCATGTTATCTCATCATTCCAACTTCTCTCTTTTTGCTTTCTAATCCTAGACCTACAAGTCTTATTAGTCCTTGAAATTGACCTTAGCCACTCTGTAGACTCCACCTTAAAACTCTCATGTTTCAATGTCTTTTGTTTATTTTAAATAAACCTCATACACTCATTCTTATTTTTATCTTTGATATAACCTCTTTATAGCCTCTTACAAATCTTTAGAGCTCAATTGTAGTATCTTCAAAGTTGCATACATAGATAATCATAACTCATATTTTATTCATCTTCGAGGTCATAAACACCTCATGTATAGTCTAAAACAATCTATCTAATGCTAAAATACTATCAGGTATTATTTAGAGCATTCTCATCTTCATATCTCATTAAGGGAATCTTTAAAACTACTTACACATGTATTCGAAGCATACAATATCTTCTTTAGAGCTTGCTCATTTCATCTTGCCACCTATAAATATTATCTCACAAGGTCTAGATAAAGCATTACAATATGATTTAAACTTTTTGTATTGACTTATACTTATTCATGCTACTCCTTAATTATTTCACTCAAGCTGACATTAGGACATTTCTTAAAATAGTACTCTCACACTAGTGTTCTTCATATAAGAACATGTTGGTAATATAACTCATTCATATACATACCTCAAGGCTTACTTAACCAAGCATTTGTACTAGAATATTTGACATTAATGATATTAGATTGACATCAATGAAAGAACCATGCATCTTTATTAGAAACTTTTACATCAATGACAACATTAAATATCAAATCTCAACACTCAAAGAAAATGCTCAACAAACTATCCCTTAATCAATGAAAATTTTCAACAATATCCCCCTTTGTTATTAATTTAAAACACACTCATAAAAACTCTATCAACAATTATTGATGGGAATCATCTCTTAGACCTAGTTCTTGCCTTTTCTTTCTCACCCTTTCTAATCTTTCCCCTTTTCTCATCTTTTCTTATCTATCTCATTTTCTAATCTTTTTTGATCCTTTATAAAAAAATATATATTTATCCTCCTTTGACATTAATGATAAAGGGCTTCCATAATTATCATCTCTTTCAGAATGAACTCAGGTTACAATATCACTTCAGAATAAATCAAGCTTAGTAACAATCTTAATATCTCCCCTTCAATCCAAACATCCACCATGCTTCTATTAGTAGTAGACATAAAATATCATTTACAACTATTGAAATAACACTCTTCTCTTTATGAGATAAAAATATCTCTAAAAGACATTAGATGACATAGTCTTTAGAAACTATGGCAACCACTCTTAGAAATTTCTCAATCAAGTTACTCTCCCAATTGATTCATTAAAATCTCAATAAATATATTTTATGAAGAATTCCAGACATAATCTCTCCTTACCTCCATGCATTTCAAAAATCAATCACTTTTTTGACAAATAAAGAAGAGATGCCAATCTCCCCCTTAGACCAAACATATCTTCTTTATAGCAGCTAGGAACTCAAGATCACATACCTTTATTGATATGACAAAATAAGATCAAACTCTTTACTACACAAGGGCTACCTCATACATATACCAACTAATATTAACTGATACCAATTATATAAATAATGACTCCCCATTTGTCTTCACAAATCTAGATCAATTACTCATAACAAATAGATCTCATAGGCTTATATCTTATGTACCAATGTTTTGCATTTTTACTTCAGATACTTGATACCAATCTTGGATCTCTCATCATGTTTCCTTCTTCTTGACTATACCCTCATGCTTTTACTTATATAATAATGTCTCAATGAATATTAATGGAGCCAGCCCTTTTTCATAGGTCTATAAAACAAGATTAAATCGGGATATTCCTAGATCTCAATATCCTTTTCACAAGTTTGAATGTTCTCAACATTCTTTTGAACTTGACTAGTTCTTTAGGCTTGATCTTATCATCAACCTTGTCATGCTTATTATTTTCTTTGACTACCTTGTTAACACATGAATATAACAATTATTCTTGACATTGCTTCAATTAATACTTATTCTCTATAGTATCAAACATTCCACATTGGTTTATGAGCTGATCAGGACTTACCGTGACATTTTTCTTCTTCTTAGCCTATTTTTCATTCTAACCACTTTCATCAATCATATGAGATCCAAGAAATTTCTTGTATCCTAATATGTGGCTTGATAAAAAAATTTCCATATTCTAAGATTTCATATAATCTTTTTCTTTAGTGTTTTACTCCACCTTTATATTATCTACAGAGTCTAACTTCTTGATTCATTTCTCAGTGACATGACTATAAACCTTTTTGTTTTGACTAGATGACCTTCTAACTCTATTAGGATAGAATATTTTAATGTGTTATACATTATTATAGTTGTAATAAACTAAATTATGCATACCCTTTTACTGATGAAGATTGTGATCTCCCTTTAACCAATTGCTTCTCTTTCCATAGTTCTATGAGTACTCATTCTTTGAGGGTCTTTTACATTGTCTAGCTCTATGTCGAAATTGACTACATGAAAAATAGTAAACATTAAAATAAATAGCATACCTTGTATCATTAGTATGTCTAATAGGTCTATTCATGTTGACCTTGTTATCTTTAATAGTCTTATTTTCAACTTGAGGTGCCTTATTTTGTTATTCTTTGAAACCAAGACCTGTCATGTCACTTGTAGACTTTTGACTTCTCAGGATAACATCTAGAGCATTAGTGATCTTTTAAAAATTCATGGGTTATTCACCTTTCTATATTCTTGATAAAACTCAACTCTCAAATATTATATTTTAGTTTCATATCTACTACAATCTACTTCTTTAACCTTTAGGTTTGCTTTTATAATCTTATTTTAGGTTTCAACTTGTTGGATGATCCCTCCATACTCCTTGGAAATGTTTCTCATCCTTTCTTCAAATAATCTAACAGTCTCCTTATAGTCTTGAACTAATGAATTTAGTTTCTTATTATTTTTATTTACAAGCTTCAACTCTTCTAGGGCACCTATGATCTTTAATTCAAGATCCACTTCAGTTTCTCCTTCTTCACTATCATAGTATACTTCATCTAATTTACATCAATCATGAGGCCTTTCCCATTTGAACAAACCTCATTATCTGATTCTATACCTATGAACAAAGTTTTATTATTATCATATTCATATTAATTTTTTTAATCATCACTATTAGATGTGTTTGAATCACTCACATCAGATGAGTTGTCTTATTTGGTATAGAAACTCTTATTATTACTAAATGACTTGTTCTCACATTCATAGTATTTTAAAATCTTATTTATCTTATTATACCTATAGGATTTTATATAATCTCCATCATGTTATTAATTATGTTTAGATCTATCCTTATTAGGACAATTGGTTACAAAGTGGCCAATTTTACCACAGCTAAAACATTTGAAGGGAACTTACCTTTGTATTTACCTAAGCTAAACCTTAAATTTATATCAAACATAGATATTATTTCATCATCATGAATATCTGAACATACCTCATCTTCATCCTTATTTGCCTTTAGCTTATTTTTAACTTTGAAATTCTCTTCCTTCTTGAGAGGTCTTCCTCTCATAGGTAGTCAAGATGCCATGAAGCCTATCCATCTCTAGCTTGTACAAATCTTTCATCTCTTCTATTACAAACACTTTAGAATAAAACATAGGAGTTAGTGATATCAATACCTTTTGAACAATAGTAGACTCTTTCTCTTCTCCCAATCCTCTTATCTTAGTGACAACTTCATCAACTCTCAATAGGTAAGATTCAATGGATTCATATTCAAGTTTTCAAACTATCTTTTATGAGTCTACAACTTGGCCATATTTACCTTGGTGTATCATTTATAGATTGTCTTCAATTTATCCCATATGTCTTTGGATGAAATATAATACATTACCTTTACAAGATATACCTTTGACATAATGGCATGCATTGCCTTGGAGTTATTCTCACTAGCCTTTTTGCCTACTGCATATGTTGGTGGAATTGGAGATAAAATATACCCATCCATAACTGACTACCAAATATCATGTCCCTATGACATCATATATATCTTCATTCTAACACTATAAAATTCATTGTTAAATCCACTGAATAATAAATCTTTATTGGTAGAGAAACCACTTTGAGCTTACTGACTAGTCATCCTTGCTTCATAGGATCTTCTTTAGGCTATCAAGCCTATTCTAAAGGACTTGCTATGATACCAATTGTTAGAAACAAGATGACTAAGAGGGGAGTGAAATAGTCTTTTTCTTTCATTTAAACTTAATCATGCATGAACCATTCTTAGAAGCATATATATCTTAGCAATTGTAAGCATCAAAACATAAGATCATGAAACACATGAACATAACATATATGTCATAAACCCTATAGGGGAATAAAACCCATTGATGAATAAAATTCACTATTTTCCTATAATACAAACATCAATCTTCAGTTGAGCACCCACTAAAACTTGGAATAGCAACCACAATCTATCAAGCACCAACCTAACAAAGTCTTTAGCTGAGCACCAACTCATCAAGGAACACCAACCCATAATTTCTCAAGAACACAAATGGATTTAGCAAACACTAACTTTAAAAGAGGCACCAACCCCCTATATGAATCATCACCAACTTAGCCACTTGATTATTTGAACACCTTCAGAAACCCTTGTTGTTTCTACAAAAGATGATGATCTTCTCTTTCAGCTCTTTGATCTCTTTAGTACCTGTCAAACTATCTTTCAACCCTCTTCACTCAAATATCACTCTTCATGGATTGATTATTTATTCTAACATTGGTATTAATATGCATAACCTCTATTAGAGATTCATATCAATTCACTAATGGTCCACATGACCTCATTTTACTCACAAATGATATATATAATTTACTTATCCTCTTCTACTCTTCATGTCTAAGCATCCTCTTTTTATCCACTCTAAGAAATCAAAAAATAGGCCTAAATGCTTTGTTTTTATATAATTCACTTGACCATATCCTTCTAGGTTAACTACATATTCAAATCACTTAATTCAGACATGAATGGATTAGAGAATATTAAAATAACATGCCTTAGTCATTAATCAATCACTAAAATAAGTTGGGCATACATCAATTATCCCTTACTCCTATCTTAATCTTGTGGATACCTAATAGGTCTTATTAACATGTTACCCTTTGATAT
This sequence comes from Torreya grandis, assembly GCA_037957365.1. Lineage (NCBI taxonomy): Eukaryota > Viridiplantae > Streptophyta > Pinopsida > Cupressales > Taxaceae > Torreya > Torreya grandis. The sequence continues at coordinate 2,978,737 of JARHVA010001480.1, read as the reverse complement.
TTCTTGAATCACATCCAAACACCTCACATGACACAAACATATCATAAGCCATTCCAATATCCCTTAGCCAACTTCACTTTAACCTAAAAGGTCTTCTTAATAACATGTTACCCTTTGATCTTTTTTAAAGCATATCTAAACACCTCACATGACATGAAAATATCATAATCCACTCCAATATCTCTTAGCCAACTTCATTTTATGTCTATAATACCTTTTAGGTCTAGCTACCATTTTAACCCCTCTTTGAATCACTATTATAAAAGGCCTACCCATATACAAAATCTCTATCTTGAACTGAGGCATATTATTATTTTTTATTAAAAAACCATAGAAAAAATTATATATTCAAAAACCTCATGACCTCAGGGCCATCACCAACTTCATTTGATGCTTCAACTCAGGGTAAATAGGATCAAATATCTCTTTACAAGATATTCACTTAGAATTGCTAACTGACTCCAAAACATAGTCAAGGAAATATGAAAATATGATATATTATTGAATACATTAAATTAATTTAAATGAATTAATATAAACTTATAACATCCTCAAGGAAACCTCAATAAATCATATCATGAGATATAATGAAAACTATTGGTCTTACAGACCAATCTTTTGACCTTCTCTTTTACATACCCTACTCAGTTAGATAAGCCATTTTATCTTCAATGTTTCAACTTATCATACCAAATTCAAAGATTTTTAAAATCATGTATATAAAATTAAATACCCATACAACATCATCATGCATTTCAATGCATCACTCATACATGAAAACATATCAAAAATCATCTTCTTACTTCTACTTAATTTTCTTACTGTCTGCACCACATGATTTGTTAATGACTGGCCAACTTGAATCATCAATATTACACACCTAATATATATAACCTATCCAAAATTATTCATGAAAAACTAAAATTCTCATACTGTTATCTTCATCCACCTATTAACTTTGACTCAGTCAACTCTATCTTCTATAATAAATATTTGAAAGACAAACACATTTTTATAGGTTCTGCTCACCCACCTAAGAAACCAATCACACTTAAAGACTATTTGAAGAGTTTAAATCAACATAAAATCATTTTTTTGACCTTATCAAACCATTATAAGATCTTTAGAACAAAATATTCAACATTGGGTCACAGTTAGGGATTTATGATGGTTTAGACCATCTTCTAATCTTAATGATCATTCATGAAACTTAGCTCCTCTTTCTAGAAACCAATGCTTTAATATAGATCCCTTCCTCATCTACCATGAATAACTTAGGTTATCAAGTAGATGCTACACAAACATTCTTGGGTAGACAACTCTTAATTCTATGGACTTTGGGAAACCTTGAAATAATTTTCAAACCTTTTTATTGTAAACCTTGATCTAAAAATTTATTCACATACTTAAAAAAACTTGAATCACATATGTAAATGTTTACTTACTCACTCATGTCATGGGGACTAATCCTATTATCTCATATTTCCACCATCTCTCTTTTTGATTTTTAAACCTTGACCTATAAGTCTTATTAGTCCTTGAACCTAACCTTATAGCCATTATGTAGACTCCAACTTGAAACTCTCTTATGTTTAAATGTATCTTGTGTATGACCAAGTAGCCTCATACACTCATTATTATTTAGATATTTGATATAACATCTTCATAGCCTCTTACATATCTTCAAAGCTCAACTATAGAATCATTAAAGATGCATACATAGATCTTTGGAGCTGACCTTTTAATCATCTTTGAGTTACTCAAAACCTCATGTATAGTCTCAAACAATCTCTCTAATGCTCAAATAATATCAGGTATTCTTCTAAGCATTCTCATCTTCATGGCTCATTTGAAGCATCTTCAAAACTACTTGCATAGATCTTTAGGGCATACAATATATTGTTTTAATCTTGATCATTTTATCTTTCGACCTATAAATAATATCTCACAAGGTATAGATAAAGCATTACAATAAGATTTACACTTATTCTATTGACATGTACTTATTCATGTTTCTTCTCAATGATTTCACTCAAGTTGACATTAGGACATTTCTTCAAATAATACTTTCACACCACTGTTCTTCATACAACAACATGTTGGCAACAAAACTCTTTCATATACATACCTTAAGGCTTAATTGACCAATCATTTGCACCAAAATCTTTGACATCAATGATATTATATTGACATAGATGAAATAACCATGCATATTCATTAGAAACTTTGACATCAATGACAAAATTAAATATCAAAGCTCTCAACACTCAAAGATAATGCTAAAAAAAATTCCATTAATCAATGACAATGTTCAACATATGATATTTGAACCTAAAATTAAAGAAAACACATAATTAAATTATGATAAAATACTCACCTTAGGCTTATACTAATTATTCTAGACAACTTTAGGGATGATTGAGTTTTTCCTCAAAAAACCATGCCTCTTATGTCATCTACTTCTTGACTGAACTGCACACACAACTCTATTTAAAATTTTGATTGTTATTAATATCCTTAGATATCTACCATCAACCTCAAATGTAATTTCATATTAACTTGAAATTTCACATATATACCTTGATCCTTTAAATCATAGATCTAACAAGATGCCCCTATGTCCATACTCTCCTTTTGAGTCACATAATGAACAACACCCTCTTCTGACCTCCTTCATGCTTGATTAGATCTTAAACATTTGTTCCCACCATAAATACTTGTTATATCATCCTCTTATCTCCATAAGCATTTTTATCTTTATCTACATCATGACAACCCTTCTTTTACTAATTTACTACTCATTAGGTCTATAAAATACCTAGTTCACTATCTTCTAGACTTCTATCTTACTTGATCACCTTTACCTTTCATAACTTGGGAATATAAAGAATATATAAATTTGATACATGACCCAAAGGTCATATTAAAATTCATAGGTCAATCACACTAAATGCCTATGAGCATAAAACATCTCTATAATCACTGCTTGTGCACCATGTCTATTAAGTTTATTTGCAATCAATTATATTATTCCAAGGGAACAATCTAGTCCTCTATGATAAAGAAAATATCACTCATTCCATGTACATATGGTATATTATAGGTTATTTTTTCAATAATCTACCTCTTTCAAGTCCACAAACCTCATCATGACATCCTCCTTACATCATTTTGTCAACTACATTTGTGCTTACATGCTTCGCTATGACAAACCTATGTAATGTATTTTCTTCTTCACAACATGAAAATTGATACTATATAACATGTGACTTGGTATAATATTTTTTATTTAATATTTATTCACATATAACATTTGATTATTCATGGTAATACCCCAATGAACAACTTTGTAATCCTCTTTTATGCTCACTAGTTTTTCATGATTTTACTATGTTCTACATACTCTATATCTTTATGGTAGTATTTTATTAATGGATTTCACACTAATAAATTCTAAATGAATTCACATTAACTTAATGACACTATGGTCACTCTCCATTTACATTGAACATCCATATTTCATATTAAGGACCAAATGATAACACTGTCAGTCATCTTCATAATTACTGGTAATACCTTGTCTACTCTTATTAGACCTCTAATAAAAAATATTTTAATAAGCCTTTTACTTAAAATATTTTATCAATTACCTCATAAACTATCCACATGCATCAAAATATCCTAATATCATTCTGATTCTCATAGATTAATTCATTATTTTTCATCATGAAGGACTCTCCTTGGGTATACTGGTATATGAAGACAAGAAACCCTCATAGGTCTATCTTACCTTTGTCTTGCATGTTATTACTCATAAACCATATAATAAACATGTATAATTCATATTAATTCATTAAATTACCTTAGGAACACCTTTAGACTTCTAGACCAGTTTCTCTTAAAGTCAAGAATCATTTTAAAAACTTTGCAAGTAACCTTGTTAACCAATGTCAAAAACCTTCATGACACAGTTAACTTTCATAATGTTATTTATTACACAAAATACACTTAAATATTTGTATCAATTCATTTAAAATATATACAAATAACCCAAAACTTTATACAACATTTAAAACATCATTTTTAAAGCTTTAGATGGGTTCTAGTCACATTTTTCTCTACTTGGGTCTTTACAAATTTTCACAGTCTATAAATTTTAAATATGACATTAATTAATTGAAATTTTATAGATATTAAATAACTCTTTCCACTTGAATTATTTTATTCATGTTTTATAATTCATCTTTGATTTTTATACCAGCCTAGTTTTATCAATATCATGGCTTCTATTCAATTTTTTCTACACTCAAGTTCCCTAGCAGACTAGTTCAAATTCAAATTCAATGGTCATATTTTTGAATTATAATGATTATTTACCAAAGGTTAAAAGTGATGGTCTTTATCACATCCCTTATCTGTAAACCAACTTTTATGGCATATAGCTTGAGTTATAAAACTCCTTATGACAACAAATTTTTAGAACTTCTTGGCACATCTGACATCATCTCCATGTAACCCTTTGACCAAGTTTGAAATTTTACGTGAATTTTATAAAATCACAAAATTATTAGTCTAGAAGGATCTCCATGGCATTTAATGATGGCATGAGCTCTATAATCTTATGATATGCATTTTGATTTCTATAAATGGTAATTGATATCTTCATAACCTTTCTAAGGCATCTATGGGACCCTCAAAACATCTTTTTGGGCATTAATGACCTAAACTAATGATATATTCCTCCAAACCATCATGTACCCTCCATGTTTGACCTATACCAATGATTCTTTGTCTTAAAATTCTCTTTTAAGAATGACATGGTTAAATCAAACACTGTCAATATGTAACTGATTATCTTGTCATATTTTATACTACCAACAATAATCTTTTCTCTAATGACCACACACTTCTCTCTAGCCACACACTTGACACAAACTACAAAAAATGGGATTATTAAACCATCCTCATCTTCCTTCAAACACCTTGACTCCAATACTCCCTCTTAGGATAGATCAAGATCAACTACTTACTACTAGAAACATATAAAAGCCCTAAAACACACCTCCATGATGATTTTATTGAGTGATTAGTGCCTCTATGAAGTATAATAGAGACATCTCACTTCACAGAGCTATAAAACAATGTGAAATTAGGATATTCCTAGATCTCCAATCTTTTCCCAACCAAATTACAATAATGAGGCTGATAGTATTTATTTAGGATCCTCTTTGCCATTATTGACACCTCTATCTTGATGTCTACATTATCCTTATTCTTATCTAATTGAGCTGATACCAAATGCTCTTGGCATTCCACCCTGGTAATTAGTCCATTTTGATCCATAGGTTGATCATGAATAGTTATCACTTTCTTTGTTCTCCATATTATGACTTGCCTCTTAGTAGATTCAGACATCTTATTATGATTTAAGGTCTTATCCAATCTAATTTTACAAAATATTGCAATATGACTAACACATTGACACTCACAGCAAATAACCTTTCTCTTGTTAGACATACCTCTTGATTTATGTATTATATGATATATTCTTGGCCAATTCTTCTTTTACCATAGTCCCATTAAAATTAATTCTTGGATGGAATACTTCTATAGTCCTTTGCTTTATGTCTAAACTAATAACAAGCAAAATAATGACCATGAGAGAATACATTATGGAATTAAGTTAACTGATTATTCATCTCATATTTATTTTTATGTTTTCATTATTTTTTAATTTGTCTATATTATCTTGACCTTTCTTAAGCTTTCTCATATTTCTATGATTTTTTCATGCTCAACATTCAAGGAACCTAGCTCAAACTTCAATTGATCACACTTAACTTATTTTGATCTCAAGATTGTATTTGAAAAATCTAACTAATTATTGAGATCCTCGATGGTATTTTCATAACTTATGGTTTATTTAGCCTTGTCACTCTCTAGGATACATATCTACTCTTCAATATCCTTGACTACAAATCTCAACTATTGACTCTCTTTCCTTAATTGCTTATCCATCTTCTGATCTTAGGATTAAATTTCAAGTTATTAGACTTACTTTAAAGGAAAATGCTATGATACCAATTTTTATAATAAAAAATAATATGGGTGAATTATTCTTCAAAATATTATTTCAATTCAATTTGAAACTCATGATCCATTCATACAAGTACATAGATCTAGCAAACATAAGCAACCATGTAAGAGCATGAAACAAGATAACATATCATATAAGTGGGAAACCCTCTAGGGGAATAAAACCCACTAATATTTTCAAATTTAATATAGTTGTATAAGATAAACACAAAATTTATTGAATAACCAACTCCACATGGAGCACAAACCCCAACTAGTGAAGCACCAACTTAGCTATGCTTTAACAAGTACCCACTTGCAAGAAGAAACCAAACCCCTAAGTGATTTAGCACCAAATCAGACACCTAATTGAATTCATAAACTTTATAAAACTTTATTTATCATACAAAAAATTATGATAACCTTATTTATCTCTTCTCTCTCTTATATCCCTCTCAAATTACCTTCTAGACTCCTTCGCTCAACTAGATCTCTTCAAGACTGATTAGGTCATATGACCTTGATCTTCAAACTTATATCTCCTATTATATATTAATGATAGTATTTATACTCTATTTTTATGGTTTATGGTAACTAATTACACTCAAGGATGTTAAATTTCATTCACTCATACACCTATTCCATACACACTCCCTAGTAAGCCTAGTTAGCCTCATTCTTAAACTAGTCTCTTGATCTCACACACCTTGGTCAAACACACACTTGCACATTTGGATTACCCTTAAAATAGGTCTTATAAAAAATTTAAAACATGAAACAATCAATAAATTAGTTTATCCATATCTTAATATACCAAATCCTTTTTTAGGCCTTCAAAAGACCTAATTCAATTAGGCCTACTTTGGCAACATGTTACCTCATGACCCATTGAAATAAAATACACTTCATTGATGAACTATATATATATATATATATACATATATATATACATATATATATATGTATATCTATATATATATATGTATACATATATATATATATATATATATGTATATATATATGTGTGTGTATATATATATATGTATATATATATGTATGTATATATATATATATGTATATATATACATATATATATATATAGATATATATATATAGATATATATACATACATATATATATATATATACATACATATATATATATACATACATATATATATATATATATACATACATACATATACATACATACACACACACACACACACACACATATATATATATATATGTATGTATGTATATATATATATATGTATGTATATATATATATATATGTATGTATATAATATATATACATATATATATATCTATATATCTATATATGTATATATATACATATATATATATACATACATATATATATATATACATACATATATATATACATACATACATATATATATATGTATGTATATATATATATATGTATACATATATATATACATATATATATATGTGTGTGTGTGTGTGTGTGTGTGTATGTATATATATACATATGTATATATATATATGTATGTATATATATATATGTATATATATACATATATATATACATATATATATATATAGATATATATATATACATACATATATATATACATACATACATATATATATATATATGTATGTATGTATATGTATATGTATATGTATGTATATATACGTTATAAATATTAAATTTAAGTCCACAACACCTTGTAGGTCCATACACCACTTGTACCCCTTCTCAAAACAATAGGCCTTCATACACACAGAAAGTCTATCTTGAACAAATAAAGCATAAACATAATTTTTAAAAATAAACATAAAAATAAATAACATATTAATAAACCTAATTACTTTAGGATAATCCAAAACTTCATTTTATACTTCAACTTAGGGTATATAGGATTAAAATCTTCTCTAGAAAATGCTAACTCTGAACTACCAACTAGGCTCAAAACCTAGTCATGGAAACTTGAACTTATAACACTTGAAATAACACAATGAAGGGATTAAAATGCATTAAAATTATCCTAAAACATCCTAAAAAAAACCTACATAAAAAATATCATAATATCTAATGGCAACTATTGGTCTTGCAAACCAATTTGTTAACTTTCTCTCTCATAGACCTCACTGAGCTAGATAATCCATTTTGGCTTCAATATTTTCAATACTTTACCTAGCTAAAAAACCTTATAAAAAGAATTAATAAGACATATAAGTCCAAAAAAACATATCCATGCACCTATATCCATTACTCTTTCATGAAATCACACCAAAATCCACATTTTCATATTGCCTAGGTTTTGCACTATTTTTCTTCATTAGGCCTCCTAGTGACTACCAACTTGGATCGTACAATTTACACACTTGAGGGATATAAATTGTCTATAAAACTTCATGGACACAAACTAAAAATCTCAAAAAATTTCCTCCATCTATTTAACAAATTTAACTTGGTCAACTCTATCTATTATAATAAATATCTTAGAAATAAGAATTTTCTTGTAGGGTCCACTCACTCACCTAAAGACTCAATCACACCTAGATATACCTGGGAGAGTTGAATAAAAACTCCAATCATTAAACTAGTTATACCAATCCATTTTTTACTATAGAATAACTTCTTTCATATCAGGTCACTATTAGGGTTTGAGGGTTTAGACCATCTTTCATTAGTAGCAATCAATCATAAATCTTATCCCCTCATTCCAAAATATAATTCCTAAAAATTTGAGATAGGGAACTTCCCCATCTACCATGAATAGCTTAGGTCCTCATGTAGATGATTCATATGCCAAAGAAAACTAGAAAAACCTTCTTGAGTAGAAACCTCTTCATCTTATGCACTCGAGAGACCTTAAAACACGTTTTCAAGCCTAAACCTTTAAACTTTGACCTCAACCTTGGTCAAAACACCTAGGAAAATATATCACACCACTAAAAATTCTCACATACTCATTTTTATCTTGAAATCTAAATCTCATACCTCATTTGGTCACCATCTCTCTCTTTGCTCTCTAGACCTTGACTTACAAACCACATTAGTACTTGAAACTAACCTTATAACCATTTTACAAGATCTAAAAACCTCATATACATGCCATAAAAACTCCTACCATGCTCAACCATTTACATACATATTTTCACATGCTTGAGACCACTCATCTCACCAATAAACCAAGTATGTGCCTTCCCATAAGGCCTCTTCATGGTATCAGTAGGACATGATAAGACTCCTTAAGATCTTGATACTTGACACACGGATCTGATTTTTAAGAACTTATTTCATCACAACAATACTCAATTATCCATGAAAATAATCTCTTCAGTGAACTCATACAAACCTTATCACAACACTCTTCTTTGCTAAGAACTTGATAACTAACCTTGATCATCTTTCACTAGGGAAACATCAACCTTGATCATCTTTCACTAGATTAACTTCAAAATTTACACAAGTATTCCAAAAACAAAGACAAAAATTAGTAAAAACATTAAACATTGATCACATTTGACAACCTCATGCTAATACCTCAACTATCCTTGCTTACCTAAACATTAGCCTTCACTCATACATACCTCAAAGACCACTCACCATGCATCTTCACTAAATGTATATAGACATCAATGTCAACACACTTTGACATTAATGAAATTATATTGACATCAATGACAAAAATATGCCAACACTTGTATGGCACCAACTTGTCATATTTGGTTTGAAAGTGTTATTTAACCTGATTGATGATTAACTAAAAATCACCATAAACCTCGAGATGCTTAATACTTTATTGTACTACCTAATGAAGTCATACAACAAGTGCTTCATATTTATCCATGTTATTGTTATAAGGAAAGCTAATACTAAATGATTTAGGGATGATATCCCCCTACAATGTAATAAACAATAGGCCTACCCTCAATCCATGTGATGTGAATGATTCATCAAAATAATGATTACAGTGCTTCTCCTCAATAGGTGTTTCAATGATGGTCATAATGGACTCATATAAGAACTAAAACATTAGAGGCTCTATATCTGTAAGGGGAGATTCAATAATCTAATCTATAGTAACTTATCCCTTGATGGCCTTCTAGTTAATGTATTTTATCTTGAACTCACTCAAAAACATGAACTATTTAGCTATGTAGCCTTGTAAATCTATTTTGGATAGTAGATACTTGAGTGGATCTAATTTTGAAATAACCATGGTCTTATTGTTTAACATGTAATGTCATAGTTTTTGAGCTATAAATACCATAGCTAAACAAGCTTTTTTAATGGGAATATGATTGTGCTTATACGCAAATAGTGTATGACTTAGATAGTATATGTCAAGTTATTTTTTATTATCATCATACTGATCTAAAAGTGCCCCTAAGGATTTGTTTGTGGTAGATAAATATATTAAGAATGACTTTCCTAGCATAGGAGGAATAAAATAGGTAGATTTACAAGATAGTTTTTTAAATAATAAGAAAGCTTTCTGGCATTCTTCATCCCAATGAAATGTGATACTCTTATTTAATAATTATGTAAATGGATGGAATTTCTTGACCAACTAATAAATGAAGCATTTGATAGATTGGATCTTACCCTACAAACTATGGAGCTAATTCAAAATGGAAGGTGGAAACATCTCAGTAATAGCTTGTACTTTAGTTGGATTAAATTTAATGTCTTGATGAGACATAATGAAGCCAATTAATTTTCCTAAAGTAACTCCAAAAACACACTTATTAGGATTGAGTCTGAAATTATATTCACATAGTCTCTCAAATATTATTTGTAGTACCACTAGATAATCGACCTTGGTCTTTGATTTTCATAATATGTCATCAACATAGTCTTCAAAATTATCATACATCATATTATGAAATATGATGGTCATGTCTCTTTGGTATGTGGCACCAATATTTTTGAGACCAAATGGCATAAATTGATAACAAAACATTCCCCATGGAGTGTTAAACATTATCTTAAGTTGGTATATTAAAATAATTTAGATTTGGTTATATCCTAAAAATTTATCCATCAATGAAAGCATTTCATACCTGGATGTGGAGTCGATAATAATATCAATGTTTAGATGAGTAAAGTCATACATAGGGTAAGACTCATTTATATTCCTAAAATTAGTATAGATTTTGATTCTTTCTAGCTTCTTATTGATTGATACAACATTCAAGATCCACAATGAGTAGTCGATCGATCGGATATATCTTGATTCTAAGATTTCTTTCCAACTCTTTCTTTACTAATACAAAAATGTGAGGATGTATCTTGTTTAATTTTTATTTCAAGGGTTTGACATCAAGATGTATAACAAGATGGTGTATAAACAAAGTGGGTTCCAAACTTGGCATGTCAAAATAGGCCCAAGAAAATATGTCAAAAAATTCCTTTAAAAGGGATGTAAATATGTCACATTCCTCCTTAATGAGGGACATGCCTAATTTGATTCATTTTAGGTTATCTAGAGTTTTGATGTTGACTTATGTAATGTCCTCTATAAGAAGGGTTGAACCATCTTTCAAAATGGTTGGTAAAGATAGGAATTGGTTAGAAATAATAAAGTCCTTCATTTGGATTGGGTCTTTAAGTTTTCCTAGGTGAGATGAATCAAAATATCCCAATGGTAAGTATGAACATGTGACACACACTATTGAAAACTATTAAATGTTTCCATTGAAGGCATGTTATTATTCAAAACTAAACTCAGACCCATAGGCAATTTTATCATTGGTGGTCTCCTTAGTTATGTTTGAATAAGGTTGAACATTCCCATCTAATGGCACCTAAAATAGGCTTTCACCACTACACTGGCCTTTCTCTTTAGTTTTACCTTGGTCCACAAGTGCCTTAAATAGGTTTTCATTTTGGGAACTAAATGTTTTATTTAATTTTTTATAACTAAGGGTGTTCACCCATTCTCCAAAATACGTTGTAAGATCTAGTTTTATTGATAACCCTTATTTATGGTCTCCTAGTAGAATATTGTATCTCAGGCTTAAAAATTAATAAAAGGCCTCATCATTCTCAAACTTGTCTATAAGCACTATGGATTATCATTGGTTCCAAGATATAAGTTGAGAGTGATATAAATGAATTATATTCTAATGAATAACTAGTATAAGGGTACAAATGGCATAGATGTTAAATAGATTGGTATTGGTCAAGTCTTCATAAGGGTTATGATCAAACTCTTCTTCACTATTGATATTGTTGTCACTAGTCATTGGCATTGGAACATGAATAAGATATGTGAGGTCACCTAAGGAATTTTAAATCTAAGACCATAAGTTCTTTTATACTAAGTAGTATGAATTGGATCAAGTTTTCCCTATTGGCTTGGCCTGAGACCTCCTTCATAGCATGCTTCTCCATGATCTTGTTAGGAATATGATACTTGGAATTTTTATAACATTCAGTCATTTTTTCATTGTATAACCAAGATGCATCATCTAAAATAGGGTCTTATGATGGGCCAATTGGGTGTGAAAATGATAGGAGCTAGATTATGAAGTTTACCTTTTGTTTTTCATTTCCATGCAAGGTGGTTTGGATTTAGGTCTTCCATAGTTATTTGGGTTATATGGAAGCTTGGAAATGTGGAATGTATCATGGGTCAAATATTCTCCTAGACCATTGGTTGTGATGGTAAAGTGATTGGATATTTTAAGAGGTGGCATGTGGGAAGATGAATCAAAGGTATCTATTTCAATGAAATTAGCCTCTTGTAAATAAACAAGTGTTTATTTCCCCTTGTCCCTTTTGGGAATCAAATTCAAGCCAAAATGGTAGTTATAGCTTTTATACTTGGACTCCAAATGATTTAAATGTTATTGGAGTTGTAAATATCTATGAATAGTGACCTCCATACCACAATGAGAGAAATTGAGACATTGATCCAACATTGAAGGGATTACATGAATTTCATGTATCCAAGGTCTTCCCAAAATAAAATTGTATGACAAATCAAGGTATAACACATGACATAATGTATCATGGGTCAAAGGTGAAATAATAAATAGTAAGTTGATAGCTTTTTGTGATTTTTACTCTTCATTATCGTAGGCCTTGATTGTGATCTTTTTTGGGTAGAGATTAACTATTATGTAACTGAGATTCTTGATGAACTTTAGAGACATAATATTCATGCTCGATCCATTATCTATGAGGACATGCTTCAATTTGTGTCATTTGATGACAACTTCAATGTATAATGGATTGTTATGGAGAGGGTCAAAGTATGACATATCACTTTGGTCAAAGGATAATTAATGGCATAGGGCTAGATGTCCAACCAAAGCTTGGAATGTATCTAGGCTTATGTCATTGGGAAGTTTGGATTGAATGAATAAATATATCTAGATGTTATTATAGATGGTGGAAATATATAGAAAATCCAAAATGGAAATTTTTGCAGGCATTTTCTAGAGTTGTTCCACAATATTGAATGTGCTTTCTTATATAGCAGTAAATGGCTTGTTCCTATCTAGAACAATGGGTTAAATGGGTGTAGTTTTAGATGGTTGTGGGCATGGTATGGTAATATTCAAACACTAAGTTGTGATTACACAATAAATATTAGATACAAGACCATTATTAATAGAAAATGATGGTGGAGGGGGACTAGAGAGGACAAGTCTCAATTGTTGATGTACTTATATGTGGTCACAAGATAATGATGAGTTATTCGTATAAGGTCCAAAATTAGTAATCCCTACTTGTTGCTACATATTGTGTGATCCCAAGTCAAGCAAGGATCAGTGACATAGACTGGTTGGTTGTGATTCATTAGCAACAATCTAATTTGGTTAATACTTGGTATTGGATTTATGGAGATGGTGGAAACATGACCTCCCATAATATGGTGCAAGACTTTGTTGTAGTCATTTAAAACTACATGGTAAGTTTGTTGGTTGTTGGTATCATTTTGGAGTTTGTTCCATCCATTTAGCTAATGTTAGTTCTACTACTAATATTTTTTTGGTTGTCTCAATTATTTATACTATTGATTATTTTATTTTACTTTTTGTTGCTACTAGATGTTGTTATTATTATGTTATGGAAAAGGGTTTTGATAAATACCCAAGTTATGATTGGATGTAGAATCTCCATTATCTAATGTTATCTCGCTTTTTTCTAACATATTTTGGATGAGATGTTTGATTTTCACATAATGACATAGATAATATCCATAAACCTGGTAATATTCACAAAACTCATTCTATTTATATCAATATGGATAAGGAATGCCCTCATTATAGTGATACGATATAGTCCACTAATAAGATTATTAATTATTAGTTTGTGAAACATGGATTTAATGGGATTTCCAAGGTCATTGAAAATTTGATGAGTAGGCCCATTTTGCCTTGGAGTAAGGGTTTAAAAAGGAAAAATTTTTTGCCTTTTTTGGGTTGGTCTAAGCTATTGTAAAGGCTATGCATACAGAATGGGTTATTGATGAAGATTAATTAATATTTGTGGCATAGATTGAGAATATGGTGTTTTCATCATTTTGACATGTCACAACTTGATTATTCCATTTCTAAAAACATTATTATTGTAGTTAAATTTCTTGGATTTTTTTAATTATTAGCTTGGGTTGGTTGTGACACTTTTACTTAGACTTGGTCATGGTTCTAATTTTAGCCATTTCTTTGGTTTTGGGTCTAGTTCTAATTTTTATAGGTAATCTTGATGATACCTTTGTTAATAAGATATTTTTTATCAATAAACCTTTATTAATGATTTCCTTGAAAGTGTGCACATTATATCTCTAGATGGTAAGATATCTCATTATGCAAACTTTTAGTAAACACAATAGCTAATTGCTTGTCTAGTAAACTATGGATAAAATGGCTAGCAAGTGATCTCTATCACCATAAATAACTTACAAAACTTCATCAACCATTTATTTGGCTCGAGTCAAATCTACCAATAAAATCTCATGTTCAAGATTGTAGGATAAATGCTACATAAACTTGTTTGAAAGGTCATCAAAATCAAATAATGATTTATTCAACAATTTCAAGAACCATACCAAGGCTTGTCCTAATAGACTCCAAAGAAATAAAAGTAGGAGATATATATCACTATAAGCCATTATTTGGCAAGTAAAAAAGAATTCCATCAAATGAGTGGGTCTCCTTTACATTTTATTTGTTAAAATTTAGTGGTTAATACCTTAGAGGAAATGGTATTTATAAATATTCCATGTTGAATGGGTAGAAACACACATCATTCAACTTAAACTTCTTGGTCTATTTCTCATCTTGGATGGTGGAAATTGCATCCTTCATTTACTACATTTAATATACCAAGAAATTAGATGGAATATTATCCTGAGATGGAGGCTAAGAGATCATAAGTGGATTACCTTGACCAAGGTATAGTGGAGGCATGTTTTAATGTGAAATTTTGGTTTGGATAGGGAATTGACCAATAATATTCAAACGTAGATTAGGATGAGATTATTGGAATTACACATATTATAGTGAGATATTCTATTTAGGGTTTAATATATAATCCTAGTTTTGGGGGAATTATGGCTGAGATGGAAAGATATGTCTCTAGGTGAAGTACTATGCCTACTATGGTTGAATAGGGACTTGTTGATAATTATTCAAACCTGGCTGAGTAAGGGGAAATTATGAACCAAGGCCCTATAATTGGATCTATGGCATATTTGGAATAAAAGGCAATTATTGCCTAATTAGAACTTGTAACATAGTAGAACCTCTTAGTTGTGAAGATCCTTATTGTGAATTAGATTTTTGTTGAAGGTTCAACATTTTTTGCTGACCAATAGACATATATTATTGATTAGGCAATGTTTGTAAAGGCATGTTGGTCTATGAATAAAAAGGTGTATTTTTCATTACTTGATGAGGTGGAACATTGGTTACCCCATATTGAGGTGGTCGAATGTTTAACCTCTATAATGTTAGTATATTAGACTGTGTTTGTTATTGTGTAATGTTAGTCACCACCTTTTGTGGTAGAGTGACATTCATCACATTTTGTTAAGGCAATACACTAGTTTTTGCTTGACTGTTAGTCCTTATGGCTGCATGCTTGAAGTAGTTATTTGAGGATTAGAGATAGTTTGTTGTGGTTGAGAGTTAGAATTTCCTACTCCCTACTATTGTGAACCACTCATAGTGATAACTAAAGGAAATTTTTATTTCTGGACTCATTTTTTGTGTAGTTAAAACTCTTTGGTCTAGATTGGATTACACTTGCATGTTATCCATTGGGTTTGGCACATTTGTTTGCATATAATCAACATAAATTTTTTTGATGATAGGGTAATTTAACATGGCTCTGACTTAAGTACTTTTCATGAATGGGTTTACACCCAAATTTCCTTAGCCTATCAATTCTATTAATATTCCCATTGAAGGAGTTATCTTTATAAGTGGAGCATTTGACATGGTCATGTTACTAAAATTATGTGATAAGTTAAAATAAGTATCATATTCTACTTTAATTTATATAAAATGGTCCTCCATGAGGTGCTTTCCTATGACAAACATATGTGGTTCCTAGTACAACATCAATGTTAAAACTTGAGGATTGATAGAATAGGCTTATTTGTTGGTTTGATTGTAAGGTATGTTGTAAGACAATATAATTAGACTTGGAAATTTTTCATGGGGTAAGTGTGTTGGAAACATGGCCCCTACCTCTATTGCTTTGATTAAAACTTCTTCCATATTCATAAGAAAGTGAATATCAAATAAATAGGGATTATATGTCAATAGAATCATAACATAATATAGTTTTTGTATTAGATGTATCTAATAAGAGGGGGAGTGAATAATTTTCACAAAAATGTATATTCAATTTAATTCATCATTCTAAGAATCATTCATACACATACAAGATCAATGCATAAGAAAACAACTATACAAGCAATCAAGAGAACACAAGAGATATATGGGAAAACCTCTTGGGGGATAAAACCCACTAAACCATCCAAATGGAATAATATCCTATAATTTAAAGATCTAAATTTTATTAAATCACCAACTTCACAAGGAGCTCGAACCCCTACCTAGTTGAACACCAACCCAACTAGTCTTTTGCAAGTTCTAACTTGCAAGGAGGATCCAACCCCCCTGTAAACCAAACACTAAATTGGATAACTTGAACTCTGATCATATTATAACACTATTTTATAATATTAAAATAATTATTACCAAATTTTTTTCTCTCTTTCCCCTTCACCATTACTCAACCAGCTTTTTAGGCCTTTTCGCTCAATTAACCTCTTCTAGTCTCATTAGGTCCATTGACCTATGTATCAACCTATAGACATTTTATTAGATATTAATTAATGATACTATACTTAATTTTATGTTTTTAAATTACCTAATCCTCCTCCTTCAAATTCTCTTTCCTTTGCTTAAGTCCACTCCTCTTTTGTAACTCGCACAAAATAGGCCAAATAGGCCTTGCCTTTATACCACACTCTTGGTCTCATCCATCTTAGTAAAAAAAAGATACCATATATTTATTACCCTTAAATAGTTCCAAAAAAATGTTACAATAATAAAATAATCACTACCTTTTTTGGCCATTTCCCTTAAGGCACAAATCCTCCATTAGGCCTAATGGAGACATAAAGTAATTAGGCCTTCACACCCACACGTTACACTTGTGACCTCTTGGTCCACCTTTAGCATCCAAAAATTATTGAAAAAATTATAATATAACTTTAATATATCCCTCCTAATATCTCCTTGGGTCTCCAACATTATTTTATTCATTTCACACCTTGAACCTATCAATTAGGTCTACTTGCCTTTTAGGCCTTCTCAATGCCAAAAGTCTATCAACCATATCTAAAGTATTTAGTTAACTAAATCAAATAAAAACATGAATATATAACATAAATATATAATTAATGAACTAATTGACCTTAAAATTTCCATTTAACATCACCAATGAATCTCTAATCACCCAAAACCACCTCTCTAATAGGACCATTCAGATTGGTCAAACATAGTCACAACATAATCAAACCACTTTGACCAATAACACCTATTTATGGGCTTATTATGAATTAAAAAAATTTAAATGGACATTTTATGCGTATATAATAACTTAAACTCATTATATCCTTAAAATATTAGCATAACACCTAAAACTCTCCTCTATAATGTGATCACTCAAACTGCATGTATCCTTCAAAAACATAGTCATGAACAAGTTATTGTTTAAAACCTATAAGAGTGATTAAAATAAATATAATTCAAACCCATATATATATATATATATATATAATTTGTATATAAAATTTTATAATAACAATCATTGGTCTCACAAACCAATCTCTTAGGCTATTTTTCACAGTTTCAACATAATTAGACAAGCCTTTTTGGGTTTCATGATTAAACTGCTTAACCTATATATAAAGCCTCAAAAAAAATTAATATGTAAATTAGGTATTAAAAAACATCAAAAATCACATTTTATGTACTTAATATTATCATCTAGTATCAAACTCTTTAACTCACTTAACACACCTAGAGCAGTCATTTAGTCACAAGAATACAATCGTGGTGAACATGACTCGTAACACTTTTCACGACAATTTTTAAAAATTAAAAATAATTAATTATATACTTATATAAATTAATATAAACATAATTCAAAAATTTATTGAGCTATAATATCAAATAAGGAACATATAAATCATTCTATGAGACATATACCTTCATTGCCTTGACTTACATAGGCAAGTTACTTTGAGGGAATATTTTTGCTTATTTATGGGATTAATAATCACTTAAAAACTAATGTAACAAGTTTTATAGTTATTAAAAAATACCCCAAACTAATATATTCATCCCTAAACACTTGCATCTCATCCCTAAAGTCTTTTTCACACAAGCTTATTTTTTCTCACTATTTTCACTATCTACAGTCTAGTGATAGGTCATCCTCCATGAACAAAATGATTGACATAATGAAAATAAATTTAAAAAATTAAATAAATTGACATAATTAAAAATTATTTACCTTCATCTTCCAACAAATTTCATGTGTTTACTTAGTCAACCCTACTTGTAACACTAATTATTTTAGAAATAAGCACTTTTTTGTACCTTCTACTCATTATCCTTACAATATAAAGCCACATGAAGATTCATGGAGGAGAAATAAAAAAAATAAAATTAAAAAATTAATTTATAAAATATTTTTGTCACTTTATATCAAGGTTTCTCTAATCGGGCCACTATAAGGGTTTAAAGAGGGTTTAAGACTAGTCTACATTCATAATGAATGTTCATAAAGATCTATACCTAAACCACTTTAAAATTCTTGTAAAATATTCTTAGGACAATATTAAATCTATCTATAAAGTATTAGGTCACCATTCAAATTATACATGTGCCAATGAGCATCAAAACTTTCTTTTCGAGCTTGCAAACATTCACTTTGTATGCACAAGAGACCTTTAAACATGATATATTGATTTTTATTTCTCCTCAAGAATTAAAAATTGGTAAAAAACTTTAAATAAACCTATAAAACCTTATTATATTCTCACATATTCTTTATCACTTTGAAAACTCACATTGATCCTCTATTTAGACCTGACTAGGTCTATATGCATGTTAGGTATAAAACCACTTGTCATACTGAGATCTTGAGAGGACTTGGAAACCTATTTTATTAATATAAATACCTCATATATATGGTATATTACATCATAAAAGTATTAAAATATTCCAATGATGGTCATACAAGTCAAAAACTGCTTACATCAACAAGCTACCAAGCTTCTTTCTTCATACTAGGTCTCTCATACAAGGACTAAACCTCAACCTTGATCTTATTTAAAATATAGATGTTATTTTAACCTTATTCACATGTGGAAAATATTTAAAACATACTCTAATCATGATTATACTACTAATTTTCTCAATTTCAATCTCATACATATCTATATACACATCATTATGCCTCACAATGATCCATGTCTATATCAATGCAAGACTAGGATTATTAATACATGATGTGCACTTTTATTTACTTAAAAATAACCATGAACTTACTAGAATGTAAAAAAATTATATAATACCTCATAGTCTTGTACTCATTCCATAGCCTCTCATCACCATCAGACTTGTCTCTTTGTCATTAATGTATCTAGGAACCAAGTCAACCTAAGACATTAATGAAAACACATGACACCAATGACCATATTCTAATAATACCCCCCTCTTCATTTATGAAAAAATATTTTTATAATGGAATTCTTCTAATTTTATCTTCTTCCCATTTGACATTAATTACAAAGGTCCATAAAAACTCATCCACACATAACCTTCTTGATCCTTGGACCTAAAAAAATTCTCATAGAGATGGAAAGCTCCCCTAACACATGCACTTCTCTTAAGGATTTCTATATTTTTTGAGTTATCCCCCCTTACTCGATGCTTTAGAACACATAAGTCACTCACTCACCTATTGAATACTCCATTATCCCTCATGCTTCCAATAGGTCCCATAAAGACCTAATACAAATAAGTTCACTCCTTGCTTACCTCTATCTTCTTGGATAGACTTGAACATCTAAAGTAGGCATAGACGACTCTCATATAGATCTCATAACAACAAAAAAATACCCTTTATCCTCCACAAGCCATCATGGATTATAAATTCTTCAAAGTACTCAACATAGGATACCATAATAAGCAAAGCCATGCTACATGACCCTAAGGTCATGAAAAACCTCTTAGTCCATTGTTCTCTTCATGAAATCCCTTTAAATTGACTCAAAGGATCAACCTTACCCTCATAATTAATACCCTATTATGAAAACTTAAAACTTATGGCACCTTTAGATATATAAATAGAGATCAAAAAACATAATTAAAAGTATTAAATCATTTTACAATCATTATCCCTTTCTACAACATCTCATCTACAAGGCACATACCCAAAGGTAACTTTTCAGACAATATTCTTTAACCTCTATAATAAGCACACTTAAGACCTTGAAAAGAAACTCAGAACAACTAACAAACTCAGATTACTCAAACTTTCTTCATGACATCAACACAAAAACAAGACACTCACCATATAACCTTCAAGATCACTTTCAATAGACTCCTTCAAGATTACAAGAAATATTATGAAGCTAAAATAATAAAACATCTTCAAAATTTTTGTGACTATTAAAAAGACACATAAAACAACCCAAACTATTTATTATATCAGCTCTAAGTATCGAAACTCAAGAAAAATACCTATAACCTTTAAAGATAATGGTATTATAATCCAAGAAATAACTTACACACCCATGTTTTGATATAGGCTTATTTAACCTCAACTTAATCTAATACATGCATCTTAAGCATGATAACCACTGAAGTAAATATTTCACTCCATCCCTCTGACTATCACTAAGCTTCAAATACATGTAATGAACTCATTTATTGCATTAAATCACACCTAGGGTTTGTAGTCATAACTCATCTTGAAACCATCAAATCACTACCTTACACCTCTTGAGCTAGCTCTTCAAATATGAGATCAATATAATTACTCACAAAGCATATAAAAATTCTTTGTGTCCTTGAAAATTATACCACACACTTTTATCAATCACCTTGAGCTTTTAGGAACACTAAACAACTTTATAAGCAACACTATTTTGTTATTGTCAACCACTTTGAACCTATTAGGTTATGGAGCTAAAAGCTTCACTGATGCAAACAGGGGAGGAGGTTGCTGAAGGTTGCTGAGTTATAGAGAAATTGGCATTGGTCTGATCAGTCGACATTGGCAGGATTAGTGAAGAGAAACAATCAACGTCGGTTAAGGATCGGCCGACATCAGTCACCTCTAAGCAGACAAGGACCGACATCGGTCGCATGTGCAGTTCAAAACTGCAAGTTTTATAGGTAGTTAGTTAACGAGCCAAGTGTTTGCATGTCAAGAGCCAAATTTAGACTAGAAGTTACAGATCTAATTATTGTAATTAGATGTCTAATTATTGTTTGCATGAGATCTAATTAAGAGACTCATAGGCTATATTGTAAGGTGTTCTAGTTTGAGTTGAGCAAAGTTAGCTCCTTCTATGTGTGAGGTGATCAAGGGTGTTCCTCCAATTCCATAATAGTACCAAGTGTGGGTGCTAGTTTTAGACAATCAGCAAGATTCTTCAAGGGTGTATGATCTTGTTCAGTAGGTGTGCATGGCTTCTTTAGGAGATCTAAATGGTAAGTAAGATCATTGATCTGTAAGTGTATGTGTGTGCATGATCTAGGGTTACAGGTGTACAGAATTAGATTGATTTGCAGGTGTGCAATATCAGGGAGGACAACAACACAATAGGGAGAAGGATCAGGGAGGATCTACTTGGAGTATAGTGTGTACTCAGAAAGAGAGCAAAGAGGAAGGCAAGGAAGATCCTTCCATAAGTAAGGCCTGTTGGGTTACAGGTTGTTGCAGTTTAGGGGAGATATAATTAAAGTACATTTGTGTACTTGGAGTGCGTGGAGCACTTGTGGAGTGCGTGGAGCACTTGTGGAGTGCATGGAGCACTTGTGGAGTGCGTGGAGCACTGGTGTATTGAGGTGAACACCAACTCTGTGTTTGAGTTGTGTGTTGAGACCATAAGAGAGATAGCTTTTAGGAAAGAAGTACTGTACACTTGAGGTGTGGGAAACCTCTGTAAGGTGGAAGAGAGTGGCATCTCTTTATTGTATTCTTTTTTGAATGAGTATTAATACAAGTTGTGTATTGTCTCTCATATTCTGTGTTATTTCTGAATTCTAGTTACTTGTATATTCTGGTTAATTTTTGCATGTTAAGTTGCTTGGTAATCAATTGTGTGCTTCCATTATTTCCCAACAAGTGGTATCAGAGCTAAGGTTGCAGGGAGCAGGTTTTGTGTTTGGTTACAAGTCACTCTCAGGGGTTTCTGATCGAGTGGGAGTACAGTAATGGCAGAAGAAAGTAAGCTAAGAATGAAGGAACTGAAAAGCATAGATGGTCAATTACGGTCCTATGGAAAGAAAGAGCAGGTAAAAAAATATTGTTGGTTTGTGGAAGATCAGCATGAAGGAACTGAAGAAGCAGATGTTACAAGTGATGTGGAATAGGATGCTCTGGTATGTTTCTTGGATAAAGTAGAATCTTGTTTTATAGATTTTGTTGCCTCTTTCCATGTAGTCTAAAATAGAGTATGTTTTCATGGTAAGGTCTTTGGAGACTTTGGAAAGATTTATTTAGGGGCTGGTGTGCCTTGCCAAAGAATTGGCAAAGGGGAAGTGAAGCTGAAATTGTAGGTGGCCAACATAGGTGTGTTGAAGGAGGTCATGTAGGTCCCAGGCTTGGAGATGTGGCTAATTTCTTTAGGAAAGTTGGGTGATGAGAGATGCATAAGAACTCTCATAGCGGATGCACTTGAATTAGTTGGTGGTAAGAAAGCAGGTACTCTTTATCTACTTGCTTATATTACTGATTCTTCTTCTATTGTAGAGATGTGGCTTTATAGGCTTGGTCACATGAGAAAAAAGGAGATGCATGTTCTTAACCAGAAGACATATGTGTTTGATAGACTTAAGAAAAGGAAAGCCTTGGTGTTCTTAGAGGAGATGATAGATAGAGACCATTGGATGGGGCTGGATACTTTTGAGCAGGGCAGTTTGGACATGGGTTTTGATTCAAAGGAACTCGCAGGTAGAAAGTCATCACTCATAGGCAAACATAATTACTGACGTCGATTAAGGGGAACCAGCGTCGAACAGACAAGTGCCGATGTCAGTCATGTGTAGATCGAAGCTGGTGATGTCGAGTAGGGTAAGACCGACGTTGGTCAAGAGGACTAACATTGGCAATAGGTAAGACTGACGTTGATTAGGAGGACTGACATCGGCAATAAGAGACACCGATGTCAGTAAGGTTGGTAGTCAGGACAAGCACATGGGAACCAATGTCGGTCAGATGCAGACTATGTAGTGACTAAGGTCGATCACTGTAATGGATTTTGGGTAGACAACAAGCTGTTAAGGAGTCTTAAATGCCCATATAGAGGACTAAAGGTGGTAAGTAACCCTCAAATTCATTGTTCCTCTTCTTTATACTAGTTGTTGACTATAAAGTAGGAAGGATCTAGGAAATAATGGGTGCTTGGCAGGAATATGATGCAAAACCAAATGGGATATTTGGTAGGGTTGCCAGTCGATATGAAAGCATAGAGATGAATGGATACCTTAGTTAAAGAATAGAGAGAATGGACACGTGAGATGGAAGACTAGGTCATATGGTCTTGAGGAAGCTGTAGGACAGTGGTATAGGTTTTTGGCAGGTGGATGACAAAGCATGGCTTTAGTCAATGTCAGGATAACTATTGTGTTTGACTTACCAGGTGGATGATGATAGCTACATTATCTTGTTATTGTATGTGGATGGTATGCTAGCTAGCAGGTTTGTACATATAGGGTTTTGCTGAGCTAAGGGTAAGGTTAGTTCAGTGGCATGTCATGAGGAATTTGGAGCAGTAAAATTATTTGGCATAGGAGACATGGAAGATCACAGGTTGATTTTGTTTCCAGTGAGAGCTAATGTGAATTAGGTGTTGGCAAGGTTCAGGAAGTAGAACTGGAGCACACTAAGGGCTGGATAGTTCAGTGTCTGAAATCACATGAGGTCTGGTATAGACCTAAGTTTGCCCAAGCAGTGGGTGCTATCAGAAAGTTTGGAGCTGATCCAGGAAAGAAGCACTAGAGGGAAATTCGGTGGATTCTCAGGTATTTGAGAGGGACCAATAGTAGGTCGACATGCTATGTAGGGTCAAGTTATTTTCTACATGTGTTTATAGATACGGATGCAGTAGGTTACTTGGATGACAAGAGGTGCACCACAGGTTGTGTGGTGGATGGTCTTTAAGATTGAGCTTGAAGAGGGATACAAGCAAGGAAATAGATTAAATGGGTTATAGGTACAGGTATAGTGTAGCTATTTATCTACAAGTGGGAGATTGTTAGGTTGTGGAGCTAAAAGCTTCACTGATGCAAAAAGGGGAGGAGGTTGCTAAAGGTTGTTGAGTTGTAAAGCAATTGGCATCAGTCTGATCAGCCGACATTGGTAGGATTAGTGAAGAGAAGCAACCGATGTCAGTCAGGGATCGGCCGGTGTCAGTCACCTCCAGGTAGATAGGGATCAACGTCGGTCACTTGTGCGGTTCAAAACTACAAGTTTTCCAGGCAGTTAGTTAACGAACCAAGTGTTTCCATGTCAAGAGCCAAATTTAGACTAGAAGCTGTAGATCTAATTATTGTAATTAGATGTCTAATTATTTTTTGCATCAGATCTATTTAAGAGACTCATAGGCTATATTGTAAGGTGTTCTATTTTGAGTTGAGTAAAGTTAGCTCCTTCTATGTGTGAGGTGAGCAAGGGTGTTCCTCATAGTTCCACAGCAGTACCAAGTGTGGGTGTTGGTTTTGGAGAATTAGCAGGATTCTTCAGGGGTGTATGATCTTGGTCAACAAGTGTGCATGTATTTTTTAGGAGATCTACATGGTAAGTAAGATCATTGATCTACAGGTGTATGTGTGTGCATGATTCAGGGTTGCAGGTGTGTAGAACTAGATTGATTTGCAGGTGTGCAATATCAAGGATGATAGCAACACAATAGGGAGTAGGATTAGAGAGGATCTACTTGGAGTATAGTGTGTACTTAGAAAGAGAGCAAAGAGGAAGGCAAGGAAGATACTTCCATAATTAAGGTCTATTGGGTTACAGGTTGTTGCAGTTTAGGGGAGATCTACTTAAAGTATGTTTGTGTACTTGGAGTGCGTGGAGCAGTTGTAGAGTGCGTGGAGCACTGGTGTACTGGCAGTAGTGGATACTGACTGATTAGAGGTGAACACCAACACTGTGTTTGAGTTGTGTGTTGGGACCGTAAGAGAGAGAGCTTTAAGGAAAGAAGTATTGTACACTTGAGGTGTGGGAAGCCTCTATAAGGTGGAAGAGAGTGGTGTCTCTTTATTGTATTCTTTTTTGGATGAGTATTAATACAAGTTGTGTATTGTCTCTCATATTTTGTGTTATTTTTGAATTCTAGTTACTTGTGTATTCTGGTTAATTTCTGCATGTTAAGTTGCTTGGTAATCAATTGTGTGCTTCCGTTATTTCCCAACAAGTGTTATCAGAGCAAAGGTTGTAGGGAGTAGGTTTTGTGTTTGGTTACAGGTTACTCTCAGGGGTTTTTGATTGAGTGGGAGTAAAGCCATGGCAGAAGAAAGTAAGCTAAGAATGGAGGAATTGAAAAGCACAAATGGTCAATTATGGTCCTATGGAAAGAAAGAGCAGGTAAAGAAAGATTGTTGGTTTTTGGAAGATCAGCATGAAGGAACTGAAGAAGTAGATGTTGCAAGTGATGTGGCACAAGATGCTTTGGTATGTTTTTTGGATAAATTAGAATCTTGTTTTATAGATTCTGTTGCCTCTTTCCATGCAGGCTAAAATAGAGTATCTTTTCATGGTAAGGACTTTGGAGACTTTGAAAAGATTTATTTAGGGGCTGGTGTGCCTTGCCAAAGAATTGGCAAAGGGGAAGTGAAGCTGAAATTGTAGGCAGCCAACACAGGGGTGTTGAAGGAGGTCATGCAGGTCCCAAGCTTGGAGATGTGGCTAATTTCTTTAGGAAAGTTGTGTGATGAGAGATGCACAAGAACTCTCATAGTGGATGCACTTGAATTAGCTGGTGGTAAGAAAGTAGGTACTCTTTATCTACTTGCTTATATTATTGATTCTTCTTCTATTGTGGAGACATGGCTTTGTAGGCTTGGTCACATGAGCAAGAAGGAGATGCATGTTCTTAAGTGGAAGATAGATGTGTTTGATAGACTTAAGAATTGGAAAGCCTTGGTGTTCTTGGAGGAGATGATAGACAGAGAGTAGTGGATGGGGCTGGATACTTCTGAGCAGGGCAGTTTGGACATGAGTTTTGATTCAAAGGAGCTCACAGGTAAAAAGTCATCACTCATAGGTGAACATAGTTACTAGCATCAGTTAAGGGGAACTGACATCAAACAGACAAGTGCCGATGTCGGTCATGTGTAGACCGAAGCTGGTGATGTTGGGTAGGGTAAGACCGACATCAGTCAGGAGGACCGACATTGGCAATATATAAGACTGACGTTAGTCGGGAGCACTGATGTCAGGAATAGGAGACATCAACATCGGTAGGGTCAGTAGTCAGGACAAGTGCATGGGAACCAACGTCAGTCATATGCAGACTTTGTAGTGACCGAGGTCGGTCACTGTAACAAATTTTGGGTGGATGACAAGATGTCAAGGAGTCTCAAATGCCCATATGGAGGACTGAAGGTGGTAAGTAAGCCTCAAATTCATTGTTCCTCTTCTTTATACTAGTTACTAATTGTAGAGCAAGAAGGATCCAGAAAATAGTGGGAGCTTGGCAGGAATATGATGTAGAACCAAATAAGAGATTTGGTAGGGTTGCCAGTCGATATGAAAGCACAGAGATGAATGGATACCTTAGTTAAAGAATAGAGAGAATGAACATGTGAGATGAAAGACCAAGTCATATGGTCTTGAGGAAGCTGCAGGACAGTGGTATAGGTTTTGACAGGTGGATGACAAAGCTTGGCTTTAGTCAATGTCAGGGTAACTACTATGTTTGACTTACTAGGTGGATGATGATAGCTACATTATCCTATTACTGTATGTGGATGGTATGCTAGCTATCAGGTTTATACATACAAGGTTTTGTTAAGCTAAGGGTAAGGTTAGTTTAGTGGCATGTCATGAGGAATTTGGAGCAGCGAAATTATTTGGCATGAGAGACATGGAAGATCACAGGTTGATTTTGTCTCCAGTGGGAGTTGATGTGAATCAAGTGTTGGCAAGGTTCAAGATGTAGAATCAGAGCACACTAAGGGTTGGATAATTCAATGTCCAAAATAACATGAGGTCTGGTATAGACCTGAGTTTGCCCAATTAGTGGGTGCTGTCAGAAAGTTTTGAGCCGATCTGGGAAAGAAGCACTAGAGGGTAGTTCAGTGGATTCTCAGGTATTTGAGAGGGACCAGTAGTAGGTTGACATGTTATGTAGGGTCAAGTTCTTTTCTACATGTGTTTATAGATACGGATGTGGCA
The DNA here is from genome assembly GCA_037957365.1 of Torreya grandis. Classification (NCBI taxonomy): domain Eukaryota; kingdom Viridiplantae; phylum Streptophyta; class Pinopsida; order Cupressales; family Taxaceae; genus Torreya; species Torreya grandis. The sequence goes on along the minus strand of JARHVA010001480.1, from coordinate 2,950,489 downwards.
GGTTAAATGGATGATAAGAGGTGCACCATAGGTTGTGTGGTGGGTGGTCTTCCGAATTGAGCTTGAAGAGGGATACAAGCCAGGAAATAGATTAGATGAGGTATAGGTATAGGTATAGTGTAGCTATTTATCTCCAAGTGGGAGATTGTTAGGTTGTAGAGCTAAAAGCTTCACTAATGTAAATAGGGGAGGAGGTTGTTGAAGGTTACTAAGGAACCAGTGTCAGTCTAATCAGTCGACATTGACAAGATTAGTGAAGAGAAGCAACTAACGTCGATCAGGGCTCAGCCAGTGTTGGTCAACTCTAAGAAGATAGGGATTGACATTGGTCGCATGTGTGGTTCAGAACTACAAGTTTTATGGGCAGTTAGTTAACAAACCAAGTGTTTGCATGTTAAGAGCCAAATTTAGACTAGACACTGTGAATCTAATTATTGTAATTACATGTCTAATTATTGTTTGCATGAGATCAATTTAAGAGACTCATAGGCTGTATTGTAAGGTTTTCTAGTTTGAGTTGAGCAAAGTTAGCTCCTTCTATGTGTGAGATGAGCAAGTGTGTTCCTCCTAGTTCCATAGCAGTACCAAGTGTGGGTGCTGGTTTTGGAGAATCAGCAGGATTCTTTAGGGGTGTATGATCTTGGTTAGTAGGTGTGCATGGCTTCTTTAGGAGATCTACATGGTAAGTAAGATCATTGATCTACAAGTGTATGTGTGTGCATGATGCAGGGTTGTAGGTGTGCAGAACTAGATTGATTTTCAAGTGTGTAATATTAGGGAGGACAACAACATAATAGGGAGTAAGATCAGGGAGGATCTACTTGGAGTATAGTGTGTACTCAGAAAGAGAGCAAAGAGGAAGGCAAGGAAGATCCTTTCATAAGTAAGGTCTGTTGGGTTACAGGTTGTTGTAGTTTAGGGGAGATCTACTTGAAGTATGTTTGTGTACTTGGAGTGTGTGGAGCACTTGTGGAGTGCGTGGAGCACTGGTGTAGTAGCAGTAGTGGATACTGACTGGCTGGAGGTGAACACCAACTCTGTGTTTGAGTTGTGTGTTAGGACCATAAGAGAGAGAGATTTGAAGAAAGAAGTAATGTACACTTGAGGTGTGGGAAGCCTCTGTAAGGTGGAAGAGAGTGGCATCTCTTTATTGTATTATTTTATGGATGAGCATTAATACAAGTTGTGTATTGTCTCTCATATTCTATGTTATTTATGAATTTTAGTTACTTGTGTATTCTAGTTAATTTTTGCATGTTAAGTTGCTTGGTAATCAATTGTGTGCTTCTGTTATTTCCCAACAAGTGGTATCAAAGCTAAGGTTGCAGGGAGTAGGTTTTGTGTTTGGTTATAGGTCACTCTCAGGCGTTTTTGATTGAGTGGGAGTAGAGCAATGGTAGAAGAAAGTAAGCTAAGAATGGAGGAACTGAAAAGCACAGATAGTCAATTACGATCCTATGGAAAGAAAGAGTAGGTAAAGAAAGATTGTTGGTTTGTGGAAGATCATCATGAAGGAACTGAAGAAGCAGATGTTGTAGGTGATGTGGCACAGGATGCTCTGGTATGTTTCTTGGATAAAGTAGAATCTTGTTTTATAGATTCTATTGCCTCTTTCCATGTAGTCTGAAATAGAGTATCTTTTCATGGTAAGGTCTTTGGAGACTTTGGAAAGATTTATTTAGGGGCTGGTGTGCCTTGCCAAAGAATTGGCAAAGGAGAAGTGAAGCTGAAATTATAGGCGACCAATACAGGGGTGTTGAAGGAGGTCATGCAGGTCCTAAGCTTGGAGATGTGGCTAATTTCTTTAGGAAAGTTGGGTGATGAGAGATGCACAAGAACTCTCACAATGGATGCACTTGAATTAGCTGGTGGTAAGAAAGCAAGTACTCTTTATCTAATTGCTTATATTACTGATTCTTCTTCTATTGCAGAGACGTGGCTTTGTAGGCTTGGTCACATGAGAAGGAAGGAAATGCATGTTGTTAAGTGAAAGACAGATGTGCTTGATAGACTTAAGAACTGGAAAGCCTTGGTGTTCTTAGAGGAGATGACAGATAGAGACCAATGGATGGGGCTAGATACTTCTGAGCAGGGCAGTTTGGACATGGGTTTTGATTCAGAGGAGCTCACAGGTAAAAATTTATCACTCATAGGTAAACACAGTTACCAGCATCGGTCAAGGGGAACCGGCATTGAACAGACAGGTGCCGATGTTAGTCATGTGTAGACTGAAGCTAGTGATGTCGAGCAGGGTAAGACCAATGTCAATCAGGAGGACCGACATCGACAATAGGTAAGACTGACATCGATCAAGAGGACTGATGTTGGCAATAGGAGACACTGATGTTGGTAGGTTCGATAGTCTGGACAAGTGCATGGGAACCGATGTCGGTCGGATGTAGACTATGTAGTGACCAAGGTCGGTCATTGTAACAGATTTTGGGTGGATAACAAGCTATTAAGGAGTCTCAAATGCCCATATAGAGGACTAAAGGTGGTAAGTAAGCCTCAAATTCATTATTCCTCTTCTTTATACTAGTTGCTGACTGTAGAGTAGGAAGGATCCAGGAAATAGTGGGAGCTTGGCAAGAATATGATGTAGAACCAAATGGGAGATTTGGTAGGGTTGCCAGCTAGTATGAAAGCATAGAGACGAATGGATACCTTAGTTAAAGAATAGAGAGAACGGACACATGAGATGGAAGACCAGGTCATATGGTCTTGAGGAAGCTGTAAGATAGTGGTACAGGTTTTGACAGGTGGATGACAAAGCATGGCTTTAGTCAATGTCAGGGTAACTACTGTGTTTGACTTACCAAGTGGATGATGATAGCTAAATTAGCATGTTATTGTATGTGGATGGTATGTTAGTTAGTAGATTTGTATATACAGGGTTCTGCTAAGCTAAGGGTAAGGTTAGTTTAGTGGCATGTCATGAGGAATTTGGAGCAGCAAAATTCTTTGGCATGGGAGACATGGAAGATCACAGATTGATTTTGTCTCTAGTGGGAGCTGATGTGAATCAGGTGTTGGTGAGGTTCAAGATGTAGAACCAAAGCACACTAAGGGCTGGACAGTTCAGTGTCTGAAATCACATGAGGTCTAGTATAGACCTGAGTTTGCCCAAGCGGTGGGTGCTGTCAAAAAGTTTATAGCCGATCCAAGAAAGAAGCACTAGAGGGTAGTTTAGTGGATTCTCAAGTATTTAAGAGGGACCAGCAGTAGGTCGACATGCTATGCAGGGTCAAGTTCTTTTCTACATGTGTTTGTAGATACAGATGCAACAAGTTACTTGGATGAAAGGAGGTGCACCACAAGTTGTGTGGTGGGTGGTCTTCAGGATTGAGCTTGAAGAGGGATACCAGCCAGGAAATAGATTAGATGGGGTATAGGTACAGGTATAGTGCAGCTATTTATCTCCAAGTGGGAGATTATTAGGTTGTGGAGCTAAAAGCTTCACTAATGCAAATAGGGGAGGAGGTTACTAAAGTTTGTTGAGTTGCAGAGCAACCGGTGTCGGTCTGATCAACTGACGTCGGTAGCATTAGTGAAGAGAAGCAACTAACATCAGTCAGGGATCGGCTGGCATTGGTCACCTCTAGGTAGACAGGGACTGACGTCGGTCACCTATGCAGTTCAAAACTACAAGTTTTATGGGTAGTTAGTTAACGAACCAAGTGTTTGCATGTTAAGAGCTAAATTTAGACTAAAAGTTGCAGATCTAATTATTGTAATTAGATGTCTAATTATTGTTTGCATGAGATCTATTTAAGGGACTCATAAGCTGTATTGTAAGGTGTTCTAGTTTGAGTTGAGCAAAGTTAGCACCTTCTGTGTGTCAGGTGAGTAAGGATGTTCCTCCTATTTCCACAACAGTACCAAGTGTGGGTGTTGGTTTTAGAGAATCAACAGGATTTTTTAAGGGTGCATGATCTTGGTCAGCAGGTGTGCATGGCTTCTTTAGGAGATCTACATGGTAAGTAAGATCATTGATCTTTAGGTGTATGTGTGTGCATGATCCAGGGTTGCAAGTGTGTAGAACTAGATTGATTGGTAGGTGTGCAATATCAGGGAGGACAACAACACAATAGGGAGCAAGATCAGGGAGGATGTACTTGGAGTACAGTGTGTACTTAGAAAGAGAGTAAAGAGGAAGGCAAGGAAGATCCTTCCATAAGTAAGGTCTATTGGGTTGCAGGTTATTGTAGTTTAGGGAAGATCTACTTGAAGTACATTTGTGTACTTGGAGTGCGTGGATTACTTGTGGAGTGCATGGAGCATTGGTGTACTAGCAGTAGTGGATACTGACTGGCTAGAGGTAAACACCAGCTCTGTGTTTGAGTTGTGTGTTGGGACCATAAGAGAGAGATATTTGAGGAAAGAAGTACTATACACTTGAGGTGTGGGAAGCCTCTGTAAGGTGGAAGAGAGTGGAGTCTCTTTATTGTATTCTATTCTGGATGAGTATTAATACAAGTGTATTGTCTCTCATATTTTGTGTTATTTTTGAATTCTAGTTACTTGTGTATTCTGGTTAATTTCCACATGTTAAGTTGCTTGGTATTTAATTGTGTGCTTCCGTTATTTCCCAACAAGTGGTATCAGAGCTAAGGTTGCAGCGAGCAGGTTTTGTGTTTGGTTACAAGTCACTCTCAGGGGTTTCTGATTGAGTGGGAGTAGAGCAATGGCAAAAGAAAGTAAGCTAAGAATGGAGGAACTGAAAATCACAGATGGTTAATTACGGTCCTATAAAAAGAAAGAGCAGGTAAAGAAAGATTGTTGGTTTGTGGAAGATCAGCATGAAGGAACTGAAGAAGCAGATGTTGCAAGTGATGTGGCACAGGATGTTCTAGTATGTTTCTTGGATAAATTAGAATCTTGTTTTATAGATTCTGTTGCCTCTTTCCATGCAGTCCGAAATAGAGTATCTTTTCATGGTAATGTCTTTGGAGACTTTGGAAAGATTTATTTAGGGGTTGGTGTGCCTTGCCAAAGAATTGGCAAAGGGGAAGTGAAGCTAAAATTGTAGGCGGCCAACACAGGGGTGTTGGAGGAGGTCATGTAGGTCCCAGGCTTGGAGATGTGGCTAATTTCTTTAGGAAAGTTGGGTGATGAGAGATGCACAAGAACTCTCATAGCGGATGCACTTGAATTAGCTGGTGGTAAGAAAGTAGGTACTCTTTATCTACTTGCTTATATTAGTGATTATTCTTTTGTTGCAGAGACGTGGCTTTGTAGGCTTGGTCACATGAGCAAGAAGGAGATGCATATTCTTAAGTGAAAGATAGATGTGTTTGATAGACTTAAGAACTAGAAAGCCTTGGTGTTCTTGGAGGAGATGACGGATAGAGACTAATGGATTGGGCTGGATACTTTAGAGCAGGGCAGTTTGGACATGGGTTTTGATTTAAAGGAGCTCACAGGTAAAAATTCATCAATCACAGGTAAACATAGTTACCAGCATCGGTCAAGGGGAACCGGCATCGAATAGATAGGTGCTGATGTCGATCATGTGCAGACCGAAGCTGGTGATGTCAGGAAGGGTAAGACTGGCATCGGTTAGGAGGACCACTGTCGGCAATAGGTAAGACTGACGTCAGTCAGGAGAATAGACATCGGTAATAGGAGACACTGAAATCGGTAGGGTCGGTAGTCAGGACAAGCGCATGGGAACTGACATCGATCAGATGCAGACTGTGTAGTGACCGAGGTCAGTCACTAAAATGGATTTTGGGCAGATAAGAAGCTATCAAGGAGTCTCAAATGCCCATATGGAGGATTGAAGGTGGTAAGTAAGCCTCAAATTTTTTGTTCCTCTTCTTTATACTAGTTGTTGATTGTAGAGCAGGAAGGATCCAAGAAATAGTGGGATCTTGGTAGGAATATGATGCTGAACCAAACAAGAGATTTGGTAGGGTTGTCAGCTGGTATGAAAGCATAGAGATGAATGGATACCTTAGTTAAAGAATAGAGAGAACAGACATGTGAGATGGAAGACCAGGTCATATGGTCTTAAGGAAGCTGTAGGACAGTGGTACAGGTTTTGACAGGTGGATGACAAAGCATGGCTTTAGTCAATGTCAGGGTAACTACTATGTTTGACTTACCAGGTGGATGATGATAGCTACATTATCTTGTTACTGTATGTGGATGGTATGCTAACTAGCAGGTTTGTACATACAGGGTTTTGCTAAGCTAAGGGTAAGGTTAGTTCAGTGGTATGTCATGAGGAATTTAGAGCAGTGAAATTCTTTGGCATGGGAGACATGGAAGATCACAGGTTGATTTTGTCTTCAGTGGGAGCTGATGTGAATCAAGTGTTGGTGAGGTTCAAGATGCAGAATCGAAGCACACTAAGGGTTGGATAGTTTAGTGTCCAAAATCACATGAGGTCTGGTATAGACTTGAGTTTGCCCAAGCAGTGGGTGTTGTCAAAAAGTTTGGAGCCAATCTAAGAAAGAAGCACTGGAGGGCAGTTCAGTGGATTCTCAGGTATTTGAGAGGGACCAACAACAAGTCAACATGCTATGTAGGGTCAAGTTCTTTTCTACATGTGTTTGTAGATACAGATGCAGTAGGTTACTTGGATGATAGGAGGTGCACCATAGGTTGTGTGGTGGGTGGTCTTCAAGATTGAGCTTGAAGAGGGATACCATCTAGGAAATAGATTAGGCAAGGTACAGGTATAGGTACAGTGTAACTATTTATCTCTAAGTGGGAGATTATTAGGTTGTGGAGCTAAAAGCTTCACTGATGCAAATAGGGGAGGAGGTTGGTGAAGGTTGCTGAGTTGCAGAGCAACCGGCATCAGTCTGATTAGCTGACGTCGATAGGATTAGTGAAGAGAAGAAACCTATGTTGGTCAGGGATCGGCTAGCGTTAGTCACCTCCAGGCAGACAAGGATCGACGTCAGTCACTTATGCGGTTCAGAACTGTAAGTTTATGGGTAGTTAGTTAATGAACCAAGTGTTTGCATGTCAAGAGCCAAATTTAGACTAGAAGCTATGGATCTAATTATTGTAATTAGATGTCTAATTATTGTTTGCATGAGATCTATTTAAGAGACTCATAGGCTATATTATAAGGTGTTTTAGTTTGAGTTGATCAAAGTTAGCTCCTTCTGTGTGTGAGGTGAGCAAGGGTGTTCCTCCTAGTTCCACAGCAGTGCCAAGTGTGGGTGTTGGTTTTGGAGAATCAGCAGGATTCTTCAGGGGTGTATGATCTTGGTCAGCAGGTGTGCATGGCTTCTTTAGGAGATCTACATGATAAGTAAGATCATTGATCTGTAGGTGTATGTGTGTGCATGATCCAGGGTTACATGTGTGCAGAACCAGATTGATTTGTAGGTGTGCAATAGTAGGGAGGATAACAACACAATAAAGAGCAGGATCAGGGAGGATCTACTTGGAGTATAGTGTGTACTTAGAAAGAGAGCAAAGAGGAAGGAAGGAAGATCCTTCCATAAGTAAGGTTTGTTGTGTTGCAGGTTGTTGCAGTTCAGGTGAGATCTACTTGAAGTACGTTTGTGTACTTGGAGTGCGTGGAGCACTTGTGGAGTGCATGGAGCACTGGTGTACTGGCAGTAGTGGATACTGACTGGCTAGAGGTGAACACCAACTCTGTGTTTAAGTTGTGTGTTGGGACGGTAAGAGAGAGAGCTTTGAGGAAAGAAGTATTGTACACTTGAGGTGTGGGAAGCCTCTGTAAGGTGGAAGAGAGTGGCGTCTCTTTATTGTATTCTTTTCTAGATGAGTATTAATACAAGTTGTGTATTGTCTCTCATATTCTGTGTTATTTTTGAATTCTAGTTACTTGTGTATTCTGGTTAATTTCCGCATGTTAAGTTGCTTGGTAATCAATTGTGTGCTTCCATTATTTCCCAACAGAACCTCAATCAACTTTCATCATGTATTTCATACACAAACACATGTTATCAAACCTCATTCAATTAATATAAATTATATATAATGAAGTAAGTATTTTCACTTGTGTTTTCACCCTTTGAGGAGATGTCTCATCTCTCCTCATCCAAGTGGCATAATTGAAAAACCTCTAGGTTGTGGGTGAGTCTAACAATGAGGTGAATCTCTAGATAGGGCTAGCTCCCTTAATGTACCACTTTAGATCACTAATAGACCTTAAATGGGGGGGGTGGTAAATGGAGAGATAAAAATAAAATAAAACTATCCTAAGGGAGGTGATATACCAAATTAGATGATGACTACCAACCAACTGCATGTTACACATGAGAACAAGGGACTAACCAACCACACACTTATCTAATCTGCATCTTCTCACATCAATGTTACATTATGAGGTGTGATGAATATTTAGGTTATGAAGACTAAAAATATGCCTATAATGGAACTATTTTAATATACTAACTCACTCAACCTTGACACATCATAAAACACTTCACATGCCTTGCAAGAAAGAGTTTTCTAACTACAACTAGGTGAGGGAATGAAACAACATTGATAAAGAAAAAACAAGTCGTCACTTATAAAAATCAATAATCTAAGTAAAAAAAACTATGAATAATCATGAAAGAGGTAAAAATTGTTAGTATTATTGATCCATGGTATGAAAATGAGCAAGGCTTCACCATACTCAAGTGAAGCATAGTTTACAAAGGCCAAAATGGCTAGTTCTTATAGAACTTGAGAGAGAGATAAGAAGAGATAATCCCAAAGGTCACAAGGACACTTGTAAATATGATAAAATGAGTTATATGTACATTAGAATAGGTTTTTAAATGGACCATGTAATTTCAATAATTACAAGTGTCTATACAAGGCATGAAACTCATGAAAAGTGGCATGAAACACCTTGTGTTAGCTCAAAAAATTGCCTTCATGATCCACACCTATTTGAACATCTAAAAAATAATTAGGGATAATTATAATTATTGGAATAAAATGGAATGATTTTATGCATGATATACATGTATTGTTTGTAGTCTTGGTCATTTTTAACCTTTATAAAATGAGCTATCACCATCTATAATTTAAGAAACTCTTTTTTCCCACACCTTGCACACTTGGACTCAAATTTGGATTAATTTTCACATGAAAATAAATACAAATGAGTGCATGAAATATTTTAAGACCCTCCATGGATAAGTATTTCTTAGGTACACCTTAAAAATCCATCCTCTTAAAGTTCTCACACTTCTCACCATCATGTTCACTGTGCTAGTTTTGACTGGCTAAGATGAAGCAACTAGTTGAGACACTTATGATTTTTTTTTGATGAATTAAATTACCATAGGTAGTTATATTAAGTCATAATCTTCCCCCCAAACTTGATTTAATCTCTTGAAACCTCATAGAACCTTTATAGTCATAAAATATTCAAGAAAACCCTATTTTGTATTCCATCTATATAATTTTGTACAACTCATCCTAATGGGGAGTATCTTGAGAAAGTCCTCTACAACTTCCAATCATCATTACAGAAAAACTATGCCATTTTAGTAGCTTCCTAAATTCATTTCCTTCATCAAGTCTTTTCTAAGGGTTTACAAGGGTTTAAGCCTATTTTACCCTCTTAAGCACTATTCATATAGGTTAGATGTTTAAAATACCAAAAAATCCCACTAGAGTATATTTCAAGACCTCCATAAAATTCTCTAAACTTCTTATATTCCCATGCAAATCCTCAAGGGAGATGTGATCACTTTAACTTGGCCTATCAATCTTGTTTCTCCACTTTACATAGGTATGATGTAGCCCTTAGATAAAGTATATTCCTTGTGATTTATCATGAAATAAAAAAAAATAACACATAAAAATTAATCCTATAAACATGTTCCTAATTTTTGTAAATATTATCTAATGGTATGATTTAAGGCGACCTCTCATTAATTCACTAGGCCTAACCATGACTACCAGTATATCTGCACCTTAAAGCCCAAAATAATTTTTTTATGGATTTCCATATATTAAAATAGATTATATACCTATTTTATGATCCCATATACATTTTACAATAATTTTTAAATATCAATTAGAACTATAAGTGAAATTGTTCTCACATTTGGTCTCTAGGACTAAACATACCTAATAGGCCTGACTATAGCCCTTATAGGTCTGGACTATTCTAATTAGTTTCATCCATATATTATATATTTATCATGTTTTCCTAGGTGTGTTACATATTAATAAACTTCCTTACAAGTTTAAAATAATTCCTAATCAACCTTTTTGCTACCTTTCTCCAAAACTGCTAGTTTGTGCACCTAGGGAAGTACCCTCTGTTTGAGATAAAATAGAGGGTACTTCACCTATTCTCCCAAAAAAAAATTAAGGAGATTATAAAACTCATATATACCTTTTTTACTAGTTTTTGTCTCTTTTTATTATTAATTGACTTCCCAAATTCTCACAAAATAAAGATAGACTGTGTGAGAGGCAAACTATGTGTAGGCTTCCATTAAGTGAAATGTATGATAGATTGTCAGAACCTTATCCCTGATCTATAACTACCATGAGAGTTCCTTGAGAATATTTTAGTAATTATTAAGGTTTTTTTTATATTTAAAATCACTTCAACCTCCTTAAAAAATTTCCTCACACTTGACCAATCAAGATTTTGTGTATTATTGATTGTCTTTGTTTGTTGTACTGCACCTATAGGTAAAAATACATGGATTAGGATTTGAGAACCATGTATAATGATTTTACAATCCCTATAATATAAATTTAATTTATACTCATGTTAAATTTATAGTTTGGGTTTGAGACGTTTTCAAGATCAGTCATAGGTAGTTGATTGGTTTTCCATGATTCCTATGCAGAGATGACCCCTACAGATGTTCATGCACATTTGGACCCTAGGTATAATGTTTGAAGGTCTATTAAATATTTCACTAATAAGACTAGGATATTTATATACTAATTCAATCCATATTTATACCTTTAACCCTTTGTTCAAGTTCATACTATGTACTTATAGGGCTTCACAATCCACTATACCTCAATTTCTAGGCAAGAGATACCTGTAGGTTCATATAGGGTTCAAATAATCATATATCAACATATTTGGATGTCATTTAGATCATAAATGTTCTTATTATCTATTTAAACCCATTAAAACATGGATTCATTTAAATTTTGTAAATTTTTAATAAAAAGGTCTCTTGGAGCTCAAACCTATAGGTGAACATTGCATGTGATTAGTACATAAAAGCATAAATTTGAGGTTCTCAACAGCCATCTTCCACTAACTTTTTGCCCTTTAAACTTTGAAAATTTATTTTCCCATGTATATGATATTTGGTTATTATAATAATAGTGATATAAATTCATTATAGCATTGTTATAATATCTCTCTAAAAGGGCTAGGTGCTCTATTTTGGAAGTTTTAAGGGAAAAAGCCTTGAATACTATCAACTCATGTTGTCATAGTAGTTTCCACTTCCATTTACTCATATAACCCTAAAAATAGATCTAAAATTGTCATTTTAACACATGAAGACTCCAATTAAAGGTTTAATCAGATGTTTCAACGTCTCTAAATGGCTCTTACTCTCTGTTAAGTCCACCTGTAGGTGGGCATTTTGATGCACAAGCAGTGGGTGGTCTTATGAATAATGTGTATGGTTTTGACCATTTCCTAAGTTTTAGTCATATCTCAAAGATTTAAAATATATTGTTTACATTATCAAGGACCTTTATCATCTCCAAAAATTACTTTTTAACATGCTTGTTCCTTATGAAGGCAACTCTAAGTGCATGCTTATCACAGAAAGTCTGAAGATGTTGCACCTGATTGTATAGAAATACTACATATAGTCAACTATAGTAGAATATTTACCATTTGGAAATTAAAACCACTATCTCATGTTTTTAAATGATATTAAAAAAATTTTAAACCTTCATTATACCTCCATGGATGTTCTCAGAGCCTTTACATATCATGACTAAGATTGAGGATGTGTTGGGAGCTGACTATGCATGCCAATAGATTGTGACCTCAATGATACCCACATTAGAGATTGAAAATTTGGAAAAATTAAATTACCATGACCATTTAAATGAGTTAAAAACCATATTACATCATATAAAATACCTTATAGATAAAGAGGCTTTCTACAAATGGTGGAATTTGAATGCAAGTTCAATCTCAACACCCTCCTGCAAAGTGAGTTGTTTGAGATATAAAATCATGTATAAATGTTGAAAAAATCATGGATAACATGAGATAATGGATTAAAAATCATATATAACCACTCTTTTTAATTTATTTTATGAAATCATCTAAACAAGAGTAAAACTTGTAGGGTACACATATTAGCAAGTAGAAAAACATAGTCAACTTCATGAGGATGGTTCATAAAGCACAGACCACCATTATTTGAAATATTGTTATGGAAATTAATATATTTGATTTTAGTTTTTTCTCCCAAAGTATTTTTAATTTTAAGTTATCCAACTCTTCCTACCAAGCATAAACATGTTGATTGGTTTTATGTGTCTAGAAGGGTAAAAAAGGAGTAGAATGGTTTTAGCTCAAAATTGGCACTTTCAGAGCATTTCAAACATGGAATTGAGATTTAATAATATATAGATACATTCCATGGCATTTTCCACATTTAACCTTCCCCCATGGGTTGTACAAGTTCTAAACTCTTCTCCTTTTCTAGGAAAACTACTCTTTCTTCTAAAAAACTTGTCAATTTTAGTTATGAATAGTTTATTAAGGCATAATAGGACACATGTCATGTGACATCACCCTTATTATACCTTCAAACTTCCAAAATATGCCATAAAACTCATTTTATGATATATTTGACCCCTAAAATGACTCAAAATGATATAAGGACTAAGATACTAATGACCAAGGCTAATATGACATTAAATAACATCAAATTACCTATGATATACCTTTTTACATAATATTAAACCCCTTATAAACCTTTAAAGATCAAGTTTTTACCTATAGGTGTCCTAATTTAACCTTTAGGGTCAAATTTGGTCAACATTAACAACATCATTCAAACTTTATAACATCAAACTAGGTGCATTAGACAATTTCTAATCTACTTTTTCTTAATAAATCTTTAGAGTCCTAGATTTTTAGTCTTGGGTTTGAGCTTCAATTTTGATTCCATATAGTCCTTATAAACTACCAAATGGTTCCTTTAACATTATTTGTACTTTGACTAATGTCCTTTAGCAACACATTAATTACCTTGGTTTAGGTGTTGATCAATCCTTATCTTGACATCCTTCTTATCTTTACACCACTCTACAAATACCATCAGTGCAAAGAACATAAACATTGTCCTCATCACACTTTATGCTACTTAGGGATCACTTGTAAGCTATCAAGACTAATTAAATTGTCTAGATATGATACCAATTATTTAGAGTATATACTAAGAGGGGGGTGAATTAGTTTCACATCAATGTATATTCAATTTCATTCATCATTCCAAGAAGTATTCATACACATACAAGATCAATGCATAAGCAAACAACTACATAATCATACAAGAGAACAAAATAAATATGTGGTAAACACTATTATGGGATAAAAATAACTAAATCATGAACATGGAATACTATCCTATAATCTAAAGATCCAAATTTTAGTGAATCACCAACTTCACAAGGAGCTCTAACCCCTACCTAGTTGAACACCCACCCAACTAGTCTTGTACAAGTTCTAACTTACAAGGAGGATCCAACCCCATAAGAAACCAATCACCAAATCAAATAACTTCAAATATTATCATATTATAAAACCTATTTCTAATATTCAACTGATAGTGACCTCTTTTGTTTTCACTCTTTCCCCTTTACCCTTACTCAACCAACATTTTAGGCCTTTTCGCTCAATTAGCCTCTTCGAGGATCATTAGGTCTATTGACCTATGTATCCACATATAAAAACTTGATTATATATGAATTAATGATCATATCATCCATTTTATGGTCCTTAATGACCTTATCCTCCTATTTAAAATTCTCTATCCTTTGCTTAAGTCCACTCATCTTTCATAACTCACATAAAATAGGCCAAATAGACCTTGCCTTTATACCACACTCTTGGTCTCATCCATCTTGGTCAGATAATATCATTACCATTAATTTATTACCATTTAAATATTTCTAAAAAAATTTAACATCATGGAAAAATCACTACTTTGGTCATGCATTTCCCTTAAGTCCCAAATCCTCCATTAGGCTTAATAGAGACCTAAAGCAATTAGGCCTTCACACCCATACATTACACTTGTGACCTCTTGGTCCAAATTTATCCTCCAAAAAATATTTAAACACTATAAATATTACTTTAATATATCCCTCCTACTCCTTATGTCGCCAACACCATTTTATTCATTTCAAACCTTGAACCTATCAATTAGGTCTACTCACCTTTTAGGCCTTCTCACTGCCAAAAGTCTATCAACCATATCTAGAGTATTCAATCAAATTTATCAATAAACCACCTGGAAAAATAACATATATAAATCATTCATGTTATCATTAACCTTTCAATTTCCATTTGAGATCACCACTCAAGATCTAATCACCCAAAACTACCTCTACAATAGGACCACTCAGATTGGTCAAACATAGTCAAAGTATAGTCAAGAAAATTTAACCACCAACACCTGAATATGGAATTATTATGAAATAAAAAAAATTAAATTTAAATTTATGCTTATATAATAACTTTAAACTTATTGTATCCTTAACCTCTTGGCATAACACCTAAAACTCTCTTCTATAATGTGATCACTCAAACTGCTTGTATCCTTCAAAAACATAATCATGAACAAGTTCTTATTTGACACCTATAAGATTAATTCCAACAAAAATAATTCACACACTTATATTATACTTCATATCTATATTAATCTCAAATGTATATATTACATTTTCTAATAACAATTGTTGGTCTCACAAGCCAATCCCTTGGGCCATTTTCTCATAGTCTCAGCATAATTAGATGAGCCTTTTTAGATTTCATGATTCAAGCACTTAGCCTATCTATATAGACTCAAAAAAACATTAATATGTAAGATATGTCTTAATAAAACATCAAAAATTACATTGTATGCACTAACTCTTTTCATAGAGTCTCAAACTCTTCATCTCACCTAGCACACCTAGAGCAATCATCCAGTCACAAGAATATAGTCATGGTAAACATGATTCCTAAGACATATAAATACAATTTATTGAAGTTATAAATAATTAATTAGATAATTATACACCTTAATATTAACTTAAATCACAAATTTATGGAGGTCTAATATCAAATAAGGAACATATATATCATTATATGAGACATACACCTTCACTATCTTGACTTACATAGATATGTTACTTTGAGGACATATTTTTTATTATGTATGGGAATCATAATAAATTAAAAACTAATTTAAGAAGTTGTATATGTATTTAAAAAATACCCAAAACCAATAGATTCATCCCTAAACACTTGCATCTCATCCCCAAACTCTTTTTCACACAAGCTTGTTTTTTCTCACTATTTTCATTGTCTATACTCTAGTGATAGGTAATATTCCATGAACAAAATAATTTAAATAGTGAACATAAATTAAAAAAATAACTCCATGGAAATCAATAAAAATTCTTTATCCTCATCTTCCAATAACTTGCATGCATTGTCTATGTCAACCTTGCCTATAACATTAAATTCTTAGGAACAAGCACTTTTTTTACCTTATGCTCACTATATTAATAATTTTAAACCACTTATTTATGTATATATGAGTCATATAAAACATAAAATCATTAAAATTGACTTTAAAATCCATTATAGGCACTTTCTAGCAAGTTTTCTCCAATTGGGTCACTATAAGGGTTTAGAGAGGGTTTAAGACCAATTTACATTATTAAGAAATGTTCATAAATATATATACTTGAAAACATTTAAAAATTATTATAAAAAAATATTTTGATCATATTACATCTCTGCTAAAAGGCTCAAGTCACCAAGAAAAGTCTACATGTGCCAATGAGCATCAAAAATTTCTTGTCGAGCTTGGAAACCTTTACTTTGTATGCATAAGAGACATTTAAACATGATTTATTTATTTTTATTTCTCCTAAAGACCTAAAAATTGGAAAATTAATTTCAATCAACCTATCATACATTCTAAAATACACTTTTTCACTTTGGAAACTCACCTTGCCCCTCTATTTAAACCTCACTAGGTCTCTATGCATGTTAGGTCTAAAACCACCATTCATACTTGGATCTTGAGAGAACTTGGAAACCTATTTTGATCATATAAAAACCTCATATATATTTCATATGACATCATACCAATATTATAAGCTTCCAACCATTCTCATACAAGTCACAAACTTCTTACCTCAATAAGCTACCAAGCTTGTTTATTCACACTAGGTCTCTCATGCAAGGACTAGACCTCAACCTTGATCTTCTTACCACTATATATGCTCTTTGAACCTTATTAACATCTTGAAAATATGTCTAAAATCCTATAATCATGATTATACCATTTATTTTCTCAATATAAAGCTCATACATATCTATATCAACATCACTATGCCTCATAATGCTCTATGTATATATCAATGCAAGACTAGGATTTTTAATACATGATGTGCACTTTTATTTAATTAAAACTGATTATGACCTCACCAAAACTTCAAATCATTCTCTAATACCTCATATTCATATACTCATGCCATTGCCTCTCATCACCATCTAACTTGCCTCTTTGTCATTAATGCATCTAGGAACCAAGTTAATCTAAGACATCAATGACAACACATGACACTAATGACCATATTCCAACATGTTTTTAATATTGGTCTATAACCAAAGGTACACTAGATAGTAACTATGTTTTTTGTTCTTGGTCCTACTCCAAATATGGAGGCATATTGACTAAATAGTGAGCTAAAGGATCTTGGCTTTATTCCCCAGATTGAGTGTTGTAAGGAGGATAGGGATCTGTATCAAAAATTACATCATCACCATAGGGATCTTGAACAAATTATTCTTATGAGACCACATTACCTTATCCTCAATTTTACATGGCTCTAATAAAAGTATAGAAAGATATATTCAAATCAATGATGAATGTATTTCTAAAAGGTATAGAGTTATATAAACTCTTAAAATCAATGTATAAAGGATAAATGGCTCAAACTTGGTCTAACTTGGTCAAATGATGGAGTTTTATCTATAAAATGTCTAGTCTAAAATTTGGTATAAAATAGTCTAACGTCAAATTTCTAACATCCAATGTCTCATACAAAAGGTCAAGTGGATAAAATAAAATTGGAATGCCAAACTCTAGGTTCAAAGTGTTCCAAACAAGTCTAATATATTAAAATGAAAGATTCTAGGTATTTTGGCCAACATGGCACAAAATCTAGACTCAAAATAGGCATATGCTAGGTCTTTTGGAAAAGGCACAAAATATGGAATTAAAACAAAAATAAGTGATAGATTTAATATAATAAATCTGAAACACTTTGGCATAAACTAGGAATTTGACTTTAAATATAAACTTGGTCAATTGGTATACGGCATGAAATAAAATTCATATGGAAGATAGGCTATTTGTCTCAAATAAAGGCACAAACAATAGTTTTTCAAATTGGGTAAAGAATTAACCTAAGTTACACAACCCAAAAGAGAAAGATTGATGTCTGGGCCAAAATTACACAAGGCATAAGCAAACATCAATCAATGTTTGGAATTTACTCTTGGAGAGGTTAATTAAAAACTCAACTTAGGAAAACTAGGATTCTTTAAACAAACAACAAGTTAAACAAAACTGAATGGCATAACAACATAAGATAAATATCCAAAATGCATGCGTAGCTTTGGTTTTGAAATTAGAATTTAGAACAAGGAAAATAAGTCTATGAAATTATTTGAGTAAGGTAAATACGTTATCATGCTCTAAATATGTAATCAATGATTTGTTTCAATACTCCAAGGTACAAAACTTTAAATGGATTGGGCAACATAACATTGCCTTTTTTTAATCAAGTTACACACACAAAGATTTGACAAAAAGGCAAAGGAAAAGGTATGGTACCAAATGGATAGTGTAATTCCTCCTCAAACAATGGATTGATGCATAAACAAGACTCATTTTAATGTGGTAGACAAACTAAATAGATTAGATTCAAAACCTATGCAAGAAAAAGGATAAAAATGACATAAACACCTAGTTGTAATGTCTTAAATCTTAAAACTAACAAGTTTGCATAATATTTTCAAATTCCATCAATATACTTACTCTTGGAAGGATTTTAAGTGTTAATACAAAAATAAAAGAACATGAAAATTAGGGTTTTTAGGCCCCCTCTTCTCCCAAGAGTTTGTATTACAACATGGAACTTTGGGATAATCACCTTGCATCAACAGTATGTCCATGGCAAGTGGGGTTGTTCTAATCTATAAAATTTTGTGTATTTATAGATGGGCATAATTGTGGATAACACAATATATTATAATTTCATTTTTATCTAAGTCAATTAGCTTGTTATGAAATGGTCTTATCCTTTTCACAATCACTACATCCATCACTTGCTTAATATAGTGCAATGTCATAGTTGTCCCTACAATATGAGATAGTCTCTTAGTAATGGATATTTTTTAACTACTAAAATAATAATCCTAGTAATTCAACCTAAATTTGTATACCCTACCATGGAGTGGGGCTGAAATTATGTTGGGTGATGAATTCCTAGGTCAACACTTCCCTAGAGAACCTATGGGGAGGAGATGAACTCCCACTCACAATTCAAAATGCATGAAAATAAAAGACAAGTGAAAATAATTTAGGCTCATGTTTAGATCACCAAAACCATATAAATTTGAAGAGGGACTTAATGATGTTCTTTTCACACTTTTGGACTAAAGTGATTGAGGCAATGTTGAGTATTTTTGGTCACTGATTTCCCTAAAGGGGATGGGGGAGAGTATACACGTATCATTGATTTTGCTAAAATAAACAAATTCAACAAATAATAAATGAAAACAAAACTCTTAAGAGAATTTACCTAGTGTGAGAGTTAGTTTTATTGCACCTATATGAAATGTGTTATTAAATTTTGGCCCCTTGGCATTAGTTGTTGAAATATTGAAACAAAATGAAAATGATTTAAATAAAGTGGTTATTAAAACACCAATTTTAAATGTTAAATTCTCAAATTAGAAGTCTTTAAATGTCTCCTTGTTGCTTTTGGGTCTTGAAAAACACATTAGAAAGTCCATGTGCTTAGAATCACTTCATGAATGAACAAATCACTTTCCAAATCTTGCTCTCGAGTTTACACAGTGCAAACCCATGAAACATAAAGCAAAATTGAAACTCTACAAAAATATAATTATCATTATAATGTGATAAATTGTAGGAAAATATATTATAAGATATAATATATCCACTCTAGTGTAAAATTTTCTAATAATAGGTAAATATCACCACTCTAAGATTTATGATATTATAACTTAACATTGAGAGTTAGCACAAACCACTAGCAGTTAAGATGTGATATCATTGATTATTAGGTGATGTTGTAATTTATGAAATCATGGTATTATAATATCATGACTATTAGATTCATGATATTTAAATATCACAAATTTTCCTATAGGCATAAAAAAATTTAACACAATAATGATAGTTAGATGCTAACATTCAGAAACAAAGACAAAACCATGACTATGTGAGTTGTGATATTGGTACAATATCATGATTACAGAGAGAAAAACCATAAATACATAGGGAAACTTTGTAACTTCCAAAAAAATATCCCTTAGTCTCTAATTTTCACCTATTTTGTTCAATAAGCTCAAATTTTTACATGAAAATCATTAATAGAATGCTATAAAAGGCTTTAAGAGAAACTTCATTAGGTGCATGTCCCACAAGGTGTGTTATTATGTAAATTATAGGAATCCAAGAATGGATGTTAGTATAGTGTTAGTTTAAGCATCAAAAACTCAAATAAACACACTAACACTTACACTCCTAGCTTAGATACTAAGGGGAGATTAGTAATAAAACCAAATGAAATAACAACTGAAACATAAAAGACAATAAATCCTTTACCTTCTTTGGTAGATCTAAATTACTTTGTTGAGGGGATTGATCAGCTTGTGTATCAAAAAGTCTTTGAAAATTAAGCTTGTGTAGCTTCCTCTCTCCTTAGCACCATTGGATTTGATGTGGCTTGTGATTGTTTAGATTAAGATTTAAGAATGGTAATCTTACTTTCTAGGCATTTTTGCATTATAAAACTACTCTTATCAAAGCTTTAAAGTCATTTGCACATGATACATTTGCGCCAAAATTGTGTATGGTTTGATATGCAAGGCCTTATAGCCTTAGGAATTAACTTTCATCCAAGGTGAGTTAGGGTTGAGTTAAGGCTTGAAATGGGTTCAAATCTAACTTAGGTGAGTAAAATATAGTGCTAGTAGAGTATATAGTTTTCACGTAATTATGATTTTAAATTACTAGGCATGGCTCTCAAAATTAAATATTTTAGGATATTTTCAAAGAGATTTAAAACTCATAAAGGCAATGATGAAAGGCTAGGATATTTTTAATTTTTTAATTTCCTTTTTCTAGATATTCATTAATTTAAAATGTATAATTAAACTAGGCATTTAATATTATTTAACTTATTAATTAGTTATGATTACCCTTTTATCTCTTTCAAGAATTGTTTAAGTGTCCAATTTCCCTACTTAATAGGTCCATGGTCCAAATTGACAATTATGACGCCACAAGGTGATTAGGGATAAATATATGAGATGTTATTATTGCATATGATAGGATAACACAATTAGGGATGTCTCAACATGATTTTGAGATTTGATGAATGATGCACATGTAAATGTGGGATGTTCAATGATTCCTAGGCTTAATTTATAATGGTTGGTAAGAATCAATCTAAAGTCTAGTTTAAATCTAGTTGTGTCCAATTTTAGGTGTCTATAGAGTAGCATCTATAATGTAAAAAGGATTTAAAAGAGGAAAAGGGACCATATGTGAAGGAGGATCCATGGGTGGAGAGGGAACCATAGGTGAACAATATTTTCTAGGTGGAGGGACCATAGGTGGAGAAAGGACATGTGGAAGAACCACTGGTGAATAAGGGACCATAAGTGGAGGGACCACTCTATAGACACCTAAAATTTGACACAACTAGAAGAAGGGAGAGACTTATTATGTGTACGACCTATGGGAGGAGGAATAAAAGGTGTATGAATGGTCATAAGGTGATCTTAAAGATGTTGATGAATGATGCAATAATGATTGGTATGATGGGTACCAAAATGGCGCCACATATAATATACATCTCCATATCTAGGAATATACTTAGCTAATAACTTGGGAGGAGGTATAGCGTTATCTATAGGCTGAGGAAGAGTAGGATGTAATGTGTTGATATATTATCGATGTTATCAATATTATTGTCATTGATGTCAAAAGGGAGATAGTTAACACTATGTATGTCATTGATGTCAAGAGAATTAGTCACAAATAAGATCTATGGAGATAAGAGCATATTTTACAATTGCATAGTATAAGTTGAAATATTGTCATATAAAGTTGTCATGCTTTTACAAAGATAATTTCTAGACCATTTGTAGAGAAATTGATAGAATATCCATTATGGGTTTTTCAGTTACATCTCATATGTATAGTTTATAGGTTCAAATGAAGAGAAATGAGCCCATAACTAATTTATTTTAACTCTCATCCATTACTATGGTTTCTAAATAAAACCCTATGGGTTTTAGTCATGACATTCATAGGAATTTCTCTTTTCATGTTGATTATATATAGGCCAAAACTGGTCACTTAAGTTATAACTTAAGCCTTCCTCATTTTTGTGGAACTAGCCCCTTTAACCTAGTCATTATCAACTTAGAACAGTGATCAAAGACTGTAATATTTCCTAAGTCCTTGACTTAAGATTTATCTAAGCTTGAAAATTTATTATTGCTTAATCACATGATTTAGATCTAATGATGTGCAATGAAATCAATATGTCAAAGGTACCTGAGATTGAAAGCACTAGTAACATGTGTCACATTCATGTGAGCTTATTAGATAGAGATCTAATAAGCATATTAATATATTAGAGGATCTAAAGGTGAGAATGTGATCATGTAATGAAGATCAAAAGAGTTTATGGAGTCAAAGAGGTCAATGTTTTTGATGTTTAGTGAGTTAAAAACTAAGATACTTTGAGGATATCGATGGTGTGTATGTGTTCCAAACTATCAGGAAGCAACTAGATGAGATAAAGTGTTCTATGTTTAAAATTAAAGGGAGGTAAATTCCATGATACTTTTGAAGATATAATAGCACATGGGAGCTTATATTAAATATTAATAAATGCATTTCAAAGTTTAAACATTAAAGTTTATAAGCTCACAAAAATCTAACGGAGTGTGTGAGCCTATCAAATTATGATCTAATGATTGCATTTTAAAGTTGAGATAATTTAATGATGATCTATGGATAATATTTAAAGATATGTTTATCTCAATGTTCAAGTGATGGAACACTTAGATAAGTTATATTATATGGTACAAAGAATGATATAGATTATTGTGAGTGATCTAAATTGTGAAAAATGGCATGTGTATCAAAAATAGACCCAGATATATGCTAAATATAGTAAAAGACAAATAACTATGGTAGTGGTGTATGAGCTCAAGAAGCAAAAAACCTTTCATTAAATAAATATGAGCTGAGTCCAAGAATGTAGCATGATGTGTTAATGACCAAGTGTAAACATAGATAACATGTGAGACCTAGATCTAATGCATATATATATATATATATATATATATATATATATATATATATATATATATATATATATATATATATATATATATATATATGCATATGTCATCTAGGATACACACTAAGTTTGAAAGAGAGGAAGAGAGTGTAGAGCATAGTATGAGTAGTTATAGAATAGGTTTGTAACATAGAACTTGATTCATTTTTGAATCAATTTTATAATCTAGAGTTGTAAATTCATAATAGATCTGATTGGTAGGTTCCATTAGAAGAGTTGAGTTTGTGCTTAGGTATAAAGTAGTTACTTCCTTAGAGTGGGTGCTCTTAAATTAGGGGATTGGTGTCTCCTTAGGGTCGGTGCCTTTAAACATTATAGCCTGTGAGGTCTTGATTATGAGATTGGATTAGAATAGTAGATTATAGTGGTTGATCTCATCATGGTTTTTCCCATGCTAGGTTTTCCACATACACTAAGTGTTGTGTCTATTTTTGTGTGTGTGATGTATGCATATAATTTTTAATTTAAATTAAAAGTTATTAAATGACTAATTTTAATCAATCTACTAATTTTGGACCCCTCTTAGTACATATTTGTGTTCTAATAATTTATATCAAAGCCTTGGTTCTTTATAAGAAGCTTAATCATCTTAGGTAGATCTTGGATAGTGAACACAAATATTCAGTTGAGAAGGATCTTCTTTAAAAAATCACCTCTCTTTGATGGATCAAAATATGTATTCTAGAGAATTATAATGGTAGCATAGTTATCTTCATTAGGGTTTGATGTATGGATGTATATTATAAATGGATATACAATTCCTACTACAACTCCTACTAATAAAGCTACAAAGAAGGCATGTGAGATAAATGCCAAGGCAAATAATGTTATCCTTTATGGATAATCTGACCTAGAGTTTATCAAAGTAATGCATTGTCAAACTACACATGATGTATGGAATAAGTTAAAGAGCATTTATGAAGGTGATGATAAGGTAAAGTAGGCTAGGATAGAAATATAGGAAGGCAAGTTTAAAAGTCTAAAAATGAATGAAGAAGAGAAATTGTAGACTACCTCCTCAAAGTAGATGAAATAGTCAATGCAATTAGAGGAATTATAGAAGAGATGAAAGATTTGGTCATTGTCAAAAGGGTCCTAAGATCTCTACCATCAAGGTGTGACTCTAAAATATATGCAATATAAGAAGCAAGAGATATATATAAACTCATTATTGATGAGTTGCATGGAAGCTTCATAGCCTATGACATGAGAATGGGAGAAGTAGATACTTTCAAGAGAGAAGTTGCATTCAAATTAGCCAAATATGTAAAATTAGAAGTACCTACATCAAGATCTAAAGAGATTGATGAAAAACATGACAACTTTGTTAGAAAATTAAGAAGAGGGTCTAGAAAATACAAAGATAAGTTACCCTTTAAATGCTTTAACTATGGTAAGGTAGCACATTTTTTTCTAAATACACTTATAACAAAAAGGATAACTATGAGAAATAAGAGGATACTAAAAATATGAAACCCCACTACTCCAAGAAGAAGAACTTATTCAAAAATAAGAAGGGCACATAAAATAAAATAGTGATTCATTGGATGAGTGTGATAGCTCAGATTATGACCATGATTGTGCCTTTATGGCTGCGAAAAATGAATCCCTATTCATGAAATTAGAATCAACTTCTATGGATAAATACAAAAATAAGTTAAATTCTTTGATGAAGAAGATGAAGGATAAGTGTATCTAAAGGGTGAACTCATATGTGCTCTAGATGAAATTGAAAAGCTGAGAAAATAGAACTCAAAGTAGAAGAAGTAGGCATAAAAAGATATTGATAAACTATCAAAAAGTCTTAAAAAATATGATCAGATGGTAGTTAACTTAAAGACATAAGTTGAAGAGGCTAAAATAATATAAGATGTAGTCAAATTTTAACTACAATCAAAATCTAATGAATGCATGAAGTTAGAAGTAGAAATAGTGGCTTTGAGAAAAGAACTTGAAAAAGCTAAAGAATAAATAGACAAACTTCTAAAGTTGAAAGGAGGTTCATAAATTCTTATTGAATTGATCAACTCTCAAAATCCATCAAAAGAGAAATCTAATGTTGGTTTTGAAAAAGGGAAAAGTCCCATAACTAGTATATCTGATAATTTATATGATAACTTCAAAGGAGAAGGAGAATTAGGAACAAAGAAATAAAAATCTTGTATGAATGCCTCCATAGATACAAATACAAACATAAGCACTTTTGATATGAAGAAAGATGAAGGAGAAAATAATCTTAAAGAAAATAAGAATAAAAATGAGTCAATTTATGCAAACTCAAGGAATATATAGAAGACAAAGATAGTTGATGTAGATGGTTACATAAGGGTGAAAGACTTGAAGAAGATAGAGTTAATAAGATTTATTCATCCTACACAAATAAATACTATGACTAGGTATTCCTCATTTTTAAATGGTTATTTTTATACTTGTAATTAGTTTGGTCATAGGGATAGTGATTATAGAGTTATACCCAAAAGGAGAACAAACTTTGTGAGCATAAATTTATTTGCACCCTTGTTAGATACAAATGTAATATGTTATAATTGTAATAATTTTCATTGCATAGCTAAAAAATGTAGAATAAACTTTGTAAGAATAGAAATACAAAGTGAAAATAAAATCATGCCTCCCAGTGTGAAAAAGGTTCGCAAGTCTCTAAAAATGGAAAAATAATCCAAACAGGAAACCTAAGGATGTGTGGAAAGTGAAAGATCATAAATTTGCACAATTTATGATTTCTTAAACTGCACTCCATGTCAAGAAATAAAATTTATGGGAAACAAACAATGGTTTCTCAAAACACATGACTAGTGACAAGAGAAAATTCATCAAACTAATTAAATGTAAGGAAGGATCTATTAACTTGGGAGACAATAATGTAGTAAAGATCTATGGTAAAGGAACCTTGATTATAGATGGAAAAATGCCTACACATGATGTCATTTATGTTGAAGGATTGAAACAAAATATTCTAAGTATTAGCCAAATGTGTGACAATGGATATAAGGCCACATTTTAATGTAGAAGGATTTAAGATAAGGAGATTTAGAATATTATTTTTATAAGGTAAAATAACTAAAAGTAATATTTATAAACTAAGTGAAGTGAATGGTAATAGTTTCTTGAAAGGAAATATTAATGACAGTTGGTTATGACATAGAAGAATGGGTCATGTCAACTTTGATAACCCAGTAAAAGTTAGCTCAAATAAGTGTGATAGACATATGCCTAAGATAACTAAACCTATAGACAATACTTGTGAAAAATGTCAACAAGGCAAGCAAACAAGGGTTAGATTTCAAACAAAGGAGTATACAACTACAAAACCTTTAGATTTAGTTCATATTGATCTTTTTGGTCCTACTAAGATAAGAGGATCTAAAGGAGAAAGATACTTTATGTTTCTAATAGATGATTACTCAAGAATGACATGGGTAGAATTTTGGAAGGACAAGTCTTAGGCATTTGAAAGATTTAAGATCTTTAGGGCCATTGTAGAGAATGAGACTGGATGAAAAATCAAATGCTTAAGATCTGATAAAGGTGGTGAATTCAACTTAAATGAGTTCATAGAATACTGTGAGAAGCATGGAATCAAAAGACATTACTCTATATCAAGGACTCCATAGTAGAATGGAGTTGTTGAATTGAAGAACATAATAGTCAAGGAGATGGCTAGAATAAAGTAAAAAGAGGCAAATTTACCTAATGGATGCTAGAGAGAAGTAATACAAAAAACAATATATATCTTGGATAGAGTTCAACTAAGGCTAAATAGTGATAAAACCCCTTTTGAACTATGGTATGTAAAATTTGCCTCTATTAAGTATTTTAGAGTGTTTGGTAGCAAATTCTATATTAGGAGAAAATAAGATAAGTTAGGAAGCTTTGAATCAAGATGTGATGAAGGAATATTTCCTGGTTATTCCACCCAAATAAAATCCTACATATGTTACAAAAAAATGCTATAGAATATTGAATAGAGTATCAATGTTAAGGTTTATGAAGGCTTGAAGCATGTTAAACTTGATAGAGACATATGTGAATAAGAATTGGAGTTTGAAGAGGAATTAGCTAATGAAGATCCTGAAGAAGTAAATCAAAATCCACTAGCAATATTTGTTTAAAAGGATCATCCTATAGAGTAGATCATTGGAAATAACAATGAAGGAGTTCAGACAATGAGAAGAGTTACAATGAACAAGGAGCAAGTAAGTTATGATCTAATATCTAAAATTGAGCCTAAGAATTATGTTGAAGCTAGCAAGGATGATAATTTGATAAAAACCATGGAATAAGAACTAATCCAAATTGAAAATAACAAAACTTGAGAATTAGTTCCAATAAATTCAAATAAGAATTTAATATGTAAAAAGTGGGTTTTTAGAAACAAACTTAATGAGGATAGAACTGTCATAAGAAATAAGTCTAGATCGGTGTGCAAAGGATATGCACAAGTTGATGGCATAGATTTTGAGGAAACATTTGATTTAGTTTATAGATTATAAGTGATAAGAATGTTTCTAGCATTCTCTATTTATAATAAATTCAAAGTCTATTAAATGGATGTAAAGTCTACTTTCCTTAATAGGAACCTAGAAAAGGAATTGTACATAAAACAACCTGAAAGTTTTCAGTTGGTAGAAGAACAATATTATGTTTGTAGACTAAATAAATCTTTGAATGGTCTAAAATATACACCTATATCATGGTATTCAAGATTATACTAGTAACTAAAACAATAAGGATTCAATAAAGGTTGTGTAGATAACAATCTATACTTCAAATTAGAAGGTAAGCATATGTTAATTATTGTTGTGTATGTAGATCATATCATTTTTGGTAGTAGCAATAATAGAATGTACAACAAATTTGATACTCAAATGAAAAATGAGTTTAAGATGTCTATGCATAGATAAATTTCTTTCTTCCTTGGTCTATAGATAGCATAAACTAATGAAGGGATATTTATATCTCAAACCAAGTATGCTAAGGAAATGCTCAATAAGTTTGGAATGGAATACAATAAACCATTAGGTACTCCCATGATAACTAGTTATAAGTTGAGAAAAAAAGATGATTCTCTTGATGAAAATTAGAATTCATATAGATGAATGATAGGTAGCTTGTTATAACTAACTACATCAAGAACTAATATTAAGAAAGCAATGTGCATGGTTTCGAGATTTCAATATGATCCTAAGTAATGACATGTCAATGAAATGAAAAGGATATTTAGATATGTCAAGATTACAATTAAATATGCCATATGGTATTATAAAGATGAATATTTCACTTTGATATCATATACAGGTGTTGATTGGGTAGGAAGTGTGGATGCTAAAATAAGTACTAGTGGTGGTCTATTTTTCCTTGGAAACAAACTTGTTTCATGGTTGACAAAAGATCAAGAGTCAGTTATTATTTATAAAATAGAAGTAGAGTATGTTTTAGTAGTGGTATGTTGCACTCAATTCTTATGGATGAAACAAAAACTCAAATACATTAGGGTAGAATACAAATCACCTATATCTATTCTTTGTGATAACTTAAGTGTTATTAATATATCAAATAATCTAGTGATGCATTCTATAACTAAGCACATATCAATCAAGTATCACTTCTTAAGAGAAAATGTTATAGATCAACAAGTCATAATTAAATATGTACCAACACATGATCAAGTTTTAGACATATTCACTAAACCTCTTCAAAAATAATAATTTGAATATTTGAGGTAGAAACTACATATCAATAATAGAGCATGTATCTAGGGGGAAGATCAGAGAAACTTTTTTAATCCTTGGTAGAAGAGAAAAAAATCAAGATAGGTATGCATATTTTTAAAAATTCCTAAGAGTTTATGGTTTCATATTCTTGGATAAACTTATTTATCTGATAAAGGGGGAGAAAATTTTGGACAAACTAGGAGAAAGTTGGAGTCCCTTTACCATTGATGTCTAGGGGGTGAAAAGTGCAAATGCTCTCTGTAAAAGTTTTCCAAATACTTTATGTTTATTAAATAAGGAGTAGAGCATGTGTCCAAGTTGTGTTTTTGGCAAATGTTCCATTTCCTAAGGGGGATAAAGTTTGGTATGTGTAGCTTTAGCTCACATTCATTAGAAGCCAATACAATTATAGTCAATGCTAGAGAAGGAACAATGCATGTATTACACAATTAGAGAATTTATTTTTACATCAATGGAAAAAGGGGATATTGTTGGAAATATGATTGTTAATGATGTAAAAAGGGAGATAGTTATCACTATGGATGTCACTGATGTCAAGATAATTAGTCACAAACAAGATTGATGGAGAGAAGAGCATGTTTTATAATTACACAGTATAAGTTGCAATATTGTCATATAAATTTGTCATTATTTTATAGAGAAAATTTATGGATCATTTGTAGATAAATTGATAGAAGATCTATTATGGATTTTTCAATTACATCTCATATATATGGTCTATAGATTCAGATGAAGAGAAATGAACCCAAAAATGATTTATTTTAGCTCTTGACCATTACTAGGGTTTCTCAATAAAACCCTATGGGTTTTAGTCATGGTATTCATAGACATTTTTATTTTTATGTTGAATTTATATAGGTAGGAATAGGTCACTTAAGTTATAACTTAAGCCTTCCTCATCATTTTGCAGCTGGCCCCTTCAACCTAGTGATTATTGGCTTGGAGCAGTGATCAAAGACTTTAATATTTCCTAAGTCCTAGACTTAAGATTTGTTTGAGATTGATAAATGTTTAGAGTTTAATCACATGATGTAGATATAATTATTTGAAAATAATTCAATATGTTAAAGGTACTTGAGAGTGAACACATTAGTGACATGTGTCATATTCACATGATGTCAGATAGAGATCCCATGAGCATATTAATCTATTAGAGGATCTAAAGATGAGCATGTGATCATTGAATTAAGATAAAGAGAGAACATGAAGTTAAAGAGGTCAAAGCATTTGATATTTAGTGATTTAAATACTGAGCTACTTTAAAGAGATTGACAGTGTATATGTGTTCTAAAGTATCAAGAAGTAATGATATGATATCAAGTGCTTGATGTTTAATGATAAATATAGGTAAATTTTGTGCTACTTTTGAAGATCTAACAAAATACGAGAGATCAAATTAAATATCAATAGATGCATTTTAAACTTGAAATGTTAAATTTTGGAATGTCATAAATATTTAATGGAGTGTGTGAGCCTATTAGATTCTAATCTAATGGTTGTGTTTTAAAGTTGAGATAATTGAATGATGATCATAAGATCATGGAGCAAAATTTTAAGATCTATGGTCAATATTAAAAGATACATTTATCTCAATGGTCAAGCAATATAACACTCATGTAAGTTGTATTATATGGCATAGAGAATAATATAGATTTTTGTAAGCAATCCAAACTATGAAAAATGACATGTGTATAAAAACAAGAGCTAGATATATGATAAATATAGTAAAAGATAGAGAATTATGGTGGTGTGTGAATTCAATAAGTTAGAAACCTATCATTAAATAAATATGAATAGAGTCTAATAATGGAGCATGATGTGTTAATGACAAAGTGCAAACATAAAAAATTTGTGAGACCTAGATCTAATATGTGTGTGTGTGTGTGTGTGTGTGTGTGTGTGTGTGTGTGTGTGTGTGTGTGTGTGTGTGTGTGTGTGTGTGTGTGTGTGTGTGTGTGTGTGTGTAAATATTTCATACAAGATACACGCTAAGTGTGAAAGAGAGTAAAATTGAGAGGGTGAGAAGTAGAAAGAAAGAGGGGAAGAGAGATGCAGAATAAAGTATGCAAAATTATAAAATAGGTCCATAATATAGAATTGGATTCATTTTTGAGTCAATTTTTTAATCTAGATTTGTAGCTCCATAATAGATCTAATTAGTAGGTACCATCAAAAGAGTTGGTTTGGTGCTTAGTTAGGGAGTAGGTGTTTCTTTAGAATAGGTTCTCTTAAATTAGGGGATTGGTGTCTGCTTAGGGTCGATGACCTTAAACATTATAACCACTAAGGTTTTTATTGTGAGGTAGGGTTAAAATAGAAGATTCTAGTAGTTATTATCATCGTGGTTTTTCCCATTTTGAGTTTTCCACATATATTTAGTGTTGTGTCTATTTGTATGTGTGTGATCTCTACATATACTTTTTAATTTGCATTAATTTGCATTGAATGTATTAAAAGACTAATTTTAATAAATCTTATGATTTAGGCCACCTTTTAGTAGATATTTGTGTTCCAAAAGTTGAAGCTTTTGATAATCGGTAGATGAATGATTATATGTGCCATGAAAGCAATAGATACACTTCTTAGTAGACTTTGTAGGTCTACTAATAGAGAGAGCATAATCTTAAGCTAAGGAAGGATGTTATAGGTGGTAATATCAATTATAATGAATTATAACTCTATTAATTTCATAGTATGATTAATCAACCCATTGGGTAGGTAGGGGATCAATTTATGGAAAATGAAGTAGTCCATCATAAGGGAAGGTGAGGCTAATCAAGAGATGAGGTGAGGCTTCTTTGATGGAGAAACAAAATCATAATTAAGAAGAGACTCAAATAAAGGTATAGCAGTAATAGGATCTAATCTTGACTCAACTAAGGGAAGAACAAGATGTAGAGAGGGTTTAAGGATAATAGCAACCATCTCAATGGGAAGTAGGCTATAGGTATCCTTTTGTATAGTGAAGTGATATGGATTTTATGAAATTAAAATTGCATGGTGTGCATGAATTAATCCTAGATTGGATAAGATAGAGCGCATCTACACTTCTAATTTGGAATAGACTTGTTAACTAGGAACATGACTAGTATGAGGATCTATTAGACTCTATTAGGGGATCACTTGTATCAATTATCATAACACATCATGCTAGGAAGGGTTCCCAAGCCTAAATTCTAACATAATCACATAAAAACCCTAAAAGGGTCATATGATATGATTTTCACTTATGTAATAAACAAGAAAGTAAACTATTCTAATAACAAGAAATGTAAACTAATCTAGTGTGTACCAAAGCTTGAGGCACAAAGTGGAGGTTTGAACAAAACAAATAAAAAACAACTAAACTAAGCATGAATAAGAGACATATACTCATGTCAATTTATATGGAATCATAATACATGGAAGATAATAATACATACTACATTATCTATATACTCTTACAAAGGATAAATAAAGTTAGGAATACTTACCTTTGAAGATGAGCCTACCGAGTCTCAATCTATCCCTTAGCTAAGGTGATTTGTAAGAGATTATTGTGTCTTGTAAGGATAGCCAAGATAATTCTCCATAACAAAAGATCATAGCTCCAAAATAATTTATTCAACCATAAAGCTTTATTCCTCAATTAGAATGGTCAATAAGTAGTTGTTTGTTAGAAATTCTTCACTTAATTCTTTTCTCTCTTTCAACACTTATGAAATGGTGGTAAATGACCTTGTATATATTGTAGTATCTTTCCTAAAAACCATTTAAACATGTTGGTTATACTAGGTTGACTAGGTTGACCTAGTACATTCTTGGTCAAATGTCTAAAGTTTGTGTTAGGTCAGTTGGGATGTAAACAAGTCAAAATAGCTAAAGTGTCCCCAAAATACACTAGGTCAACTAGGTCAACCTAATGTACTAAATAGGTAAAAATGTAAATAAGTTAAGGAATGAAGGAATGAAACATGATAATGGTTGGAATGAATAAGAAAGAGAAGAATAAGCCTAGGGTTCATGGTTTTAGGGAGCTAGTGCATAGATAACAAGTGATAAAAGGAACAACAATCTTATGAAACACTGATGGTCTACCCACAACTTTCCTAGTACACCCATTAAGGCATGAACTTAGAGATATTGAGACTTGATAGGTTCCTAAAAGATATTAAGTGTCAAAAATCAATAAAAGTTTGAAAATATTATGTGTATACATATGCCCCAGCCAAAGCTCATCATGTGTCACATAAGTGCAACACAAGATGGTGTTTTAGAGATAAAACATAACACTAATGCTAAGTATGGTGTATTAGGAAGAAAATAATATAAGTTAAAGGATTTAAATTAAAAACACATACCTTTAACTTACCTTAGTGTTATAGATAAATAATAAAACTGTAAGGAAGTGAAGGCATCTAATGTAAAACACACTAGGTAGACCTGTAGAAGTTAGTGCAAAAAATAGCCAAAATTCAAAATATTTAGAAGATAGGCATATTATAGTGGAAAATAATCTATATGTCATCATGAATCTAACACACTTTATGGTTTGAAGAATAGATGAGCAGAAATAAAGATATGAGCAAAACAAGGAATCCAAGGAAAAATAATTGAGAATTTTTATTTTTGACAAAGTGGTTTTAAATAGGAAAACAAGAAATCATTTTCTGATTTTGATTTGTAAGAAAGGAGAAAAATATCTCTAGATAAAAAATAATCTATGATGGCTAGGGAATGACATACTAGGAAGGAGAGAACCCCAAGATTGAGAGCAGGTGCACTACAGGTATGCAACCAAGAATCTCAAACCAATTTTTGAAATTTGCATTGATTTAAGTGAATTTTGAGAAAATTTTGATTTTAGGACTTTATACATATCAAAAATGAAAAAAATTAGGTTATAAGTGTATTAGATAGAAAGAAAGTAAATGGGTTCGAAGGAAATAGGGAAAAAGTAAGAAAAAGACAAATTTTGAGCCAAATACACTAGGTCAGCACACTAAACCTACTAGGTTAAATCAGGGTGAAAATCCATAGGGTTAACCTAGTAGGTGTAGGTTGACCTAGTGTATTCTAGTAGATGAAACTAAGTGAAAAGGTGTTTAATTAGTCTGTAAGGGCCAAAATAAAACCTAAACATTGGGGAGAAGAATATAAGAGGAAAATTAAGAAATTTAAGATAAAATAAGATTAAAATAAGGAAATTTTTGGTTAAATTAGGTTGACCAGGGAGTCAAAATAAGAAAATAAAAGCATGTAATAAGTTGAAATAGGACTAGAATGTCTTGAAATGACCAAAGAAGGGCAAAAGGGACCAAAATAGGGTAAAAATGAATAAAGTATGCTTGTTTTTTTATTAAAGATAGAATGTATAAAGAATGTATTGTGATTATACATGGTATGGAGGAACTAATACATCATTTTTTATTTCTTGATTGTATAGATGGCCATGGTTTTGAAGGCTATTATACATGTTATGGTTGCTAAATTTTCTAGAGAGGTTGATATATGGAGATAGATCTAAGCTGGTAGCCATAGGTCTATGAGGTATAACAAATATGTGTAGGATCCCCCCAAGTATGGATGTGTTGGTCATGTTCCTTAGTCGTTGGTAATGGTTGGCTAAAACCTTTAGATGAGAGGTGGATGGGAATGTGATATATTTGAATATCAAACTAGAATATGTCCATACCATCCTTAGAATGCCCATAGTAGGACCATTAGTGACTGTAGGGATAATAAATAACATAGAGGAGAGGAGAGCCTTATCCATATGGGATACAAGCTCAAAGATGATATTTATAGGGTGGAGAGTGAGTATGGATGATGTTTATATAACATAGATTCTATATCTCCAAAAGGTAGTGATAGGCCTTTTGACACAATGAGTGCTCTATCATAAATCATATGGTAAGGTACCATTATACATGATAGCCTTGAGTAAGATGATTTGGGAGAAGGGAGTGATGTATGATCTTGGATCTATAATTTGGGTCCAACTTGTTCATGATCTATTTTAGATGTGGGTTAGAGGACATAAGACTATGGGATTGATCATACTATTGACAACATGGATATATGAGAGATTTTATATGTATCAACTAGTTGGGTTACCTCATGTGGTTGATAATAGGTCACCTTAGGTGAGGAGATGAAGGGAGGACCAAGTAACATGGGCTATTCCCCACATGCTATATTTATATATGATAAGATTTATTGACATAGTGTGGTGACCATATGAGTAGCTAATAACTACCTAGGAGAGATATCACATAGTTAGACCAGTGCTAAAGAGGAGAGAGGTGATATGGCATTATACATGGTGGATAAACCCACATATGGTAGCATGAGTGCCAAGAAAGATGTGTCTACCTCATCCAAAAACATTAATACTCATGCCTAAGTAGTGGACTCAACATATGAGAGAGCCATGAGGGAAGAGGGGACTCAAACCATTGATAATGAGACTAATATTGAGGCCATGCTAAGAGTGACCATAGACTAGTTAGGTACATTAAGGGATAGAGTAGGAGGAGGTGGAGGTAGGGGTAGAGATACTAGATGTACCACCACTAACTCCATAGAGAGATGAGATATGACCATTGAGGACATAGCAATGATGTAGGTAGGAGGAGAGAGTAGAAACCATCATCATCTTTGGTATTATTAACTAGGCTCTAATTTTGTTTAATTTGCTCTTAAGCATGATTAAACACTTTGTGCACAAATTACTCAAATTGATTAAAATGCCTTGTTATTGGTCCAAAATTTTATTGGATTGGAATTATAATGTGATGTTATATGTGTTGGATATATTATCCCATTTATGATGTTGTTAACACAAAATAACAATCGAGCAATCCAATATAACAAATAATTTGGAGTATCCAAGGAAGGTGAAGGATTCTTGTTTTTCCTTACTTTTTATTTTTTATTTTCATCATCATCCATGGAATTATTAACTAGGCTCTAATTTTGTTTAATTTGCTCTTAAGCATGATTAAACACTTTGTGCACAAATTACTCAAATTGATTAAAATGCCTTGTTATTGGTCCAAAATTTTATTGGATTGGAATTATAATGTGATGTTATATGTGTTGGATATATTATCCCATTTATGATGTTGTTAACACAAAATAACAAAGGCATGTGTCCCATACATGAAATTTGATAGAAAAGAGAAATTTAGAGTACCCAAGTGCAAAATTAGCATTTTGACTCGAAATGATTTGATCAAAACTAGCTAGCCCATAAATTGCATTGCCCCATTTAGGGATACCTAACCAAAATTGGCACTTGAATATATCAATTTAAACTCATTTAATGTGTTTTAGTGTTTTTAGGCCAAATTGTGCATTTTGGTGGAAATTGGTCAAAAGTCTGGTTGGAGGTTATCGATGTCCAAATTTAGGTGTCTACAAAGGTGACCTCTAAAGGAAGTATTAGGAGGTTGTGTAGATAAGGATATTATTTTAGGTAGTCACATGGATGGTGAGACCATAATAATTGAGACATAAATAGGTAAGAAAAAATATGATTAATTTATTGATTAAGCTTTTATTTGGTAGATAGATAGATATTATGAGATATGGTAGTGATCTAATATCCATATAGTGTGATGTTGTAGGCATACCTAAGGATGAGGAGGAGAGATGGGATTCCCTATTTAGGGGAGCACTCCATGACATTCTAAATTAGACTCTATAGCTATATGACCCCATGACATTAGAGGATCTAAGTGTACCATCTACCCCAGCTTAGGTAAGCTGGTTTAAACTAGCAGGAGAGATCATGAGGTAGATGTATATGTAGAGAGAGAGGTCAAAACCAACAAAAAATATGGGTGTATGGGAGAGGTATGCCTAGTATTTCCTATTCAATGATAGAGTTGTGCATAATGATATAATGACATGGATGATGCAGGTATATACAATGATACAAACCTAGCCAACATAGACATATGTAGCAACCTAGACTTAGTTGGTATAGGCATAGGTGTAGATAGAAAATTTATAAGAGTAGGTATAGGGATTGAGGTATCAAATTTCCTCATTATAGTGTACCATTTTTAGTAATCAAATTGAGGCCTCAGCAGGCAGTGTGGCTAGGCCATGAGATATACATGATGCGACTCAGCCCTAGTGCTGAGGCTTTGTACTGTCTTGATTATGTTGTATAAAATATTGATATATGTCATAATAAATTTAATCTTATATCTTACTTAACACATGTAATTTAGATAGTGACTTGTTTATTGGAAATTTTTTGTTTTGTTATTTTGTGAGGAGGATCAAGTCCTATCCAAGGTCTTGAACTGCAAATCATAAAAGAAAACCCAAGGGGTACCAAAATGAAACTGGTAAGTAGAAGTATTAGGACTAGTAAATCAAGGTTGTGGGTAATAATATGGAAAAGTTAGTAATTTTTTAGGGATGTCAGGTCCTATCCATGGTCTTATAAAGCAACTCATAAATGAAATCCCATGGGAAGTGATCAAAAACCTAAACAATATTTCCAGAAAAGAAATATGAGGAAAGGGAATGTAAAAATAAAATACTTATGCATCTTATGAGAAGACCTTAGGAGGAAAGAGGAATAATAAGGACATGAGAAGACACAAAGTGACTAGTGGTCATCTATGTACAAAGGAAAACTATTCCCTATAGACATAAATCTTTGTAGTCAAATAAGTGTGTTATTAAGATCAACTCATGAAGGTAGATTGGCAAAAATAAAATTAAAAAGGAACTACCTCCCCAAAACATGTTCCCCACTCTTTAGGACCCCTTATAGAGTTGCCTATCTACTATGAAGATTGGGTACTTGAGTGAGAAAGTAGGTAGTACTAAGATATTTTTTTATTCTCCTTTTCTAATCAACTGGCCTATTGTACCCCAAATGACCTTAGCTCTACCATGAATCCAACTATGGAGTTTGATCTTTGACTAGAAGAAGGATATGTGCTTTGAATCACATCTTTTAGTGTGATTAGACTTTTGAGAATATTTTTGCCTTTTTTATATCATTTCCTTTTATTATAATGATTTGTATTTTAAATTTTTTT
The DNA here is from genome assembly GCA_037957365.1 of Torreya grandis. NCBI lineage: Eukaryota > Viridiplantae > Streptophyta > Pinopsida > Cupressales > Taxaceae > Torreya > Torreya grandis. The sequence continues at coordinate 2,912,826 of JARHVA010001480.1, read as the reverse complement.
TAAGTCTTATTAAGATTCCTCCTCCATACAAATTCGGAATGACCAATCATGAGAGAGAGAGAGGGAGAGAGAGAGAGAGAGAGAGAGAGAGAGAGAGAGAGAGAGAGAGAGAGAGAGAGAGAGAGAGAGAGAGAGAGAGAGAGAGAGAGAGAGAGAGAGAGAGAGTAGGTAAGGCTAAAGGAAGCTAAGTAACATAAGATAAAAGACTGACTAGGACACTTATCCTTGACAATGAACAAGTATGTGATCTCAAGTCTCAACCATGTATGTACTTAGTTTATGGAAAAGGAATAAGGAAAAAGTAGATCCAAAGGAGGACCAGTGAAAGAAAATATTAATGAGAAATATTGTTTATTAATTTATCACATGGTAAAATGATATAATAACCTAAGGTAATAGGGTAGATATAGACAATTCACCATGATAACTATCTATGAAAAATAAAGATAAGAAAACAAACAATAATGAAGATACTAGGGAAGAGTTTTGAGAAAACCTCTAAAGGAAAATAAAGAAATGATACGTGAAAAATAGTAATGATAAGAAGAAGACAATTATATGTGAAATGTAACATAAAAATAAAAGCTAACTATAGTACAAAAAAAGGAGAAACATGATATAATATAGGAAATAATTTGACATAGTGTCAAGTTATATTATCAAAAATAGATAAAAAAAATATTGAAGCACATGTCCAATCCAAATGTAAATGAGAAATCATCATGCATGCTCTCATAAATATAGGTAAATCTATCCACACATTATCTAGGACATCAGATAAATCTCTATCAAGTTGGATATGAACTGTTGTTAATGTCTCATCAATCTTTGTTGAATACTGGGTAAATACTTCTTTTCTAATCTCCTCAACTAAAAAAGTAGGAATACTCATTGGATCATGTTGATTAGGGGAGTTAGGTGAAGGATGGTCAAGAGAATGTGTGGAATGGGATCTATGGGAGATGCAAGAATCATTGGTGGAGACACAGAAGGTGGTGAAAGGACCATAGGAGGTGTAGCTATGGGAGAAGAAGGAGAAGTCTTATTGAGAGAATGATATATCGGAGGAATGGTATAAGGTCTAGGAATATCTATAATATGATACTTAATATTATACTTAAGGATATAATAATGATCAATGTGATGTGTGCCACATTGGTGTCATAGATAATACCTCTCACCATACTTAAGTATATGTTTAGGAAAAATATTTGGAGGAGGTATGGTAGCGTCAATTGATGGGGAAGAAGGATGTAATGTATCAATATATTGTTGTAACTTATGATAATGGGTAGAAGAGTGATTATCTATCCCATGGAAGAAATAGATATGCTTTTGAGTATTCTTAAGAGAAACACTCATGAGAAAAGGTGTAATAGGCATGGATGAAGAAGTAGATGGAGCATCAACCCATTTGGTGGGAAAAGGATCCATCTTGGGTAAAGGAAGCAAGCTATCACCAAGATAAGTTGGTGAGGGAGAAGGAATGGTAGTAGGTTGAATATAAGGAGTACTAATGGAAGAAGTAAAATTAAGTTCATCAATAGTGGAAGAAGTAATACTAATTAGTTTTGACATAGATTTCACTATGGGAGATGTATGATCAATAAAATGTCTAAAGAGGGTTTCACTAACCTTAAGAGTGAACCATGATGAGAGTTAAGGAACTTAGAAAAATGGTAAGGCCTGGTCATAACATGATCTATGAGCATAGTCCTATGGGGTTCCCCTAAAAATGGAGGTATTGGCACCATCTTTACTTTGTGATAAAGAGTTAAAATTCAAGAATCAAGAACTATAAATGTTTGAGTATGAGAATATGCACAAAAAGACTCAAATAAAGAAGAATGATAATGCACAATATTAGCATCATATGATTAGACAAGGCCACCTAATAAAGGATCATCTAAATAATATCCATCATCATAATCTAGCATATGAAGATCAATGACATAAGTTGGAATAACTTTATCATCAAAAGAATCATGATGAATAAAATGCCTAGTCTTGGATAAGACTATGGGAATGGCATCACAAGGTGGTCTGTGAGAAAAAGGTTGTAATGAGGCTAGAAGTTGTGAGATGAGATGAGCCATGAGATAAAAAAAATATATTCTTAATTTAATCTAATCAGGCTTATTATCATCAAAGTTTAAAATGTTAGAAGTAATGTTATGAATGAGCTTGAGGTGACCATTGTAACCTCTAGTTGAGTTGATAGGGAAGCTAAAAATCCATGATTCATAGAATGAAATATTGGGTAAAGGCTCAAAAGTAGGAATCCTAAAAACACCATGATCTTAGAATTATTCAAAATTCCAAGGGTTATTATCTCCTTAAATCTTATAAATGACTCCATTATAAGGGAATTTGACACATTGATAAGCAAAAGAAGCAATAGCTTGCATACTATGATTCCACGGCCTAATAATACATATGTTATAAGAAAGAGGGAAATTAAAGATCATCACCTTTACACAAAAAATAATAGGTGGGATATTAATGGGAAGCCACACACACCCAAGACGAGGCATTTTCCTTCTATCATATCCTTGGTAGGTGCTACATGTATAATTAAGATTACATTCTGAATATTCAAGGGTTTTAATGAAATTAAAAGAAGTAACACAAGTGCTAGAACCTTGATCAATTAATGATCATTTAATTGGATATCACCTATTTGGATAATAATAAATAAGGAAGGATCATCTACACAAAGCATAATATCATCAAGAATAATTGATGAGATAGGAAATTTCAAATAAAGAGAAGTATCAAGAGTTCCATCAACATTGATGGACATATCTTCATATTGTTTGAAGATACTATCCTCAAAACCAGATAAGGCTACCTCTCATCCTGATAAGGGAGGATGAGGGACATTCATCTCAAATAATAGTTACATAAGACAATTTTGATGATGGGTAGATATCCTCATAAGCTTGATAAATGGAATTTGATATGGGAGATTAGTGAGTTTTGAGATGGGATCCCACTCATCATAACCCATGAGAAGATTGTTAGATATAGGTGTATAATCATTAAGGATGTCTTTGGAAGGAGAAATTGAAGAGCATTGAAATTTGTGTTGATAATAATCTTGATGTTTAGAAGAAGGTTATATATTATTTGGTGATGAAGAAGTAGTTGGTTTAGATTTATCTTGATAAGTAGAACAAGTGCTAATAGAAGGTTGATTATCATTGTTATTAGAATATGATGGAATAAGAGTAGAAATGGAATGATATGTGTTATCCAAGGGAGAATCATAAATTAGATCATCATCAAAGGCTATAAGATCTTATTTCCCCAACTCATTTAAATGAGTTGAAGAAGAATCTTGGATAACATGGAATGTCTTAAGAGGAGGGGTGTAGATAGGTTGGGAATCGATGAAAGACACCACCCTTTGCATATTATTAATGCTAACCACATTTTCATTAGAAGTGGGTTCAATAAGATTTTACACATTATTGGTGGAGGAGAGGGATTTGTCTTGGTTTTCTTGAATAGGTTGATGATTAGGTAAAGGATCTTTGTAAATAGCTAAATGAGCATTTTCTTGATTTAAGGCTTGGGTTTTATCATGAGTTTTGTAATCCTTGAAAGCAACTTCATAATATTGTTGACACTTGAAATTGATAGAATCATGATCAAAATTAGGACCAAGAAGAAAGTCCATAGCTAAGTTATGAATTTGTCTACAGGTCTCATGAGAGTGAACCCAACTAGCATGAAACCGACAAAATTTTCTAGGATCATACTAAGTTTTCATAGGATGAGTAGAGTCAATCTCTCAAGGGAGAGGCCTAGGTATATGATTAATAAATTCATCTATATGAAGAGATTTATGGAAATTAATGATGTTTGGTGATGAGAAATAAGGATTAGTATATTTTTGAGGAGTTAGTTTCAAAGAAAAGGTAGGAATAACAACTTGAGCATTGTGAATGATATCATATGAATTGAAAACACCATCATTCGTAATATTTTAGTTTTTGTTTTTAAGTAATTGATGAGGACCCATAGAAGGTTAGGGTGGATTGAATTGATGTATAAGGAAAAATTATCTTTTGGCTTGGTCAATGGCCTCCTCTAAGGTATGTGGAAAAAGGGTATGGACTCAATATTGCAATTTAGGAAATAAAGCATTTATAAAGAGGTGAAAGAGATTATCATCTATGATGTTATGTTAAAATTTATTTGATAAAGTATTCTATATTTTAACAAAGGCTTGAGTGGTTTTTTTTCATTTTGTTTGCAATGGATGAAGTGGGCCAAAGTGTTTTCAATAAGATCACTAGTTTGGAATTCTTGTACTAAAGCATTTACTAAATCTTCCAAACTAGTAATGTAATGAGATCTAAGTTGATTATACCAATCCAAGGTATCACCTATGAGGATTTTGGTAAGGATTTTGGTAGAAAAAAGGTGTTTAATTTGACCCAATCCTTATAAATATTTACAAATTTTTTAAGATGAAGGGTAGGATCAGTTGATCCATTATAAAAGATGGTAGGTGTTATACCTCTTATATTAATGTTAGCAATTTGAGTAGTAAGAGGTTCATTTTGTAAATTCTTGATAAATTTGGTGACTAATGGAGGTTGAGGAATCAGATTACCTTGAGAATATTAGAGAGGGAGAGGAGGAAAAATTTGATTATGCATGCCCCAAGCCATCAGTTGTGGTTATGTTTGAAGATTAAGAAGGTGGTTATGTACTCTCATCATTTGATTCATTTTATGAGCTATAAATGTGCTCATTTGATTGAGAGTTTATAATAATATTTGATGAGTTTTATTAATGTTATTATAAGTAGCATTGGTTTTTGATTTAGTATTAGTGGCTTGGGTACCACTATTAGTGTTAACATGAGTTTGAGAAGAGCTATGAGAATTTGAAGCACTAGTGTAAAAATTTGCTTGTGAAGAAAAATATTGACTAGTAAATGGTTGAGATGAAGAAGCACTAGATTCATGATTACCTTGGGTAGTAAATAATGAGCTAGTGGATGGATTAAGGATAATGGATCTTAGAAGAGGACCACTAGATGTAGAACCATCTATTTTAGTTGAAATATGAGGTATGGAGGTAGAAGATGTTAGGGAAGAAGATGTCATAGCATAAGGAGTCAAGATTAAAGGAAGAGGTTGAGAAGGAAATAAAATAGTACCCCTATATCTAGTTTAGAAAGTGGAAGTATGAGAATTAGGTTCTTCAATTTGATGGCTAATCATGAGATTATAAATGGTAGAAGGGTCTTTCCATCTATGTAGAGGGAATTCCATGACAAAGAAAATAATTTTAGGAAAATATTCTAATTGGGATTGATCTTCTAAGAAGAGAGAGTTATGTTGAAAAGAGGTATTATGAAGATTCCCATAATTCATTGCATGGGTTGCAATATAGACATTACTATCATTCTCGAAAGGAGTCTTACTTTGTCTATGGGAGACCCTATTAGGATTGGTAAATTTAATAATGTATATTAATTAATTTTTAGTGTATCACCAAATATATAGTCCATGATGAAAGGAGGAAAAGGCAAGATGAGATAAATAAGAAATTAGAAAGTGATTGTAACTGAACTAGGTCGACCACGTTGACCTAGTGCAAAAATTGGGTCTATGAAACTGAACTAGGTCCACAAGATTGACCCAGTACAAAGAACAAGGATTGGTAAAAAAGGGGAAATTTTCTAAAAATAGTACTAGGTTGACCAGGTTGACCTATTATAGTGTATAGGGGCTGGAAAATATGCTAAGTAAACCCAATCAACCTAGTATAGTAAACAAGAAAAAGAAAGGAGTTGATAATCAATTAATGAAAATAAAGTGAGATGATTTTGTAGTTATTCTAAGATAGTAAATGATAAAAGTAAGAAAAAAATCAATTGAATTTATTTTATTCAATTTAATTGATGAACCCAAAGGAAAAACTTGCACCAATGTTAGCTAATGCAAGCTTTTGCATACACAATTGAGCAAAGAACAAGTAGATAAATTAGAAAGTAAAGCTAGCTAATTGGTCAACCTATAACATTAGATTATTAAGAATTATTTTAAATGATAGAAATTTGGCTATAAATAAGGTACTAAATAGCAATCTATGGATGGTTTCAAGTGAGTTTAGGATGAAAGGGACTGTAGTGGAAATGATACAGGCTTGGTATTGGGGCCTACCCCCTCATTTCACACACTGCAAAGATAAGAGTGTTAGGTGCTTAGCCAAAATGTATCATCAACCACACTTTATACTTGACTAGAGTATCAATTCAACTTCCCCCTTGGTGATGAAATCCAAGTAGGTTGGCTTGGGTAGTTAAATGTTAAAATGTTTTTTGATGTTTAAGTGATTTCACTGTGTGCACATAAAATAGAAATAGTAAAACTAAGTGGCTAATTAAAAACCTCCTAATTAGAATATGTGAAATATTCTAAGCATGAAAATAGTTGAAATGAAAAATTTGATTAGCATATAAGGTGAATTCTAACTTTGAAATAAGGTATATTGACAACACTATATGCCTAACAAATAGAACTAGGTTAAAAGTGTCGAGATAGTATTGTTGAAAATAGGGTCTAAAAAACCTATTAGGTCAACCAGGTCAACCTAGTTGTTCTAGATAGTAAACAAGAAATATAAATAGGTCAACCAAATAAATCTAGTTGGTTATACAGAGGTAGTTTTAAATATTACAAACTTGAAAGGAAAATACAAAAATAGGGATATATAGAAGAATATAAGCTCACCTTGATGATTTAGAGACAAAATTTGTTGATCCAAAACCTACAAACTAGGTAGAGATAGTTGAACAAGCAATGTAAAAATATGTTGAAAAAGTGTTGAAAATGTACTAGGTTAACTTGGTCGACCTAGTGGGTTAGATTGGAAGTCTATAAGTGCACTATGTCAAGCTAGTTAACCAAGTAGGATGATATAAAAGTTTGGAAACTAGAATCTATAATAGGTTGATTTGATTAATCAGGCTATATAGAGACTACTACAAAGTGACTAAAAATACACTAGGTTGATTAGATCAACCGAGTAGGCTAAACTGGTTTTCTAAAAATGCTAAAAACATGTACTAGGTTGAGCTGGTCAATCTAGGTGCCTATTCCTATGCATAAAGAAAAAGAAAACTGGGTTGACAAAATCAAACCAGTATGTCAAAATATATGATAAAAATGATGACAAATTAATGAAACAAAAGGGAACAAATCCAAAAATGATTTGATTCATGTCAAGTTCACCATAATGTATGCAATTGGAATTGCATGATGTGCATGAATCAATCTTGGATCAAATAAGATAGAGCACACCTGAACTTCTAATTGAGGATACACTTGTTAATTAGGAACATGACCAATATGGGGATCTTCTAGACCCAATTTGGGGATCACTTATATCAATTGTCACAACACATCATGCTAGGAAGGGTTCCAAAACCTACAATCTAACACAATCACACAATAAACCTAAAAGAGTCCTATGATTTGATGTTCACTTATGTAATAAACAAGAAAGTAAACTATTCTAATAACAATACAAGTAAACTAATCTAGTGCACACCAAATTTTTTGCCACAAAGAGGGGGTTAGAATAAAACAAATAAATAATGACCAAACTAAGCATGCATACGAGACATAGACTCATGTCAATGTATATGGAATCTTAATACATGGAAGAGAATAATACATACTACAATATCTATCTACTCTTATAAAGGAGAAATAAAGCTAGGAATACTTACCTTTGAAGATGAACCTACCAAGTCTCAACCTCTCCCTTGGCCAAGGTTCTTCACAATAGATTGTTGTGTCTTTTAAGGATAACTATGATAAATTAGTTCTAAGCTACATGAACTACCTAAGAATCTAAAATACTTCTCCATAAGACAATTTCAGAGCTCTAAAATAAATTATTGAACCCTAAAGCTTTATTCCTCAAATAGAATGGTCAATAAGTAGATGTTTGGTATCACTTCCTTGCTTGATTCTTTGCTCTATCTTGACTCTTATGAAATGTTGGTAAATGAAATTATATATATATATATATATATATATATATATTAGTATCTTACCTAAAATCCATTTGGACATGTTGGTTATACTAGATCAACTGGGTCAACCTAGTACATTCTCAAGCTAATGCCTAAAGTCTATGGTAGGTCAACTGGGATGTAAACAAGTCAAAATAAATAAAGTGTCCCCAGAATACACTAGGTTGACCAGATTAACCCAATGTACTAAATAGGTAAATAAGGAAATAAATGAAGGAACAAAGCATGATAATGACTAGAATTGATAGGAAAGAGAAGAACAATCCTAAGGTTCATGGTTTTATGGAGCTAGTGTATAGATAACAAGTGGCAAAAGGAGCAACAAACTTAAGAATCATCGATAGTCAAACCACCCCTTTATCAATGCACCCCTTAAGGAATGCACTCATAGAGATTGAGACTTGATAGGTTCTTACAAGATACAAAGTATTAGTAATCAATAAAAGTTTTAAAATATTATGTATATACAAGGACTAGTCGTAACATAATCCATAAGCATGTTCCTAGGATGTTCTTTAGAAAATATAGGTGTGTCATTTAAATGCACCATATCTACCTTGTGATAAAGAGGAATGATTCTAAAATTAGGAACTACATTAATGAAATGTGATAAGATTAATGAGAAGACTAAAACAAAGAAGAATGATGATGAAGGATCTCAACATATCTAGCCTAAATAATACCTCCTAGAAATAGATCATCTAAAGTATATCCATCATCATAGTCAGATATATGAAGGTTAATAGTGAAATTAACTATGACCTTATCATCATAAGTTGCATGATGCATATAATTTCAAGTCTTAGTTAATACCATGGGTATATTGTCACTAGGTGGATGATGGGAACAAGGATTCAAAGATGGTGGAAATTGGAAAATGAGATGAGGAGAGAGATATGAAATTTTTATTTTAAGGTTGATATCATCAGGCTCATCATCATCAAATTCTAAGAGGTTAGGTGATATGTTCCTGATGAGTTTGAGGTGACCATGATAACCTCAGGTGGAGTTGATAAGAAAATTAAAATGTTGAGATTCCATGAATGGAACACCTAGTAAGGGTTCAAGTGTTATAATTTTGAATACACCATGGTCTTGAAATTTTTAAAATTTATAAGGGTTAGTGTCACCTTAAATCTTATATATATATATATATATATATATATATATATATATATATATATATATATATATATATATATATCACCATTATAGGCAAAAGAGGTGATATCCCTCATGTGATGAGCCCATGGACTATTAAGCAAGATATTGTTGGAAAGTGGAAAATTTAATATCATAACTTTCACTCAAATAGTGATAGGTGGGATGGTAATATGTATCCACACACAACCTAAATGAAACATTTTCTTCAGTCATAACCTCAACATGTGTTGTGTGTAGACTTAATATTACACTTAGAGTATCCAAGGGTTTTAATGAAGTTGAGAGAGGAAACACAAGTACATCAAACATCATCAATCAAAGCATGGTTGACTTGGATATCACCAATTTGGATTATTATAAACATGAGAGGATCATATGTAGGAAGCATAATCTCATCTAGGATCATATAATTAATAAGAAATTTGAGAGAAAGAGAAGCATTCATTATTTCATTAATGTATAAAGACATATATTTGCATTATTGTAAGATACTATATTATAACCTAGATAAAGTAGCTTCACATCTTACAAGGGGAGGACAAGGGATGTTCATTTCAAATAGGAGTTGTATAAGGTGGTCATGATAATGTAGATAAGTTTGCATGAGTTCAAGAAAGGGAATTTGAGATGGGAGATTGGTAATATTTTTTATAGGGTCCCATTCATCATAAACCATAGGTAGAATATTAGATAAAGGTGCATAATGTTGGATGAGATCTTGGGAATGAGGATTAGAAGTGCATGTAAACTTGTGTTGATAGGACATGGTTGGTTTAGTTAAGGGACAAATTGGTTGATTATCTTGAGAGAATGGGGTAGTTGATTTAGGTTTGTCATGTGATAGATTTCAATAAATGGTATTATAAGGTTGAATAATGATGTTTATGGGTAGAGAGTTTGGAGAAATTATATAAATAATATGATATGTGTTATCCAATAGAGGTGTTTAAATTTGTTCATTTAAAGAGATAAGGTCTTCTTGCCCCAAATCTATTAGGTGAGTTAGGGAAGAATCTTGGTTAACATAGAAAGTTTGAGATGATTGTTATTATTGTAGCCAAATATTACACCCTAGGAGGGGGTGTTCAATCCTCTCCCATATTTAGACAACATGGGATTACCTCTAGGCCTATGGGTTTCCTATAACAAAGGTAAACCTCTAGGTTAAAGTGATAACTCCCTTATTTTATCTCTTAAGCTAACACACTACACTATAATAGTCACTTGGGTTGAAAAGGGAAAAATGAAATATAATTTAACCTATACTAATGGAGGTGATACACCAAATATAAGTCTACAAACACACTTTTATATGAACTAAGAATGAAGACCACTATAACTAAACTCAACTCTATGACCTTCTAGCATAAGTGTTCCTCATAGAGGTAGATTGATATGTGTATGTAGAGGTAGGTGAAAATAAGGACTAATATTAGACACGTTTAATCCCTCTCACACTTTATGTAAACATTAACAAACAATACACTTTATGAGACCTATTAGAAGAGATGTTGCTTACATAATGTACACAAGAGCAGAATGGAACCAAGGAGAATAATCTTCATCACTTATCATCCAAATACACTACTTGAAATACTTAGGAAATATTATTAGATAATAAATTAACTTTAAAATATTATTCAAAGGCAAAACAAGGTGCCAAACTAGTAGTGCTTTGCCATAATTGGTGTGTACTAGATATAAATGTCAAAATGGCTTACATAAATAGAGCATTGGAGAGGAGAGAGAAGAATATAAGTGGAAGGGTCATAAGAACAAGTGTAAAAATATGATAAATAATTCAAAAGTAAGAGAATAAATTGGAATAGAGGTTAGGAAGTTTTCATGGACAAGTTTCCATTAGAAATGCATCATTCTTTCTCAACTTGGCATAGATACTCTTTATGTTCTTCTTTGAAGATGCCTTAATGATGAGTCATTTTGAAAATATAAAACTACCATAAGTAGTTTTAACACATTTTAACTATTAATATAATTTGGAAACAAGGTTTTAATAACCCTCATATGCCCATTAACTAATGACTTCCCTTTTCTTACTTGTCATTCACTATCTGTAGTCATTCATCACTAGCCCTCTAGGTCTATCTTCACACTTGTCATCAAGGTGACCTATAGTGGTCTAAGAGATGTGTTTTATAGGTGTTAGGATATTTTTTTAAATAATATTTGTCCTATATTATATCATAGACCTTAATGGAAATCTCAAACCATACTTCTCATATCACACTTAGGTAGTCACTTCATTTCCTCACTATTTGTTTCAATATTACCTATAATTAATGGGGTAATAGAGAGGTTTTATTGCACAAAAATGTGATAAATGAGTGTAAATATTTATAATAAGTATATAATAACCTCCCAAAATTATCCTCATTCATTAATCACTTTTTGTACCTATTGAATAACTCAAAATCTACAAGAAAATCAATATTAGACTTATCCATACAAGTAACTATATGGATTAAATATATGTTATGGAGCTTGGGAGAGTGATAGACAAGTATAAATCACCTTCTTGGATAAATTACCCCTTTTTGATGCTTATCCTTTTCATTTCTCCACCATCAAGTTTGCATAAGGGTTTCAAGAGGGTTTTAGGTGGTCTAATTTGTTAATAATGATTCATAAGGATTAGACTTTGAAAATCCATAGAAATTCCACTAAGTTTTATCTAGAGACTCCATTAAATTATTACCAAATCCTTATGTAACCATGCATAGTATCCATTAAAATGACCTTTGATCTCCTTCTGTGCATTCCAAGTAGGCCTAATAAGAATTTAGGCCAAAAATAACCAATCTAGAGTTGTTCTTTATAACCTGATGAATATTTTTAGTCCTCCACTCTCCCTTAAAATTCTTCATGTTTTCTTAGATATATTTTTATCATATGAATGGATTTTGAAAGTCTAAGGGTTTAGGACTAATATTAGGTATAATAGACATAGACTATAAATCTGAGTGTATACCCACTTATGAAGGTTGTAAATGATTTTAGGTGCTTATCCATGATCTTTAACCTTTATTTAAATTATATACATCATCTTATAATTATCCAATCCCTTTCATTCATCTTTTCACTCTCTCATGAACAAAACTTGTAGATTTTCTTTTTAATATAGTGCCTTCTATTTGAGATTAAAACAAAGAGAATATCTATTGTCAACCTATCCAAAGTGGGACAATAGAGGGTTATATTGAGTCATTTTTATGATATGCACAAATTTTTAAAACTTGATTATGATTTTATAACCCTCAGACCTCAAATTTTACAAGACTATCTTATTAGTTCCTGTGATTGTGTGCAATTTTCTTGGTGGAACTAAAACTTTGAATTATGACTTTAAGTTTTATGTCTTTGACTATAAATATATTTAAAAAGTTTAATTACCACTATGATATTGGTTTAAACATGGTCCATCCATCATAAACCTCTACCAACCTTCCAAGCTCACACCTCTCATTTGCTAGAACTAGTCTGCAGTTAGACTGTATGTACTTACCTTAGGAAAATGGGAATTATATAGGTGACTATTATTGATTAAAAATTTTGATTCATAACCTAAGTTACTATTGAGGTAAATAATACCATTCCAAACTATGGTTTAACTCTTTATTGATTTAATACCATGTTCTCATGCCTTACCATTAGTACATTAGAAGTTTGCAAGTTTTAGGTTCACTTTGGTTCAAAAGTCATTATAAATATCCTCAACCATCATTATATTGATCTAATAAATTCATATTGTGATCATATGTGATCTCTAAGGCCTAAACTACACGTTTGAATTTGTTAAGCTTAATTTTACCTCATCAATCTTCATCACAAGATGACACCTTATAGATCAAAGTCTCTTTTTCAAAAATATTAAGTTAAAAGTTCTCATTTTGTAAATGTAGTCATATAAAATGAAAAAAATGGTAACTTGAGCATGGATAATGACACCCAATCTTTAGGTCCCTCTTGCTTGCTCTCATGACCCTCTTAAGCTCACTTTCACTAATTCCTAGTCATCCATAGCCTTCTAGACTTGATCCCAATTGAGCTAGGACCCTCTCTTCATGACTAATCAATCCCCTCAGGGCTCTTCATATCAATAAAATAGCACCCAAATTGGACACTAGAACCAAACCCTAGGGTGTCTTTATTTTGGTGTTATTGTCTAAGTGTATCTTAGGCCTCAATGGTCATTTCCTTTTGGATCTTTATCTTCAATCATGTTGGCCTAACATGAATTCATTTAACCCATGACCAATAGATCCATATATAATCCCATTCAAAGATCATTTGAAAAGGGTTGGAAAATATCATTCAAAAAAACAAGGAATATAAGCAAGATGACTCAAGCAATCTTCCCTATTCTTTGCATACAACTGGATTATACACTTTCAAGCTAATTCAAGTCCTTACAACAATCCCTAGTCATCTCAATCATACCAAATTTTAGAATTTATTGTATTTCATTCACTATTTCACCAAGCACTCTTAAAGGGAGAACTACATATGGCTTGATCCCTCCTCAAAGTATTGGTATGTAGGCAACATACCCACACACAAGGTGTGAAACACGTCTAGTACATCTTACACACACTAACCCCTTTTCCCCATTTTCTAAAGTTTCTTTCAATTACATAGAAGATAAAATTACATGAAGAATTATATTTATAAGGATATCTATTGATAGTGAGGACCTAAAAATTGGTACACATGCTCACACTAAGCAGGCAAACAAAACCTAGAAGGCTTAAATCCATATTATAACAACACCAAAGAAGTATTATAGTACTAAAGCCTAGGGTGTCCAATTATGACACTCCTATCTAGTCAAAAAATGAAGTCTAGGATTTTGTTTGTGATAGTGTCCTAGTCTTGCACATATATTTCTAGACCCTATCTTAGTTAGAACAATCCAGAATAAGCTAAGTTTGATTTTCTCTCTCTTACTACTATTTTTATAAAAGGTCTAATTATAATTTAATTTAAAAAATTAGTATCTTTAATTATGAATATTATTTACTCATTTCTCCTACTTAGACCCATTTATTAAATGGTAATAAAAATCCATTATTTCCAAAAATAAAAAATCATTTGGTGAACCTAACTTCAAATTTTGCATAAAAACCCTAAAAACCCTAGGTTAAATTCCTATCTAATTTTTCCCATTAATTTTTGAATTTTTCCTTGAATAAATAAATTATAAATTTATCTCAAATTTTAAAATTTTATAGTAAATTTTAAAATAATTTTTATTTCAAACCCTAGTTACATACACTAGATCCTAGTAATTTTACAGTATTAATCTAATAACTTCCTAATTTTTTACTTGCATATCTAAAATAATAAATATAATTCAAATTTTAAAATTCAATGGTAATTTCAAAAATAATTATATTTCAAACCCTAGTTACATCAACTAGCTTCCAATAATTTTCCAATCATTTTCTAAACTTTTTGCGTATTAAAATCAAATAATCACTTCAAATTTCACAAATTCATAGTAATTTTCAAAACTTTATTTTTCTAAAAATCCTAGTTACATCTACTAGGTCCCATTAAATCAATCACTTTCATATAAATTTCTGAATTTTTTCTTGAATACTTAACTCAAAAATTTAATTTCAATTTCAAAAATTCATAGTATTTTGCAAAAATATTTTTGAAAAATCCCTAGTTGCATGTACTAGCTCCTATTTTCTTCTTGAGGTATCACCTTACATCCATATTCAAATTAAAAAAATGATTCTCACTTATTTTAAATTTTTATTACATTTCTTTCAAATAACAAGGAAACCATAATGTGCCCTATAATGTATATGAATGATGAAGTGTATCATATGTTAGTACAAAGCTTCATCCTTTGCATATAGTATATCATTAAATGGGATGATATTAAAAACTTCATTGAAAAAATACACAAGATTCAAAATTATGTTTTCATATTCTTTTTTGCTCATATGGAATAATTACCAACTCCATTTTTCTAAATGCATTCGAAATGTTATGTTGCATGTCAAAAATTTATATGTTTTTTATACAAAAATTCATGTTCTCTATCCTTTGTTTTATATTCCTCATGTGAAAAATTATTCAAATTTATCATGTTAAATTCATTTAAAATGTTATGTTTCATGTCAAAAAATTATATGCCTTTATGCAAAAATACATGTTCTCTATCCTTTATTTTATATTCCTCATGTGAAAAATTATTCAAATTTATCATGTTATATTCATTTAAAATGTTATGTTTCATGTCAAAAAATTATATGCCTTTATGCAAAAATTCATGCTTTTTATCTCTCATATGGAAAATTTTTCAAGTTTATCATGCTAAATAGATTAGAAATGTCATAGCGCATGTCAAAGTTCTTTATGCATCAATGCACATTTCCATGTTGCCTATCCCAAACATGCTCTCTCTCATTTTCAATGCTCTTTATAAACATATTTTGTACAACTTATAACTCTAATTACATGCATCTTATCCTTCTTACATGGTTTTCATCTAGAAAGAGCCATTACATAAGCTAACAACCACCTATCAAGTTTTAATGTCACATCTTATGCAGAAGAAATAATTCCCTTCTCCTCCTCTCCCTAAGAGGGTGATGGATACTTTCCCTCTAACCTGTTGCATGCTATCACCCCTCCAAAAGGTGAGGTTCCCTATGCTATTATTACCAATGCATACATTCAACCTATAGCTTCTTCAAAACCTCTTCAACATATGTTCTTACTTGTTCACTCAGAAGCAACTAGGGTTTGCACTTGTGAGACTCTAAGGGATCATATCACTAATATGAGAAAGTTAATTTTAGATTTACAAACATATAATTATCCATTACATGACAAGGTCACAACATTGGAAAATCAAATTATAATAAAAAAACCTCAAAGGCATCCTAGTGCCAATCATGTATATGCACTTTCACCTAGTCAATTGGTTACAATCAATATTACATATCAAAATAATAAATCACAAAAAATTTAACTCTATAAATAGTGATTAAAAAATCATTTAAAGATCAAATAAGAATTCAAGTGAGGTACTAAGGGAAATTATTAACTCTAAGTTGATCAAACTACCTCCTCTACATCTAGTGAGAATATCCTGATATTATTGTGCATATCATAGAATGCATGGGCATCACACAGATTCATGTTTGGCATTGGTAACTCATATATAATAGATAATTACTAATGAGGAACCTATACAAGGTAAATCAATCAAGAAATCCATAATGACATAGGAACACATTCACAAAGGTTAAAATTCAAAAATAGTAAAAAAATGATTACCAAAGCATAACTCAAAAAAACAAAAGGATCAAAAATCAAAATCAAAGAAAAAAATAGTACCAAAAGCATAGGTAAAACATGAAAAATATGAAAATATACCTCTCTAAAACAAGGCTCAACTTATAAAGTAGTATGGGTTTGGTCAAAAATATATGCAAGGGTTTGATTATCAAGGTCAAGGGTTAGGAAAGCATGCTCAAGGCATCACTACTCCTATTCCAATAGTTCATAATGGTTGTCACCAAAGTTTGGGAGTTATTTAACATCCCAAGGAAAATCATTCATAGACACAGTTCATCAAAGGAAAAGATCTAGATACATCAAAAGTCAACACTAGCATTTCATTGGTTCAAGATCTAGATGACAATGATGAGTGGAACAATACAAGTTATTATGATTTCCAAGATACCAACAATGAATTCAAATATTCAAATTAATATTCATATCCATTCCCTTATGCTTCACAATCATGCATGATTCCTTTATTTGATATAGGACACCATGATAAGGAGTCTCCCATGAGACTCATCGATTAGTATCACTCTTTCCCAATTTTTATTATACATAGTTTTTATTGCTTGATTGTACATAGTTCAAAAATGTTCAAAAATTCAAAAATAATATAAAATTTCAAAATAAAAAAATAATCTAATACTTCCAAAATACAAAATTAATATAACATTTCAAAAAATTAAAAAACTTTCAAATATAACAAAACACCAAAAAAACAGTTTGATTGTATACATCATCCATGTTTTACATTACTAATATCATGTTAGGAATTACATTTATTTTTTAATGTTATTTCATGTTGATTGATCTACATTACCATGCTTCACTTGATATTCTTTGAGTGTGTGTAGTGATATCTAGCTACTTGATTGATTCACTCTACCCATTTAGGGGACACCCTACTTCTACATTCGAGACACACTTCGATACACATACCCATTGGGGGCATCTTCTACATGACTACACCATCTATGTTATGTCATTCCTACACTACACACTCCAAGTTATAATGCTAATATACATTAATTACTAGATTACATAGATTACTATATCAATATTTCACTAATATCTTGCACTTGTGTATCTCTTATCATATACCTAGTATTATACTAAACATGTCTTGAATAATTTCACTTTTTCTTTGATTAGTTAGATGTGATTCTATCTTTCTAGTTATTACATACTTTCTCTTCTTGCCTAGCATAGCTTGTTGGATTCTATTTCTAGTTCTTCCTTATCTCCTATATGTGCCTTAGGACATTTGGAAATGTCCTTTGCTTCTATTCATGTTTGTACCCTTAGTAAATTTAAAAATGTCCTTCACTTTTACTCTTTTATGAGCCTGTGACCCTTATGCCAACATTGCTTGTTTCACTTGTATGTGTATGTGGCATTTGAACATACATGTATGATTGCTTTCTAGATTGAGTGACATGTGCCCATGTCCCTTGTTTATGTGGCCCCTTGGCCACCCTTATACATTTCTTGATTCTTATTTTGTGTGCTTATTGCTTTATTGATTCTCAATTTTTTCAATCCCATGATCCATATCATGCATTTTCTTATTCTCTTGGATGTCATGATGGACATCATGTTCCATCACTCTAACTAACAACTAACAAACTAAAAACTAACATTTATAATCTTAATTCAATTCTAGTACATTGCACATGCTATTACATTGTTATATCTATCTAGGTATACCCATGTTGATCTAAAAATCTCTCAATTTAAACCATGTTATTTCTTAAGATATCTTGTTGATTATCATTACTATATCATGTATATTTTTAGCTTAACACACTTGTAGGTCTTCTTCTTCTGAGGGTATTCATTTTAGGGTACCTATTCCTACCCTTAGAAGAGGGGGAAATAAACAAGGGTTTTTATATAAAGATCAAAGGTTCTATCAGTTAAAAAATCTCGTTTCAAAACAACCAAAATTGTAACCAGTCATCAAACCACTCAAAATAGACCAGGTAGATAGTTAAGATTCTAGAATAGTGATCAGTTTTAGCCTAGGACAACAACACTGAAGCTAGACTATAGTACTAGACACTAGGATGTATATGTTTATCACTCCTATCCAAACATTAGAAAAACCAAGTTTTCTAGAAGTAGGTAGAAAGGTAGGTTCAGCTATAATTTTGCATAATTAGACTAGTTTAGATTAGTAGTTTTTAGTACAATTTTCTTAGAGAATCTAGATATAGGGGACATCATGTGAATCATGATTGGTTATCACTTCCAATTTTAGATATTTTAGTTGGTATAACTTCCAAATAAAAATCCATATTTTAGACACTAGTGATTGGGGGTAGATTGTAAAACACTTTTGCTTCTTATTCTTTTAGTTTCTAACATTACCCAGGTATTCTCACTAGTTATGTACCTTATTCCACATATATATGGTTAGAATAATTTTGGAGTGGATTTCATACAATCCTAACCTCTACATTTTTGAGTACCTAAGTTCTTGATTAGATTCTACATAAGCCAAACTTTTAGTTTTGGAGTGACTTTCATACAAGCCTAATCTCCATCTTTTTTGAGTTCGCCAATATTGGCCTAGTTTTCATCATACATTCAACTATCCACACCACATTATCATATTTATATATCATTTAGGGGCCTTAAAATCCATCTCATACAACATAATTCTTCATGCTAGTATCAGTTCATAGCTTAACTTAGTGGGAAATGATGAAGACAAAAGGCTAGCCTTTGTATTCTTGAGCCACACATGTAGAGGGATTAGACACATAGTCTGAAAACTGATCAACACACATATGACCACCTATATTTAATAATTAGGTAATTATGGAGCCTAAGGGCTAGCCTTTGTATTCTTGAGAAACCTATTCAGAGGGATTGGACACAAAGTCAAAACATTGATTAACACACATAGGATCATCTAGATTTACATAGTAGGTGATAATGGAGACAAAGGGATAACCTTTGCATTATTGAGCCATTTTTTGGGGAATTGAGCACTCAACTCTATGCATGATATAAATTTTGGTATAACATCACCCAACACATCTAACATTACTTAGGTTTACTCAGCATCACAACAGGTTTTGTATTAGTTTACATACCCAGTGAGGTGTATTCATTAATTTATCATCCTCTCTCTCTTTCACCTAGATTTTTATGTTTTTTTTTAAATATTTTATATAATAATAACTTATCTAATATTTGTTTTCCTTTTTCAATTTCACACTTACACAATGTGCTCTCTATACACTATCTAGCATTACTCAACATCACACAAGATTCATAGGCTTCACCTTTGCAAGTAATTTTAGGTATGTTTTCTATTTTCCTTTATCCTAGTATTTCAAATCTGATGCATCACTATAATAAATTGGGGGGGTGGGGTAAGTTTAGTCATATAAAATACAAAAATTGGTATCTTGAGCATGGATAATGACACCTAATCCTTGGGTCCCTCTTGCTTGCTCTCATTATGCTCTTTGGCTATCTTTCACTGATTCCCAGTCATCTATGGCCTTCTAGACTTGAACCCAATTGAGCCAATACCCTCTTTTCATGACTAATCCATCCCCCTAGTCCCCATAAACTTAGGATAATATCACCCAACTTAGACACTAGCATCAGACCCTATGGTGTCCATCTTTCAGCACTATTATCAAAGTGTATCTTAGGCCCCAATGATCATTTATTTTTGGATATTTATCTTAAATCATTTCAGCCTAACATTAATTCATTTTACCTATGACCAATATATCCATATATAGGCCCATTCAAAGATTATTTGGAAAGGGTTGGAAAATATCATTCAAGCAAGCAAGAATACAAGCAAGACCACTCAAGAAATATTCCCTATTCTCTTCATACATCTAGCCTATATAATTTTAATCCAAATAAAGTCCTTACACCAGTCCCTAGTCATCTCATGCATACCTATTGTTAGCATTTCTTACATTTCATTCACTATTGCACCAAACACTCTTAAAGGGAGAACTACATATGATTTGATCCTTCCTCAAAGTATTAGTATGCAGGCAAGATTCCAAAATATAAGGTGTGAATAATCTCCAATAAATATTAAAAACACTAACCCCTTTTTCCCATTTTCCAAATTTTCTTTAAATTAGATATAAGATAAAATTACAACAATAATTAGCTCTATAGGGAGCTCTGTTGACAATGAGGACTTAAAAATTGGTACATAGACTCATACTGAGTAGGTGACAAAACCTAGAAAGCTTAAATCCCCAAGATAAAATAATCAAAGGACTATAGTGATGGATCCCATGGTTTCCAACTCCAATGCTCCTATCTAATAAAAAATGAAGTCTAGGATCCTTTTGTGATAGTGTCCCAATCCTGCACATAAATTTCTAGACCTTGTCTCTATCAAAATAGTTTAGAATAAGCTAAGTTTGATTTTCTCTCTCTCACTAATATTTTTAGATAATTTCTAACTGTAATTTAATTTTTAAATTCATTAACTTTAATTAATAATATTATTTACTAATTTCTCCCACTCATACCCATTTATTAAATAGGAATAAAACTCCATTATTCCCAAAAATAACAAATCAGTAAACTTATTCAATTCTAACTATAGATGAATGCTTATAAGGTTAAATATATGAATATATATAAGAAGTTTTAGGTTTTATAACACACTCTAAAACCTATCATTTAATTCTTAGTAACTTTAAAAATCCATACTCATGAATGTCTCTATTGAAGGAAAAATTCTCATCTTGACTATAGATCACTATCAAGAAAATTGACTATATATATTCTTGGATCCTCTTTCATAAATACCCTCTAAAATATTTTAAATTATCATTCCATTGTATTTTTACCTTGAGAACCTCATCAAAACTTGTTGGAATCCTATTTCCACTTGACTGTAGATGATAGGCACAAAGAGATCTAACTGTATGTATATTCTGACTATGTTGTAGGCCTTCTCTCTATTTGTTTGGGTCTCTCAATGGTTATACCATGTTTTTTATGATACATGAGATATTATGTTTGTGTAGAGGTTTCAAACTCATCTGTATCCCTAGCTAAGCATTATCACATAGTTATGTAGATTACTATTGCAGGCTTACTTGACTATATTTATGTTTTAGGCCTGGTATTTAACAATAACTTTTATGAGGACAAAAAACCCATGAAGAAACCAATCACCATGATTAAATAAGTTGGAAATATTATACTACCTTCAACTTGAAGTAGCTCATAGGAAGGTATAACTCTATAACTAAAAACAACAATTTATAGACCTCAATGGTGTTCATTACTAATATCCTTACCTTCACATTTGAAAAACCAATTGGAAACAACATGAAACAAGTTTGAATTATATATAAAACTATGTACATCACTTGGTTTTCTGAGATCCATGTAAACATATGAGAAACTTGAAGCTATTAAAAATGTGTAAGTAAAAGTGAGTCACCAACAATCTTAGTGATTGTTCATAGAGAATAGTTCACAAACTAGAAACTATTGAAATGTAAAGGGAGTAAAAATGGAACACTAATATCCACCAAATTCATTCAATCCAACTCCATCCCTCTTGTCCATACTAAAAAAATATTAGTTAACTTCTTTGACTTGCCCAAGAGAGAGATGGGAGAGATGGAATAGTTTTTGTCAATTTCTGAGCCTGTTAAATCTTATCAATTTTGGAAAATACATGGGGATATGAAGAGACCATATTTAATCCTCCCCACATGCCAAGTGGTTGTCCTTATCCATATAGCTACTAAAAATTTCTTGATCTCCTCCTTTCCACATTGACCCTACATCATGTTAGATATAGATTAGTTTATCTAACCAAATTTAACATATTATACACTGTACATCCACTTAACACACTTGTATTCTTGTGGAAACCATTTAATTCCCCTAGAGTGACCCAAAGGTGACATAAGGAAATATTAAGACAAATGATAAAATACCAAGGTTTTAAACACATTAAGTGACCATAAATATTACTATGTTACCATTTTAGGACCTAGGGGACCCTATGACAAGTTTAAACTTACATGGGGTTTGACTATTTGATGGGGGGTCAAACTAGTCAAAATTTTGGCAATTTTCTAGGGTAGCAAACCTATTATGCTAAGGACTAGTTACCTTCTCCTATCCATTGGGATATAGAGTCACCTATACACCATATTTGACACTACAAAGCCTCTAATCAGACACTAAACAAAATAGGGAACAAACACAAGACAAAAAAAAATCAAACACACTTGTGCTCACATGAACACTTAGGGAAAATACATAAAACTCAAGGAAACTAAATTATGTATAGACTAACCTGAATAAAATATCTCCTCCTAAATTAAATGTAAATTTTAAACTATATATTTCTCCATGAGATAGTGGAATACATGAGGTATTTGTCCTTTAATCATTAGCTTTGATGTCTTTAACTTATTGATGTTTGCCAATATCCTTGGAATGAGATTCAGTGTAACCAAGGTAGGTGCAAGCATATCACTTATGAAGGTGAATTCCTCTTTTGACTCAACCATCTTCTCATGGTACTCCTCAACTTCAACTTGACCAAGCTTTTTAAGGAACTTTGCATAATTATCTTCCAAACATGTACCTTGTTCAAACCCCTTGTAATTTGACATATCTAATGACATGAATTGAGATGAATCTTGTGATTAATTTATAGGAAAGAATCCAATAGGAACAACCTCTTTATTCTTGGGAAAATGAGGGAAATATAACTTTGATTTTTCCTTTAATAGTGATCAAAAATATTCCAACTAATTGAAGAGATGATATCCCATTTTTATGACCTTAAACACATCATCATGGAGTGTATATGCTTCTTGGATTGACATACTTGAGGGACTGCTTCTTCCTTGGATGTTCACTTTATTAT
Source organism: Torreya grandis (assembly GCA_037957365.1). NCBI lineage: Eukaryota > Viridiplantae > Streptophyta > Pinopsida > Cupressales > Taxaceae > Torreya > Torreya grandis. The sequence continues at coordinate 2,889,373 of JARHVA010001480.1, read as the reverse complement.
CAAAGTTACCTTCTACACTCTTGACTATATTATTTATTTCTTAAAGAGGAGTGTAACCTATTCTTTTAAATGCAAACAAGTATTCGTCATCTTCTTGATCATGTTCATGAACCTCAAAAAACTCAACCATTGTAATGTTCCTCTTTAAATCTTCTTTCTCGATGCCTTGATTAAATTTTTTGTGGATAGTTGTAACATGACCTTCAACATCCTTTTATTCTCTCAAAAATATTAAATTTCACTTATTTTCACCAAGGGTATTCCCTATGGTGATCTCTTCATCATAAATGTTCATGTCTTCTTCTTGATTAGTTGTAAACTAAGCTTGTTATTCTTTAATTAACTCCAATAATATGGGTCCTCCTTCAAGATGGGATGAGGTGGGAGGTTTTTGAATGGGTTCATGGTTTGGAGATAGAGTATGAGGATTGATGGATGGATCATTAATAGGAATGGAGATGGAAAGAGAAACTTGAAATAATTCATGTAGAGAAATAAGGTTATGATGAGTTATAGACACTTCATTTCCTTTATCAACCAACTCATGATTTTCATTATTTTCTTGAAGCTCTTCCATAATTACATATTTATCTTGCACATACTCAATTGAGGATTATTTTCCATGTTAAAACTCTTTTTTAATGGAATTCTAAGATGGACAAGATGTAGGTTTTAGAAGAGAAGGCAGTGTGGTTTGACTATACACAAAGTTTTCATTCTTGTCATCAAACTCTTGGTTCCAAGTTGGAACTTTGAGGATACTAATATCTTTTGAAGATTGTATAGGATCTTCATTAGGACAAGGAATATGAAAGGACTAACATGTAACATAATAAAACACTTGAGGATGGGAGAGACAAACTTGTTCTTCAAACAAATTTTCACTTTCTCCATAGATTTCAAGAGGCCTTTCAATAGTTGCAAGTTTCCTCTCAACTTATTGGTTTTCCCACCTTGTAATATTATCAACCCAACATTATATGTAGCATCTCATTTCATGTAATTCTTAATTTATGACATATTTATCTTTTTGCTCAACTAATCTCCACTTATTCATCAAGAATTGAATAAACCTTCTCATTGTTTCTATGAAATGAATAGGGATCACATCAAAATCTTGATCCCATTTCTTCATCAGCATTTCTAATTTTAGTAGCCCAGGCATAATTTCCAAAAGGACTTATCTTGAGGTGTAATTGGAGTAGGAGGAGGATATGATATTTTATATTGACCTTTAGGAGGTTGTATAGGATATATATATAAGGTTTTTATGGAAGAATGCCTTCAAGAATTTGCTTCTTGAGATTTTGGATTTCTTATTTAATAAATTTCATCTTAAGATCTCAAATATCTTATTTAATTTACTTAATATCATCTATTTGACAACCTTATTCATATGCTTCCTCATAAGATTCTTTACAAGGTTGTTCAACAAATTCATGACTATATGGAGGATGGATGGGTTAATGATAGGGTGGATAAAAAATTTGATAGGGTTGTGTGTAGTAAAAAATCTCAACATATCCATCTCTATCAGATTGATTAGTCAGATGAAACACACAAAATGATTAAAATCATTTATAGAAATACGTAGGCTACTCATAACCAGATGATCACATTCAGAGTCACCATTGGTGTTTGCTTGAATACTTTGAAAAGATGATAGTAGGAAGAACACATTGATAATTCTTCTAATTTTTTAGACCTTAGTCCCATTGGGCATGCTAGAATTTTTTTAGCCAAATATTACACCCTATTAAGTGGTGTTTAAGCCTCTCCCATATTTGGACAACATGGGATTACCTCTAGGCCTATGGGTTACCTATAAGAGAGGTAAACCTCTAGGTTAAATGTATATCTCCCTTGATTTATCTCTTAAGCTCACAAACTACACTAGACTAGTCACTTGGGGGTGAAAAGGGAAGAAGGAAACAAAAATTAACCCATACTAATGGAGGTGATACACCAAATATTAGTATAATAACACACTTGCATATGCACTAAGAATGAAGACTACTAAAATTGACCTCAACTCGATGACCTTGTAGCATAAGTGTTTCTCGTAGAGGTAGATTTATATATATATATATATATATATATATATATATATATATATATATATATATATACATATATATATATATACATATATATATATACATATATATATATATATATATATGTATGTATGTATGTATGTATGTATGTATGTATGTATGTATGTTTATATATAGAGGTAGGTGAAAATAAGGTTTGATATAAGACACTAATAGTCCCTCTCACACTTCAAGTACACATTAACAAATAATACACTTTATGACACCTGTTAGAAGAGATGTTACGTACATAATGCATACAAAAGCAAAATGGAAACAAAGAGGAATAGTCTTCATCACTTAGAATCCAAAAACACTACTTGAAATACTTAGGCAAGATTATCAAAGAATAAATCAACTTAAAAAACTTATTCAAAGGCAAAACAAGGTGCCAGGCTAGTAGGTCTTTTCCATACTAGGTGTGTACTAGATATAAATGCAAAAATGGCTTGCATAAATAGAGCATTGGAGAGGAGATAGAAGAATATAAGTGGAAGGGTCACAAGACCAAGTGTCAAACTATGATAAATAGTTACAAAAAAAGAGAAAGAATTGGAAGAGAGGTTAGGAAGTTGTTATGGATAAGTTTCCATAAAAATGCATCATTCTCACTCAACTTGGTGTAAATACTCTTCATGTTCTTCATTGAAACTGCCTTGATGATTAGTCATTTTAACTATCTAAAACTACCATAAAGATATTTTAAACATTTGAAATATCATTAAAAGGTGTAAACAATGTTGTAATAGCCCTCATATTCCTAACGTTTGATGACTTCTTTTTTGTCATTTATCATTCATTATCTGTAGTCATTCATCATTATCCCTCTATGTCTATCTTCACAATTTTCATCAAGGTGACTTGTAGTTGTCTAAGAGACATGTTGTATAGGTGTTAGGACATTTTTTAAAATCATGTTTTTCCTCTAGTCTATCATATACCTTTAAAAAAATCTCAAACCATACTTCTCATATCACACTTAGGCAATCACTTCATTTTCTCATTGTTTGGTTCAAGATTGCTTGTAATGAATTAGGTAAGAGAGAGAGGTTTTCCTACACAAACATGGTGAGAAATGAGTTTGATTTATAATAAGTCTCTATAGACATACCAAAATTATCCTCATTCATCAATCCCTTTTCACACCTATGAAACATCTCAAAATATAAAAGAAACTTAGTACCGAACATGTTTGTATAGGTAAGAGTACAGATCAAATAGATGTTATGGATCCTAGGAGAGTGATAGAGAAGTTATATCATCTTATTGGAAAAATTACCCCTTTTAGATGTATATATTTTCATTTATTCTCTATCAAGTTTGCATAAGGGTTTTGAGAGGGTTTTAGGTAGTCTAACTTGTTAACAATGATTCATATAGGATGAACATTGAAACTCCAAACCAATTCCAATAAGTTTGAGATAGAGATTCTATTCAACTAATTTCAAATCATTGAGTCACCATGCATAATGTTCATATTGATATAAGTAGATGAAAGTGACCTTCAAGCTCCTTCTGTACATTTTGATTAGGATTGATAGGAATTTAGGTAAAAATGACCAATCTAGGGTTATTCTCTGTAACCTAATGGATCTTACTAGTCCTCCACTATCCCCTAAAATTATACAAGTTTTTTTTAGATATCTCATTCTCATATGAATGTAGTTTGGAAGTCTGAAGATTTAGGACTAGTATTAGGCCTAGTAGACCTAGACTATAAATCTAAGTGTATAGCCACCTATGAAGGTTAAAAATGGATGTAAGTTATTATAAATGATTTTTAACCTTTATTTCAAATATAGAAATCATCCTATAATGATACAAGACCTTTCATTCATATTTTCACTCTTTCATGAACCAAACCTGTAGATTATCTTGCTTAGAGACTATCCTCTATTTGAGATAAAATAAATGGAATATACCCTATTCACCTAGAAAAAGTGGGATAATGGAGGGTTATATTGAGTCATTTTGATGATTTTTTTTAAAAATTAAAACTTGATTATGACTCTAGAACCCTCAAACCTCAAATTTCACAACTCTAGTTTATTAGTTCCTGTGACTATGTACATTATTTTTGATGGACCAAAAACCTTAAATTATAATTATAGGTTATATGTCCTTGACACTAATAATATAATCAAATTTTAATTACCAATGTGATAGTGGTTTCAACATGGTCCATCTATCATATACCTATGTCAACCTTCCAATACCACATCTCTCATTTTCTAGAACTAGTTTGTAGTCAGACTGTAGGTACTCACATTAGGAAAATGGGATTCCTATAGGTGTCTAATATTACTTGAACATTGTGTTTCATACCATAAATTACTCTTGAGGTTACTAATACCATTACACATTGTGTTTTAACTCTTTCCTACATTAGGACCATGTTCTCATGCCTTACCATCAATACCCTAGGAGTCTGCAAGTTTTAGGTTCACTTTGGTTCAAAAGTCACTATAATTTACTTAGTATCTCAAGTGAATAATTGAATGATTTGGAAATCTACTCAAAATTTAGTATATTGATCCAAAAACTTCTTATTTTGATCATATTTGATCTCTAAGGCCCAATCTACTTGTTTTAATTCTTTAGGATTACTTATACCTCATCAATCTTCATCACAAGATGACACCTTATAGAGAAAAATATCTTTCTTGAAAATATTATGGTAAAATTTCTCACTTTGTAACCTTATTCAATTCTAACTATCTATGATTTATTACAAGGTTGAGTATGACTATATACAAGATATTTTAGGATTTATACCACACTCTAAAACTTCTCATTGAATTCGCAGTGATTCTAAAGATCTAAGATCATGAATCTCTCTCTTGAAGGAAAAATTCTCATCATTATTGTAGGTCACTATCAGGAAAACTAATTTTATATAGTCATGGATCCTCTTTCATAACTACCATTCAAACTCTTTTCAATGCTTAGTCCATAGTATTGTTACCTTGATAACCTCATCAAAAGCTATTGAAATCCTATTTCCCCTTGACTATAGATGATAGTCACAAAGAGATATAATTGTATATATATTTTGACTATGTTTTAGGCCTTGTATTTGTTTTGTTTGGGTCTCTTAATGGTTATACCATGTTGTTTAGGGTATATTATATCTTATGAGTGTGTATAGGTTCCAAAATAATTTTTACCCCTATCTAAGCACTATCACACAATCCTATAGATGATTGTTGTATGGTTACTTGACTTTATTTGTGTTTTAGGCCTAGTAATCCTATAATGACATTATCAAGGCCAAAACCTCCATGAATAAACTAATCACCATGCTTCAATAATTTGGAGCTACTATACTACCTTGGACTCAAAATCACTCATAAGAAGGTAGAAATATGACAAAAAATAATAATATATAGACCTCAATGGTGTTTATTGATAGCATATTGATATGTTTCTACTGATATCCTTACCTTCACACATGCAAAACCAATTTGAAACAACATGAAAGGAGTGTGAATTCTCTACAAGACTATGTACATCACTTTGTTTTCTCATAACAATGTAAACATATGAAAAACCTAATGACATTAGGGATGTGCAGGTAGAAGTGAGTCACTAAAAATATTAGTGATAGTTCATAGAGTATAGTAAACTAAAATATAAACTATTTAAATTTAAAGGGAGTAAAAATGGAATACTAATATCCACCAAACACATTTAGTCCAACTCCTTCCCTCCCATCTATACTAACAGAAAATTGGTTGACTTATTTGACTTGCCCAAGATGGTGATGGGAGAGATGGAGTGGTTTTTGTCTTTTTTGATCCTATTAAATCTTATTTTTCTTGGAAAATACATGTGGGGATATGAAGATACCCTTCTAAATCCTCCCCATTTTCCAAGTGGTTTTCCTTATCCATATAACTACTTAAAATTTCTTGAAAATTCTTGATCTCCTCCTTTCCATGTTAAACCTACATCATATCAGTTAAATAACAATTTATCTAACAAACTCTGACATATTGTACATTTTTAATTCACTTAACACACTTGGATTATTATGGAAATTGTATAATTTACCTAGAGTGACCAATAGGTGACATAAGGAAATAATAAGACAAATGACAAAAGACCAAGGTTTAAAACATATTAAATGACCCTAAACATTACCATATGACCATTTTAAGACCTAATATACCTTATAAAAGTTTCAACTTACATGGGGATTTACTAATTGACCAAGGGATAAAATTAGTCAAAATCTTTGTGATTTCTTAGAGGTAGCAAGCCTAATATGCTAAGGACTAGTTTCCTACTCCTATTCTTTGGGTTATGGAGTCACCTATACACCACATTTGACACTTACAATACTTTGATCACATACCAAACATAGACTAAAAAAATAGGTAATGAACACAAGATAAGATAAAAAATCAAACACACTTCCGATCACATGAACACTTAGGGAAAACACACAAAACTCAAGCAAACTAAAATATGTGCAAACTAACCTAAAGCAAATTTATCCTCCTAGATCAAAGGGAAAGTTTACACCATATCTTTCTCTATGAGATAGAGGAATGAATGAGGAAATTTATCCTTTGAGAAATGGCTATGATGTCTTCAACTTCTTGATGTTTAATAATCTCCTTAGCATGATCATCAATGCAATTAGGGCAGGTGAAAACATATCCCCTATGAAGGTGAATTCATATTTTGACTCAACCATCTTCTAATGATACTCCTTAACTTTAACTTGACCAAGTTTTTCAAGAAATTTTGCATCATTATCTTCCAAATGTGTACCTTGTTCAAACTCCTTGTTAGTTGGCATATCTAATGGCATTAATTGAGATGAATCTCGTGATTCATTTATTAGAATAGATCCAATAGGAAAAACCTATTACTTAGGAAATTGAGGCCAAATAAATTTTATTTATATTTCAAAACTGAGAAATAATATTCCAATTTATTAAATATACGATATCCCATTTTTATGACATCAAACATATCATCATGGAGTATATATGCTTCTTAGATTAACATACTTGAGGAAACACTTCTTCTTTGGATGTCCACTTGCTTTCCAAATTTGCCTTCTTCACTCTTGAATAGATTATAGATTCTATGAAGAGGAGTGTAACATGTTCTAAGAATTGAAAACAAGTATTCATAATCTTCTTGATCATATTCATGAACCTCAACTGACTCAACCATTGTAATGTTCATCATTAAATGTTTTTCCTCCATTCCTTGATTAAACTCTTTGTTGACAACTTTAACATGACCTTAAACATCCTCTTATTCTCTCAAAAATATTGAATTACACTTTCTTTTACTAAGGGGAGTCCATATGGTGATCTCTTTATCATAGAAGTTCATGTATTCTTCTTGATAAGTTGTAACCTAAGCTTGTTCTTCTTTACTTTCCTCCCATAATATGGGTTTTCCTTCAAGAGGGGATGAGTTAGGAGGGTTTTGAATTGGTTCATGGTTTGGATATAAATTAGGAGTGATTGAGGTATAATTAATGGACATGGGGATGGAAAGAGACACTTGAAATAAGTATTGGAGAGAAAGAAGGTTCTACTAAGCTATAGACACTTCATTTCCTTTATAAACAACTCATGATTTTCATTATCTTCTTGAAGTTATTCCATAGCTGTAACTTTGTCTTCTAAATTATCAACTGAGGCTTCCTTTTCATGTTGAAAATCTTCTTGAATGGACTTATAATATGGAGAAGCTATAGGTTTTTGAAGAGAAGGTAGTGGGGTTTGACCATACATAAAGTTTTCATGCGTTTCATCAAACTCTTAGTTCTAAGTTTGAAATTTGAGGCTAATAATATATTTTTATTATAGGATAGGATCTTCATGAGGATAATTAATATGAGATAAATGACATGGAACATAAAAATACACTTTAGGATGGGAGAGACAAACTTTTTATTCAAACATATTTTCACTTTATCCAAAGCTTTCATGAGGCCTTTCAACAACTACAAGTTGCCTCTCAAATTCTTAGTTTTCCTGCCTTGAAATCCTACCAACCCAACATTGTATGTAACATCTCATATCATGTAAGTATTCGTTGATGACATAGTTAGATTATTCCTCAACCAATCCCCACTTATTCATCAATAATTGGATAGACCTTCTCATTTTTTTCTAAGAAATGAATAGGGATCACATCAAGATCTTTATCCCATTTATTGATCAACCTTTATGATTTTAGCAGCTCAAGAATAAATGCCAATAAGGACTTAGCTTGAGATGTAAATGGAGTAGGAGGAGGATATGATATTTTTTATTGACCAAGAGGAGGTTGTATAGGATTTTGATAAGATGGATAGGGATATTACTGAAGAATGCTTTCAAAAATATACCTCGTAAGAGTTTGGATTTATTATTTAATAACTTGCATCCTAAGATCTTGGATCTCTTTTTTAAGGGCATCAATACCATCTCCTTTAAAAAATTATTCATAGGATTATTCACAAGGTTGTTCAATAACTTCATGACTATATGGAGGAGGGATGGGTTGACCATAGGGTGGATAAAAAATTTGATAGGGTTGTGTGTAGTAAAAAATCTCAACATATCCATTTATATCAGATTAATCAGTCAAATGAAACACACAAGTAGATAAAAATATTTTCAACAAGTACTTAGATTCCTCACAACTAGATGATTACATTCAGAGTCACCATTATGTTTTCTTGAATGATTCCAAAAGCTGATAGTAAGAAGAACACACCAAAAATTATTCTAATTTCTTGGACCGTGGTCCCACCAAGCATGCCAAAGTTGTTGTATCCAATTATTTCACCCTAGGAAGGGGTGTTCAAGCCTCTCAAATATTTGGACAAAGTGGGATTAATTCTAGGCCTATGGATTTCCTATAAAAAAGGTAAATCTCTAGGTTAAAGGGTTATCTCCCTTGAATTATCTCTTAAGATAACACACTGCACTAGACTAGTCACTTGGGGGTGAAAAGGGAAGAAGGAAATATAATTTAACCTATAATAATTGAGGTAATACACCAAATATTAGTCCAAAAACACACTTTCATATGCACTAATAATGAAAACCACTAAAATTGACCTCAACTCTATGACATTTTAGCATAAGTGTTTCTCATAAAGGTAGATTGCTATGTATATCTAGAGGTAGGTGAAAAAAAGGTATTATACTAGACAATACTATTCCCTTCAAAACTTCAAGTACATGTTAACAAACAATACGCATTATGATACTTGCTAGAAGAGATGTTACTTACACAATGCATAGAATATAAGAATGGAAGCAAGGATAAACAATCTTCATCACTTATCATATAAATACACTACCTAAAATAATTATGAAAGATTATAAGAGAATAAATAAAATTTATAATAATATTCATAGGTAAAAAACCATGCCAAACTAGTATGGATTCACCATATTAGGTGTGTACTAGAGACAAATGTCAAAATGGCTTGCATAAATGGAGCATTGGAGAGGAAGGAGAAGAAGAGAAGTGGAAGGGTCACAATACCAAGTGTAAAACTATGAGAAATAGTTATAAATAAATTTAATGAAGTATAATATAGGTAAAAAATTTATCATGGACAAGTGTCCATCATTAATTCATCATTTTCTCTCGCATAGAGACTCTTCATGTTCTTCTTTAAAACTGCCTTGACGATGAGTCATTTCGACTATTGAAAATTTCCATGAGTATATTTGACACATTTGAAATATAATGAGAAGGTGGAAACAAGGTTGTAAAATAAAAAATATTCCCATCAATTTATGACTTTGCTTTTTTCACTTTCCATTCATTATCTACAGTCATTCAACACTAGCCCTTTAGGTTTATCTTCACACTTGTCATCAAGGTGACTTGCAGTTGTCCAAGAGATGTGTTGAATAGGTGTTGGGACATATGTTTAAATAATATTTTTAATTTTGTATGTCATACACCTTAATGTAAATATCAAACCATAGTTCTCATATCACACTTAGGTAGTCACTTTATTTCTTGATTATCTGGTTCAAGATTACCTATAATGAATTGGGTAACAAAGAGGTTTTATTACACAAACATGGTGATAAATGAGTGTAAGGAGTTATAATAATTCTCTAAAAACCTCATATAATTATTTTCATTCATTATTCCCTTTTTATACCTATGAAATAACTCAAAATATGTAAGAAACTCAGTATTTGACTTATCCATACAAGTAATAATATGGATCAAATAGATGTTATGGAGTTTGGGAGAGTGATAGAAAAGTCTAAATCACCTTCTTGTCCAAATTAACCCTTTTGGATGTATATCTTTTCATTTCTCCTCCATTAGGTTTGTATAAAGGTTTTCAGAGGGTTTTAGGTGGTCTAAATTGTTAACAATGATTCATACAGATTAAACATTAAAACTCCATAAAAATTCCACTAGTTTGAGCCAGAGACTCCCTTAAACTATTAACAACTCCTTATTGGACCATTCATAGTGTCAATACTAATTTGATCATATGAAAGTGATCCTCGATCTCCTTTTATGCATTCCAAATAGGCCTAATAGGAATTTGGGCTGAAAATAACCAATCTAGGGTCATTTTTTGAACATGATAAATCTTACTAGTCCTCCAATCTCCCCTTAAAGTCTTGAAGTTTTTTTTAGAGATATCATTATCATATTAATGGAGTTTATAAGTTTGAGGGTTTAGGACTAGTATTAGGCCTAGTAGACCAGACTATAAATCTAAATGTATACCAACTTGTGAAGGTTCCAAATGATTTTAGGTGCTTATCCATTATTTTTAACCTTTATTAAACTATATAAATCATCCTAAAAAGATCCAATCCCTTTCATTTATCTTTTCACTCTCTTATGAACCAAACCTAGAGATTATCTTGCTTAGAGAGTGCCCACTGTTTGAGATAAAATAGAGGGCATCTCTCCTATTCACCTAGCCAAAGTGGTACTATGGAGGGATATCTTAAGTCATTGTGATCCTCTTAAATTTTTTTTAAAACCTCATTATGTCTATAAGACCCTCAAACCTTAAATTTTACAAGACTAGCTTATTAGTTCTTGTGACTATGAATTGTATTCTTGGTGGACCTGAAACCTTGAATTATGACTGTAGGTTATATGTCCTTGAATATGATAATCTTTTGAAAGTGTCATTACCATGGTGATATTGGTTTAAACATGGTCCATCCATAATACACCTTTTCCAACCTTCTAAGCTCTCATCTCTCATTTTATTAGGACTAGTCTATAGTCAAACTATACATACCTTAGGAAAATGAGATTCTTATAGGTGTCTATTATTAATTGAACATTGTGTTTCATACCCTAATTTCATATTTAGGTCACTAAGACAATTACATACTATGGGTTAACTCTATTATGCTTCATTACCATTTTATCATGCTTTAGCATTAGTACACTAAGAGTCTATAAGTTTTAGGTTTACTTTGGTTTAAAAGTCAATGTAGTTTACTAAGTATCTCAAGTGTAGACTTGAATAAATTAGATATCTACTCATCCTTTAGTATCTTGATCTAACAAATTATTATTGTGTCTAGATGTGATTTCTAAGGCCTAAGTTTCTTGTTTTAATTTTTTAGTCTTACTTACACCTCATCAATCTTCATCACAAGATGACACCTTATAGAACAAAATCTCTTTTTCAAAAATATTAAGGTAAAATTTCTCATTTTCTAACCATCTTCAATTATTACTATATTGACTACTTAGAAGGTTGATTATGATTGCATATAATACATTTTAGGTTTTAGATCACACTCTAAAACCTCTTATTAAATTCTTAGTGACTCTGAAGATCTAAACTTATGAATCTTTCTCTTAAAGGTAAAATTCTCATCTTGACTATAGGTCACTATCAGGAAAATTGGACATATAAAGTCTTGGATCCTCTTTCATAACTACACTCCAAAATATTTTAAATGTTTATTCCATAGTATTATTGTCTTGATAACCTCATCAAAACCTTTTGAAATCCTATTTCCACTTGACTGTAGATGATGATCAAAAAGAGATCTGATTTTGTGTGTGTGTGTGTGTGTGTGTGTGTGTGTGTGTGTGTGTGTGTGTGTGTGTGTGTGTGTGTGTGTGTGTGTGTGTGTGTGTGTGTGTGTGTGTGTGTGTGTGTGTGTGTGTGTATGTGTGTGTGTGTGTGTGTGTGTGTGTGTACACTATATTTTAGGCCTTATCTTTATTTGTTTGGGTCTTTAAATGGTTCTACCATGTTGATTATGGTACATGAGATCTTATGAGTGTGTAGAGGTTTCAAACTCATCTATACCCCTACCTAAGCACTATCACATAGTCTTGTAGATGACTATTTCAGGGTTACTTGAGTGTATTTATGGTTTTAGGCCTAGTAATTCAACAATGACATTGTTGAGGCCAAAAACTCAATGAAGAAACCTATCACCGTGCTTAAATAAGTTAGAACTAGTTTACTACCTTGGACTTGAAGTCACTCATAGGAAGGTAGAACTCTGCAACTAAAATAAACATGCGAACCTCAATTATGTTCATTACTAGCATAGTGAGATGCTTTTGCTAATATCCTTACCTTTAGACATGCAAAACCAATTAGAAACAACATGAAAGGAGTGTGTATTATCTGAAATACTATCTACATCACCTAGTTTTCTTAGATCAATGTAAGCATATAAGAAACCTAAATTCATTATGGATTTATAGGTACAAGTGAGTCACCAACAATATTAGTGATTATTCATAGAGTATTATACACTAAACTAGAAACAATTTCCATGTAAAGGGAGTACAAATGGAATACTAAAAACCACCAAATGTATTAATTCCAACTCCTTCCCTCCTATTCATACTAATAGAAAGCCAGTTAATTTATTTGACTTTCTTAAGAGAGTGAAGTGAGAGATGAAGCAGTTTTTGTCATTTTTTAGCCCGTTAAAGTTTCTCAATATTGGAAAAGACATGTGGGGATTTGAAGAAACCATCTTGAATCCTTCCCATGTGTGAAGTAGTTATCCTTGTTTGTATAATTAATTAAAACTTATTAAAACTTCTTGATCTCCTCCTTTCCACATTAAACCTACATCATGTTAGTTATAAAATAGCTTCTCTAGCCAACTCTGACATATTTTATGTTGGACATTCACTTTACACACTTGGATTATTATGGAGACTATACAATTCACCTAGAGTGACCAAAAGGTGACATAAGGAAATATTAAGACAAATTATCAAATACCAAGGTTTAAAACACATTAAGTGACCCTAAGCATGACCATGTGACCATTTTATGGCCTTTGAGACACTATGAAAAGTTTTATCTTACATGGGGGTTGACTATTTGACTAGGGGTAAAATTAGTCAATAGGTACATACATTAAGGATTATAATAAATGAAAGTAACTACCCTTTACATATTAGTCATATTTATCACATTCTCATCTAGATTTTGGTCTATAAGACTTTCAATGTTATTTTTAAAAGGAGTAGTATTGTCATTATTATCTTGGTGATTAGGAAGAGGGTCTTTATAGATGGATAAATGACCATTGGCTTAATTCCAAGATTAAATTTTATTTTGTGTTTCATGTGATTTGAATGGTATGTAATAGGATTATCGACATTTACAAAGGAGGGAATAATAATCCAAATTTGGACCAAGGAGGGAATCCATAGTTAAACTACATAATTGCTTGCAAGTCTTATGGGAGTGACCCCAACTAACATGAAACCAAAAAAAATTATTTGGATCATACCATGATTTCATAGGGTAAGTGGGGTCAAGATCTCATGGAAGAGGCCTTGGTAGACACTTTTGGAGTTCTACTAAGGATAATGGTTTATGAATATTGATGTTGTTTATTTTAGAAAATTAAAGATTATGGGTGTGATTTAAAGTGTAATCTTGCTCCAATATAGGGTTGAGAGTAAAAATTTAATATTATGAATGATATCATAGGAATTAGTGACACCATCATTGGTTGCATGATAATTTTTATTTTATATGAGCATGTGAGTGCCCATGGAAGGTTGGGATGGCTCAAACTGATGCATGAGAAAATATTAGTGATTGAATTGGTTGAGGGCCTCCTATAAAGTTTTTGGAGAAAGAGTCATAACCAAATATTGTAACTTAGGATAGAAGGCATTAGTGAATATATGAGAGATATTATCATTTGCCATGTTATGCTCACACTTATTACACAAGGTCTTCCACTATTTGATGAAAGTTTGTGTAGTTTCAGTTTTAAGTTACTTTCAATTGATAAAATGATCCAAGTTATTCTCAGGGAGGTCATTATCTTAAAACCTTGTACTATAGTAATAACTATATCTTCTAAATTAGTGATAGAATGTGACTTAATATTATTATACCAATCTAAAGCATCTCTAGAGAGGGTTTTTGCTAAGATCTTGGTAACAACAAAATTTTTTAACTTGACCCAATCTTTATAAATATTTCCAAATATTTTTAAGTGTAAGGTAGTATCAGTTGACCCATTATAAATAATAATAGGTGTGATACCTCCTATATCTATGTTATAAATTTGAGTCATAAGAGGTTTATTTTGAATATGTTTAATCATTTGTATTAACAAAAGGTGATTGGGGAATAAGGCTACCATGGGAATCCCAAAGGAGGGTGGGGGTATTTTGATTTTTCACTCCCCATGGAACCTATTGAGGTTGATTTTTGAGGTAAACAAGGTGACTCTATATTTGAATCATTTGATTGGCATTATTATCTTGTAAATCATGCATTTGGTTAAGAGTTTGTAACAAGAGTTGATGGGCTTGAGTGGTATTTTGACTAATTTACATGGTATGTGAAGAATTAGAAATGGTATTAGTGGCTTAAGTGCTATTTTGAGTAGTGTCATGCATGACACTAGTAGCTTGAGAGTCATTTGTATAAAAAGAGGCACTAGTGCCCTAATTATCATGTATATCAAAATATGCACTAGTAGAAGGATTATCATATAAATAAGCACTAGCAGCATGGTTACCATGGGTAATAAATGATGAATTATTGGATTTATTTAGGAAGGTGGGTCTTAAAAAAGGCCCACTAGATTTTGAACCCACCATGCTAGTAGAGATACTTGGCATGGAGGTGGAAGAAATCAAGGAAGAAGAGGTCATATTATGAGGAGTCAAAATAGAAAGGAGAGGTTGAGAATAAAAGAAGATATTACCCCAAAATCTATGATAGAATGTGTGGGAAGGTGAATGTGGTTCTTCTTCTTGAGCACTTATCATAAGGTTATAAATAGTCTAAGGGTGTTTTACTTGATGTTGAGCAAACTCATTAATGAAAAAAATCATTTCCAAAGTATACTATAATTTAAGATAATATACAAAGGAGAAAATGTGTTTAATATTAGAAGAGGAATGAGGAGGATTCATATAATTTGTAGTGAGAGTGTCCACAACCATGTTACTTTCATTTAAAGTGGAAGCCATAATATGTTTATGGGGAAAACTATTGGGATTGTTTAAGTTAATCATATATATTGAGTTAAACTCTATTTTTTCCTCAAAAAATAATTTCATGATGAAAGGAATAAGTTAAAGAAATGATGATGCAAAATCAAAGTCAAAAAATAGGGTATAGGGTCAAACTAGTCATTTGTGTTTAGTAACCCAGGGAACTAAATAGAAATATAAGGATAAAAAATTGTTTAGGTTGATGATGTATGGTAGATAAGAGGGATAAATATGTTAATAAGGATACATAGTTGTATATATCAACCATGTGCTATTGGAAAAGAACTGAATAAGGGGATAAGAAGACAAAGTCATGTAGGTCGACTATATACTATTGGTAAGAAGGTAGAATAGTTTTCAAGAGACTATATTAACTAAAAGTACAATGTTTTGAAAAATGGGATATTATTTTTAAGATTATTTTAAGGAATAATGAGATTAAATACATAAACAATTAGATCAATGTGATAGATCTAATTGGAGCACACATCACAAACCTTGTACCAATGTTGGCTAATGCAGGTTTTGCATTACAACACATAATGATCAAAGAGATAATAGGAACTAAAGATTAAATGATAAATAATTGGTCATATTAATTTTAATTATATTATAATAAAGTCTAATTTTAGTGTGATTGGAAATTTGGCTAACATAGGGAACTAGAAAGCAATCTAAGGTTGGTTTTAGGATGTTTGGGTTGAAAGGGATTTGTATTGGAAATGATAATGACTTGGAATTGGGGCTTACCCCATAAATTCACAATCCTACAATGTTAATGGTGTCAGGGGCTTTACCAATATATACCATTAACTATATTTATACTTGGCCAGAAAACCAAGTTGACCTTCCCCTTGGTGATGAAATCCAAGTAAGTAGGCCTTGGGAATACAAATGTTTAATTATTTTTGAATGTAAAGTGGTTTTTTAGTATGTGAAAAATATTAAAATAGTGTAACTAAAATGGTAATTTTAAAATCACCTATTTATACTATGTGAGTTACTATAATCATGCAAATAATTGAAAAGAAAATTTGAATTAAATACTAGCAAATATATGTTAATTCTTGGATTGACAAGAGTACAGAGTCAATTCAGGTGACATTGTATGAAAAAAGTACATAATATATTTTATTGGGTAATTTTTGTTTTGTATAATAAAGGTCTTTAAGAATAAAGTTGACTAGGTCAACTATTTATCTCAAACAAAAGGTAAACTATAGAACTAAGTCAACCAGGTTGACCTAGTTAGTTATAGGGTTGTAGTTTTGAAGACTACTAACTCATAAAAAATAAAATTGAAGGAAGAATTAAAATTATAGAGATAAAATAAATTAATCTCGGTGGGATTTAATATTATTCATATTGAAAATTTTTATGCTTTAGTGCTTAATTGATGCTTTCAAATTCTACTAACTGGGTTGATTGGTTCAAACAAATTTTGAAATGTACTAGAGAAGAAACAATAAACAAAGATGACCTATTTTATAGTGTTTATTTACTTTTATGTTTAAAAAATAAAATATTATAGATATTAGACCTATTTAATAATATATGATCATCTACAATTGAATAAGAATACTATGTCAAACTACTCAATCTAGTAACCTGTAATTGATGAATATCTACACAGATAAAATAGAGTCATTTTGAAGTGACTATGTGTTAAACATGTGCACATAAATTTATAATTATAATAATTTTTTTGATACATTAATAAAAATATATAAAATTATAAATATGAAGGCAAAAGTGATGGTGTGAAATAAAACTTACAAAGGTTAGATTCATGTCGAGTTCAACAAAATGTATGTAAAGGGAAATGCAACTGATCCATAAATAAATCCTAGCTTGGAGAAGATAAATCTTACTTACACTTATGATATTTGATATATTATATATTAAGGGTCATAATCAATATGTATCCATTAGACCTAGCCAATGGATTTCTTACCACAATAATATCACTAGGAAGATTCCAAAACCTCTAGTTAAGCAAAACTATGTAATAACCATATATAGGTCTTGTGTTTTCATATTCACTAATGTAAAAATGACAAAATCAATGTAAAATTCTAATATATTTCTCACCAAATATTTTGGCATAAAGGGGGGTAATAAAAATAAAATTAATCATGCATAGGAGATATATATTCACATCAATGTATGCAAAATGCTAATACATGGGAAAGAAGTACAAATGCTAATCTATCTACTCTTACAAAAGAGAAATAAAGTTAGGAATAATTATGTTTGAAGATGAACTCACTGAGCCTCAATATCTCCCTTAGTTAAGGTCATTCATAAGAGGTTTTTGTGGTATGTAAGGATGACAAGGATAAATAATCTCTAGGCTACACAACCTATCTATGCATCCAAAATACTTATCCAAAAGACAAGAACCATATCTCCAAAGAAATTATGAAACCCTAATATATGATCCTCAAGTATAATGGTAGATAAGTGTGTGTGTGTGTGTGTGTGTGTGTGTGTGTGTGTGTGTGTGTGTGTGTGTGTGTGTGTGTGTGTGTGTGTGTGTGTGTGTGTGTGTGTGTGTTTTCTTATTCTCTTTTCTTCTTAATAATTAATGAAATGAATGTGTTTATATATCTAGATCTAACCTAGTCATTTTTGAAAGTTTAACCGATATGGTCATCCCAATCAGCTCTGTATCATTATTAAAAAAAACAAATTAGGTCTTGGTATAGGTCAGCCAAGAGTTTATCTAGACCCTAAATGAGTTTTGTCAATTAGAGTATAGGTTTGATGGGGCCTACATTGTATTGTGAACCATCAAAAAGGAATTTAGGCTAGGGAATGGCTAATGAAGGCATAAAATGATTAGATAAGGGTATAAAAGAGGAGGAAACACTTAGGGGAATTTTTTTAAGAGATGTTTATGTAGATATCAAGTGGTGGTAAAGGAAAAACAATCCTATGAAGCACCAATAGTTTTCCCACCCCTTTCCTAGTGCACCCTTTAAGGCATGCACTTAGAGATATTATGATTCAAATGGTTCTTTCATGAGATAAAGTATCAATAATTGATAAAGTTTGAAAATATTAGTTGTATATAGTATGTACCTCATTTTTAGACTCTTATGGTTCATTATCCTCTTGTTTGGGGAACTTTAAGGTCTCTAATAACATAACAGTGTTTGGGGATCTTGAATTAAATTAAAGCATCAACCTAATCGATGACATCAGGGTGGTTTAAGATCACCTCATATTCTTCCATTCTTATTTATGAGGTATAAAATAAACTATATAACTTGATATAGTATATATCCCCATATTGGGTTGTGCTATGTACACATCACCAATTTGGTAGTGCCAACTCATATATGTTAATCTATGATAGATTATTGGATGAGGGCTCTAGTTGGACACTATAATTGTTATTATGTAAATAATGCCTTTTATAGGTGAAATTATTGTTTAAATTATCCATACCATTATTTCTAAACTACCTCTTGATGCCCAAGAATTCATTACTAAACTTATATACCATATGTTGTATGACATCTAACTCATTCTTAGTAGATTATTGAGGTATGCTTTGGAAATTATTCATGTTAGGGATCAGTTTCTAACTATGAGTTTAAGGTGATACTTATATTAACTAGGATAAGGAATCCCAAGTGTTTATTAGGTGTAGCATTCTTTAAGGGATGTTGGTTTGTCACAAGCATGAAATATGGCATCAATACATTCTCATTAGTATTGAAAACATGGTTCAAGGGAGGCATATATTGCAATACATTTAGGATGGTTGTCACCACTTGGACTTGAGGGTTCATTTGTATGTCTAGTTTTATGGTCTCCAAATATGATAGTGTAAAATACATAATGAGGGTATCTCTATGTAATAACATTTTAGTTTGGGGATCCATGGCATTCTTATACATTTCTAGAGCTATCCAGGAATTTGGTCTATATAGAGCAATGACTTCATTGTACATCCTCTATAATATAGCATTTAATGACATAATAATCTCACTTAATTATCTTTTAATGCTATAAATCTACTAGTATAGTAAGTGAGGGTCAGTATCTTATCTAGATTGATCTAAGAATGTGTTGCTAAACTCTTCCCATCCTGTGATGGAATATTTAGATAGGTTCAAAAATAGTCATAAGATGCATCCATAAATGTGAAATTAAATATATTACATGATAAATATTCATTATAAACATTGAAAATAATAAGGCATGTCTTATATGATGCCACATGTTCCTCAATAGTGCATCCTCCACTAGGTTTTAGGGTAAATAATGAACAACTTATGAAAAATTAATAGTAGATCCAACTAGACATCACATGAGTATAGATATAGGGACATGCTTGTCAAGATTGCTTTGGGTGGATGTACTAAATGATTAAATTAGGTATCTTGGTATCCTTTTGTTAGAACTATTCATTCTATGAAATAATATGGGTGAGGTTAATAACCAACCAGGACTAGACCTAGATCTAGTGATTTATCTAGCGAACTCTAGGTTGTTTTCATATCAACTAATAGTCTAAGGCTTTTTTATGAAATGGGTTTATAATCCCTCCTTATAATATTATTTATTGTCAATCCCAATACTTGATGCTCCTAAATACATCTATTGAGTTAGGTGTATTGAGTAATCTTGGGAGACAATAAGGGGAATTTCATCCTCCCATTTTAGGATTACTATTGAAATAATCCAAGGCATAAGTTTTAGTTATTAGGATAATTTAAATATCTTACTTGAAATATATATCCAAAATATTCCATCACCTAGACAACATGGGTGTATATAAATATCTAGAACATGTGTAACAATTGGATCTATATATCAATCTAGTATGGGTGTATTAAACAATTATGGTGATGGGGGGAAGAAGATGACATACCACTAGTTATAGAGGGTACTTATATTATACACATGTAATTATTAATACCTTATTACAATGTATGTACTTGAGACATCAATGTAATATAGATGGTACTACATGAAATTTTTACATCCAAGGGAATCCTAACAACATGTCAAAGACCTTGTTACTTCTTATAACTAAGAATGGAGTGGATAGTATGGAATATTCCACTTGAAGAGGTATAATTATGTATCTAAGTGTATTATATTTCTTAATTATTCTTTATGTAACTTATATATCCTATTATGTGTATCTAAATAAGTCAATAAGTTTCATTGTGCACATGTTCTCACTTGATCCATTTTCAATCATAAAACTATGCATGGGGTGATAATTGATATAAGATCATATTAATAGTGCATGTAAATATGAATCATCATGGATAATCTCACTATCATCAAATGTGATCATAGGATTCTATGGTGGAGTGTCAGTAAGTGTACCTATAATTATGTCTATTGGGTAATCATATGTCATATGTGGACTTTGAATATAGTATGTGTAGTGTAATTCTAAAGTATCCTTAGTAGCTATCATCTCATGCTTTGGGAAAAGGATAATTAAATATTTTAAACTTTGTTTTATATTTTTTTTGGTCTATATTCCTATGTATTGGTGCTCAAATCAATAGTGTTATCATCTACAAGATCCTGTATCTTATGCCTTAATTTAAATAATATGTTCATAAAATGTCCCATAGTTTGATGATAATCACAATATTCATTAATATTATATTTATTTGGTTTATAGATATTTGTGTCAAACACTTGTGGAGGAGGAGGAGTGATAAGGTTACACTCAAGTTGATTCTATAATAATATATGAGGAGGTGATGTTAATCTAGAAAATTGCCTCTTTGGTGGAGCTAAAATTATAAGTTGATTTATAGGTTGTGATACTACATTATATGTTATATTTATTTCTTTATTCTTATTAATTAGTATGACCTTGTAGCTTAGTTTAATTTTAAATTTTGTTGTTAAAGTAGCTATATACTTGAACTTATTCAAATCTATTAAATTAGCTTCTCGGTATCTTATAGTATGTCATAGCTCATTGAAGGATTTGAATCTTTTAAAGATGATTGAATCATGGAGTGGTACAGGAAATATTTTCTTGAATATGTATTGTAACTCATTTTAGGCGATAACATTAGTCATATTAGATAACATAGTTTTGTAGAAAAGTACATAATCACTCATTGGCATTAGACCCTTACTTGAGTTTATTAATTTGAACATAAGATAACTTATCATTAATGTTGATAGAAAAATGTGATAGACATTGATATTTAAAAAGGTTAGATTCTTTAACTAATTAGAGGGGAAGGTCATAGAACCATAAAAAATTATATTCCTTGAGACTTATGCATAATCCATGCATGTTGCAAAGAATTATAGAATTTGTTATTCTATATCACCTTTACCTTTGTATAGAACAACCTTAGGAGATATAAAGATTATACATAAAAGATAAACTATTATCTCATGGGATAATGGGTTTTGAGTCAATTCATGTGAATCCATATAATGACTAACTATATATGCACCTTTCTCTAACTACAAAATATTATCATGAAAATTTGTAACAATTTGCTCAAGGGAACATGCAATAGGTAAGGTGTATGATGTCACATGGATAGTCATCATGGGCAAGGTAAATGTTACCTATTATTTAACCTTAATTTATATCAATGAGTGATATTAATATAATCAAGATAAAAATTTAAAAAGTATTTCAAATATTAATAAATCACATTCAAGCATACGTATAAATGTAAAATACTAATATTGATTCTTATAATTTGACAAGTATCATATGCTAAATATGGAAAGTACTAAATAAATAAGGATACTTATATTTTTGGGGTGATTGTCTGATTATGATTGTATCCTAGAAGTGAAACTAAAAGATAATTATGTGTTTTGTTTATTTATATAACTAAATTACCATTTATGTTAGGTCATTTTTGTAAGATAGGTTAGTATCACTAGTTGATACTAACTTGTTAATCAATACTAACCTATGTATAAATAAGGCATAGTGACTTTATGGTCACATGTGAATGTATTTTATTTCTTTATCTTTGTGATATCCAACCCTAAGGACACACTTATATCTAAAACTCAATATCTTTTACCTTGAAACCTTATATGTGTTTGTGAGGGATAGAAAACTACAAAAATGGTGAAAAGTTTAATGGGTTAAACTAAACCTAATCACCATTCTCTAATAATTCACCTATGCATACATATCTAATACTCCAAACATATAAATCAAGCCACACATAGATTTCCCACCTAGTATGAATGTACAATTATGTAACTTATATATATATATATATATATATATATATATATATATATATATATATATATATATATGTATGTATGTATGTATGTATGTATGTATGTATGCATGTATGTATGTTGTATGTATGTATGTATATATATATATACACACACACATACATGCATACATATCTATATATACATACATACATATATATATATATATACACATATACATACATACATACATATATATGTGTGTATATATATATATTATATATGTATATATATATACATACATATATATATATATATATATATATTGTATATGTATATATATATATACATATACATATATATATATATGTATATATATGTATATATATATATATATATATACATATATATACACATATATATACATATGTGTGTGTGTCTCTCTCTCTCTCTCTCTATATATATATATATATATATATATATCTTATGATTATACCATTATATTATTCCATTACACACCTAAATGAATCTCATTGAATCTTTTAAATCTTCTTAATATCTTTCACATACATCTCTATACTCTCATATTAGTTTGCATGTACCGATCAATTTCTCCAAATGTGATCAGTACCACTAGTCGATATTGCTTATCTAGTCATAATCGACCCACTACCAACTATGATTATTTTATAAAATCAAACCCATCTTTAGGGTTAGACTATTATCCTAGTGTGTTGGTGGCATCAGTGATTACTCAATTATATCCATATATAAAAAAATCAATGTCTCATTCAAAAATTATTGTGAAGTTATTTGATATACATCTATACATTATTGTACACTGAGTAAATTTACCCTATTCTTCTAAATTTTTAAATATATCACTAGGATCAGTCAAAATATAAGTCCAAATCACTAAAAATCCAAGTCAAAATAAGCATTGTCATGTACCGAAGCTACATAATTAGATGAAATTTTATATGATATTGGGTTTATATGATAATTAATTATGAAAACCAATATTGGTCTTACATACCAATCTCATGTCTTCACCCTACATAGACTTCACAATGTTAGACAGGTCACATTGAGAGCAATTTTTTTCTTGTATATGATCATAAACTATAATAAAAGGTGATATGTGATGTAGGTGTTTACAATTTAAACCATGCATTTTTAATGATCCCTAATCCAATTCAACCCATCCCTAATCTCATTCTCATTTCTACCTATTTTTCTCATTTTCTTCTTTATTAGGCCTATTTAGCAATAGGTTAACTTCCATGACTATTATAACATATTTAAGGTATAAAACCTACTCATAAACTTACATAGGCACAAAATATAATTCTCACACATCATCCTCAAACCATTTTCATTCTTTGATCAAGTCAACCCTTCTTGCAACAACAAAAATCAAAGAAATAAATGGTTTCTTGTAGCTTCCACTCACTCTTTTGATAAAACAATGCCACCTAGAGAAACTTAGAAGAGTAATATACATATTAAAATAATGATAATAGGTCATCCAATCCATTATAATTGATTTCTAATAATATCTTTCTTATCAGGTTAATATAAAGGTTTTAGGAGGGTTTAGAATGCCTTCCATTCTTAGCAATTGTTCATAAAGGATTGCCTTTCAAACATAAAACTAACATGAACTAATTGGATACTCATGTAAAGGTTACATGTTACAATGAGCATAATAAAATCCTTATTGAGTCTACAACACCTCATTTTGTGCACATAGAAAACCTTAACACTAATTTTCATGGTTTATCCTTCAATATTTGACTTCAAACTTGGTATAAGAATCAATAAAATATCTCACCCTATAAAAATCATTATAAGAGATTTGGAACCTTGAGAAATGATCTTAACCCCTCATTAGGCCATACTAGGTCTCTTTGCATATCACTCCTTGAACTACTAGTCACACTTAAACCTTGAATACACATTAAAACCTCTTGTACTATTCTCAAAACCTCATTATCATGTCATAAAAACTCATACCTTGCTCACACACTACCACACACCATGTTATAGTCTTTAGACTACTCACCTCATTATCTACCAAGCTTGTGCCTTCTCACTAGGTCTCTCAAGTACATGTCTCATGAACTCAACTTCAAGAACAATAAAGATAACTAAGAATGACATCAATGACACTTTAATGACATCAATGGAAAATGCATCCATACCTTATAACACATTCTCAACAATCTCCCCCTTTGTCATTGATGGCAATGATTTAAAGAAGCTTCTCTTACTGGGATACATCTCCCCATATAGATCAATCTCCCCCTTTTATATTAATGAAAAATAAATAGCTAAAATAAAAATTCAATAAATATGAGTGAAATATTATATCAACAATCTTCACTTATCTCATTGCATACCTCATACATCTTCTTCTTGAAAAACTGATATGATTCCCCTTTTAACCTTATAT
The DNA here is from genome assembly GCA_037957365.1 of Torreya grandis. NCBI lineage: Eukaryota > Viridiplantae > Streptophyta > Pinopsida > Cupressales > Taxaceae > Torreya > Torreya grandis. Next base: position 2,864,143 of record JARHVA010001480.1, on the reverse strand, counting down.
TTGGTGCACTTCTTTCCTACTCTTGGAGCTAAAAAACCTCCTTATTAGCTCCCCCTAACCACTTTGACTTGATTAGTGCCTATTAGGAATATGAATCACACCCAATTCCTATCTCAAATGCTCAAAAGTAGTCTTTATAAGAGTCTTAGTCAATATATCTACAATCTTATCCTTGGTAGACATAAATTCAATCTTGATACTTTTTTCACTTACCTATTCTATTAAGAAATGATACTTGATAGTAATGTGATTTGTATTTGAATGCATGACAAGATTATTTGAAACACATATGGCACTATTATTATCACAAAAATAGGACTAGGACCATAAAATTCCACCTTGTAGTCTTTTAAGTTTTATCTCATCCACAACACCTAAGTACAACATGAAGTTACTACAATGTACTCATCCTCACAATTAGAAAAATCCATTGATGGGTTTTTCTTACGTATCCATGATAATAGGAACTTACCTAAGAATAAGGCCCATCCAATAGTGTTTTTTCTATCATCTAGAATCCTGACCCAATCTACATCAGTATAGGCTACTAGGTCAAACTTCTTGCTTCTTGGGTACCATAATCCATAATCCATAGTTCCTTTGAGATACCTAAGTATCTTATTGACTAATTTATGATTAATTTCCTTAGTATATTCTTGAAATAGTCCCACAATACCTACTTATTGCATGATGTTAGGTCTAGATGTAGTAGTATATAACAAACTCCCAATCATTGATATATATTTTGCCTAATTGACTCTTAAAGATTCATCTTCCTTACTTAGCTTACATCTTATAACCATAGGTGTACTTAAAACCTTGCAATATTTCATTTGGAAATTATTTAACATCTCTTTTATAAACTTGACCTATGAAATCAATATACCTTTTTTAGATTGATTAGTTTGAAGTCCAAAAAAGAAGGATAGTTATCCAAGCATATAAATTTCAAAATTTGACTTCATCAACTCTAAAAAGGCTTTGGTCATTCTCATTAGTTCCACTAAATATGATATCATACACATAAATGACCACTATCAACTGATGGTCATTTTTAGTCTTGATATATCAGTTACTATCTACAACTCCTCTCTTGAAAGCTTGGTCCAAAATATACTTATCTAATCTAGCATACCAAGATCTAGGAGCTTATTTTAGACCATAGAGAGCCTTCTTCAAAATATATACCTAGTATTTATTATTAGTTAATAATAAACCCTCAAGTTTATCAATGTATACTTCTTCCTTCAAGTTCCCATTTAGAAAAGTTGACTTGACATCCATCAAGTATATCTTAAAGCATTTGAAACCTGCATAGGCAATAAGAATCCTAATAGCTTCTAACATTGCTACAAAAGCAGATATTTCCTCAAATTCTACTCCTTATAGTTGAGCATATCCTTTACATACTAGTTTAGCCTTATTTCTAGTGACTTCTCCATTCTCATTCAACTTGTTTCTGAACACCCATTTTCTACCAATGATATTTTTATTTTTAGGCATAAGTAATAACTCCCAAGTCTCATTATTCTCAATTTGATTTAACTCCTCATTCATTTAATCTATACAAAACTTATCTTCACTTGATTCTACAAATATTTTAGGTTCAAATTTTCATAGTAAGGTAGTATTCTCTTGATTAACATCACTCACCATTCTTCTCCTTATTTGTATACTTGAAATTTTATTTCTAATGATCTAAGATTTATGATGATACTTTTGAATCTACCTATAAGGACCTTTTAAGTCCTTTATCTCCTCAATATATTCTTCATCCTCATCTATATCTATTGATCCTTCATCATTCTTTGATTGATAATATGATTTCTTAGTCTCATTAACCTTAACATTTGTGCTCTCCACTATCTTTTGTAGCCTCTTGTTGTAACATATATAGGTATGACTTACAGATGAATATCACAATAAAATACCTTCATCAAACCTTAAGTCAAACTTTCTTAAGTTCTCATCATCTCTCTTGATATAAAATTTACTCCTAAATACCTTAAAATGTTTAACACTTATAGGTCTGCCATTTCATAATTCATATGGAGTCTTGTCACCATTGATCCTAATCTATTCTCTATTAAAATTGTAAACTATAGTACCCATAGCTTCTCTCTAGTATCCATAAAACAAATTTTACTTATTTGACATGGTCCTTGACATTTATTGAACAATTTTGTTCTTTCTTTCAACCACCCCATTCTATTGAGGTGTTCTAGTAGATGAGAACTATATTCTTATTCCATTGACCTCAAAAAACTCATCAAACTCATTTGACCAAAACTCCTTTCTTTGTTAGACCTAAGTCACTTGATCTTCACATTAACATCATTTTAAACCAAATCCTTGAAAGTTTTAAATTACCTAGAGCTTCTAACTTCTTCAAGAATGTTACCCAAGTCATTCTTATGAAGTCATATATAGGCAACATTAAGCCTTGAATAATTTTAATACTTTTAGGACCACATAGATTAGTATGAATTAATTATAAAGGTATAGTAGTAAAGTATTATTTATACTTGAATCTTCTCCTATTCTACTTACCATGTTGACATTCCTTTCAAAAAACATCTACAAGTTTAGAAATTTTGGGCTCTCAAATTGGTACATGTTCTTCACAAATCCCTTGGAGTTGATCTTGACTATATTTTCAAAGTTAATATAACCTAACCTCATATTACATATACAACTTTCAATTACTTATCTCATAAATCACTTCTCTTTTGTGATCCCATTCAGTATATATAGATTATTCTCAACTCTCTTGGATTTGGTAATCATCCTTCCTAATTTTTCACTCCTTATCTCACATCCCTTATATTTAAAAGTTAGGTTATGACTTTGGTTTCACATTTGACTTACACTCAATAATTTGTGTTTCAATCCATCTACATACAATACATTTTTTTGTCTTGGTCTTCCCATTGTCTAGGATCAAATCACCTTTTCCAACTATATTAGCAGATGTGTTATCTCAAAACCTTAGTAAACCTATGGAATTCTTCTTCTTAGTAATGAATTTCCTCTTATCTCATGTCATGTGACTTGAACAACAACTATCTATGTACCACTTCAAATCTTAATTCTAAGTATGAAAGTAAGTTTGGGATATCATAGATTATTCTCCTCTAGATTCTTGCTTCTCTTTCATCTTACCCATAGGGTCTATTTTCTTGATCCATTATTTAGTATCATGACTACATATCTTCTTATCATGACTATTTTTATTTACATATCTTGTCTTACACTCTATTGCAATGTGTCCTCTTTTTTTTTAGTTATAGCATAGGATTTTACTTCTCCATCTATAGTCAATAACTCTATGTCCAAATTTACCATAAGAGAATTAATAACCAATGAAATAATCCACATACTATGATTTTTTAACCTTATTTTTCTTTTGATGATCATGGGATGATACACCACTACCTTTGATATCCTTTAATAGAGCAAAACCATTATTGTCTTTTTGATGATTGATTTCAAACTTTTCCAATTCTACATAGGTATTGATTCTAATAGCTTTATCACTCCTTGACTGATCAATGACTTTTGGAAACTGACTCTCCTTGAACTCGTTTTCTTCTTATTTTAATCCAAGACTTTTCATATCATAAAATGACATTTGAATATCCAAAATATTGTTAAGTTTTATAGTACTCTCTTCATATTTTTGGTATGTCCTTATCTTGATTATATATTTCTCAACTTATGCCTCTAAAGTCTTTACTCTCATTCTAATTTGGGTGAATTATTCCATATGATTCTTATATTTTTAATAACATTCACAAGTAGTTTCAATTATTGTGGATAGATCCTCATTCTAATCATAAAAGACACTTTCATTAACAAAATCCATACTTGTGCCCCAAAGATCTCCCTTAGACTATTAGGCCTAAATAATGGACCTTAATATGGTAAAACTTATTGAAACCATAAACATTGAGAGGGGAGGTTAATTATTTTCTAAACTCTTATTTAAATTCCATATATCATTGATTAATCATTCAAATAAATATAGAGATATAACAATGCATAATCAATCATTCATATGAATATGAAGTAGGAACATAACACGTGCACACAAGATCTATGTGGAAAACCCTCATGGGGATAAAAAAACTAAAACATATCTTAGAATATTCCTATAATCAATTAATCAAATTTTGTTGGGGCACCAACCACACAAGGAGTACCAACCCCTTACTAGTCAAGCACCAACTCAACTAGTTCTTTAACAAGCACCAACTTACAAGGAGGCACTAACCCCCTAGGTAATTCAGAACCAACTAATATAACTTGAACCTATGATCACATTTTAATCATTAAATGAAATATTAACAACTTATTTTTCTCTTCTCACTCTTTTATCTCTCTCAAATAGCCTATTAGGCCTTCTCACTCAACTAGCTCTTTCCTTGGTAGAATTAGTTATTATGACCTTGATTATCACTTGTAGAAAAACTTTTATAATTTCAATAAATATTTACCACACCTCTATTATTATCTTCACACTCTCTCTCTAGTTTCCAAAACTCTAAATCATTCACTTATCTCCTCAATATTCTAACTAGTCAAATTAGGCTTATTAGACCTTCTCTTTATACTTGACTCTTTATCTCACCCATCTTGGTAAACCAAGAAAATATACATAATTTTATAAAAATTGGAATATATCAAAAAATACATTTGAAATTTTAAACACCCACTACATAGGTTGGTCACCACCCATAGGGACCAAAACTACTACTAGGCCTAATAGATACCTAATGGAATTAAGCCTTCTCAAAGCACACATTTCACATTAACTACCTTGGAACACCATGAGTCTCAAAAAATATATGAAAAAAATTTAAAAAATAATAAAATATACCCTTTATAATCTCTCATTATGTCCCCAACATCATTTAGTTCATTTCACTCTTTGAACCACCCAATTAGGTCTAATCGCAATTACGCATTCTCAATGCCAAAAAGTCTATCTTGTAAATCTGATGCATACACTAAATTTTTTCAAAAAATAAAATAAAATAAAATTTATAAATCCTAAAATACCTTATTTTTATCACCAAGTCTATTATATTTCATAATACAAGAAAAAAGACCTAAAACTGATCATCTTCATATGCTCACTCAGAACTGCACATAGGCTCCAAAAACCCAGTCAAGAGTCTTTAAATTTTCACACCTTAATAAGAGTTTATCATGAATATAAATACATTAAAAATAAAATATGAGACATCTATAAAACCTTAATGTGAATTTTATTCTTCAAATCTATGCAAAAAGACTCAGGAACATCATTCTCACACATACATAGAAAACTACATGTAGCTCCAAAAATAGTCATGAAAACCACACCTTAAAACACATATGGGAATGATTTTATGAACTTAAAATTGGTTTACATGATAATTAATATTAATTATAACATATTTAAATATGTATATTATAACTTTCAATATCAATATTGGTCTTATAGACCAATCTCATGTCCTCACCTTACACATACTTCACTATGTTAGACATGTCACTTTGAGAACAACCTTTTGCTTATATATGAGCATATTAAAAACTTTTAATAAAAGGGTATATGTGATATAATTATTTAAAAATAACCCCATTCATTTGGATCTATCCATAATCCACTACAACCCATCCCTAATCTCATTCTCACTTTTGCTTAGTTTTCTCACTATCTTCCTTATTAGGCCTATTTAATGATAGGTCAAATTCCATGACCATTTTAACATATTTAAGATATAAAAAATTATCATAAACTTACATGGGAATAGTATAACTCTCACACATCATCCTCTAACCATTTTCATTATTTTATCTAGTCAACCTTACTCTCAACATCAAAGATCCAAGAAGTAAAGGGTTTCCTGTAGCTTCCACTCACTCTTCTGACAGACCAATATCACTTGGAGAAACCTATAAGATTCATATATATATATATATATATATATATATATATTAAAATCATAAAAATATGTCATATAATCCATTCTGATCCATTTATGATAATATCTTTCTTATTGGGTCATTAGAAGGGTTTTAGGAGGGTTTAAACTACTTTCCATTCTAAGAAATTATTCATAAAGGATTTCCTATCGACTCCAAAACCAATACAAAGAAATTTAAACCAGTAACCTTCCAAAAATACCATGAATTTATTGGATCCTCATGAAAATTTTTCATGTTCCAACTAGCATAATAAAATCCTTCTTGGGTCTCCAACACCTCATTATGTGCACATAAAAAATCTTAACACCAATTTTCATGCTTTCTCATTCAATATTTGACCTAATATTTGGTAAAAAAACTTGATAAAATCTCTCACCTATAAAAATCCTCATAATATATTTTTCACCTTGGGAAACTAACTTGACCCCTCATTAGGCCATATTAGGTTTCTTTGCATATTAGGCCTTGAATTTCCAATCACACATAGACCTTGAATACACCTTGATACAATTATAAACACCTAATTATCATGTCATAAAACCTCATACCCTTCTCATAGAGCACCACACATCATCTTAAAATTCTTATACTTATCACCTCATCATTCTACCAAGCCTATGCCTTCTCATTAGGTATCTCAAGTACATGTTTCATAAACTCAACTTCAAGAACAATAAATACAACTTAGAATGACATCAATGAAACTTTAATGACATTAATGACAACTTCATGAATACCTTAGAAAAAATTCTCAATAATCATTAATACTTTTCCTTAGGCATGCCAACATTATGGAAATCCATTACATGAATGAATATTGAATGGATCTAGTGTAGTATGGCATGATCATAACATTCTATTAGTTAAATACATTGAATGTAAATAAGTTAAACCTTGATATTATTATAAAAAATATGTATTTAATAGAGTGCATATTTATTATATGTAACCATAATATGGGAACATAACCAAATAAAATCCCACCTTATCTCATAAGTTAGGTTGTTTATGGAGTGTTTTTAATGACATTTTTTAATGTTATGTCATTGGAACTATTTTTGTTATGATTAAGTTGTTGAAATTATTAAGCTAGAGAATTCATGTACCATTTAATATTCATGAAAAGATTCAAAATCTCCCCTTAATTGTTTTTTTCATCATTCATGTTTATATACTAATTTGATAATGTTTATATTAGTAATTATCTATTAAATCCTTGAAAAATATTTATTTAATGTTTAAGAGATTCAAGTGTTGGTTCATGTCTGATGAGAATAATTTTAACCACCAATTAAACTAATGTAGACTAATATATTAATGTACAACCTGATCTTCACAAGATGGGGTAGCCTCTTGGTTTATTAAAAACTAATTAATTAGTTATCAACCTAGGGTGTGTTTAGCTTTGACAATATGTTGACACTATATGTGCAATAATTACTCACTTTTTGAATTATATCAATTGAATATAGGAACATACTTGAATAAGGAAATTACATGAATTTAAAGTAAATATAAGTAAATAATAATTGTATGAAATAAATAAAATGAAATTAATTAAATTAAATTGGGTGGAAGATTCATATAATAAAGTAACAATCATTCAAACTTATATAAATAATTAAGAAATTATTTATAATACTTAACTCACACATATTCAAAATTCAAAGGAGATAAATAGATAACTTCACACCAATTATATTTAATAATGTAATGAGATGGGATAGTCAATGCAACTCCTCCTAAGGGACCCCTTATATTTTGGGTTTTAGTTCTAATGCTCTTAATTTTTAATGCTTTTACTTTAGAATAATAATTTTAGTCATAATCATGTAACAATTAAAGAGTGTTTTAACAATGGTTACAATGATAATTATTGATTAAAATGATATTGTTCACACTAAATTTCATATTCCTTTATTATTTTTCATGGCTTAAGTCCTTACCACATTATATACAGAGGTGACCATCTGTTATTGCCTAATAAGAAATTCTAAGAAAGCAAAATAAAATTATGAATAAGTATAATCTAGGAGAACATTTCCAGTTATGGCTACACGAAAAAAAAGGGAAGTTATATTTGAGAGATAAAAATAGTATAAGTTATATCCATTGAGTAAGATCCATTTCAAGATTATTTCAACCATATATGCTAGATTTTGACATACAAGATCTATTCTTCAGCTTCTCCCATTATTAGTAACAACCTCAAGATACCATTACAATTGTTACAGGTCAATATAGGACATTGAAATTTGATATGGGTTTAAATTTTTAGTCTCTAAGTACCCAAAATATCATCTCTTAGTTTCTATGGGATTCCATTACCCAAATCACTACACAATTTCTATAGGCTATAACTACCCAGATTGTTATGGGTTGTAACTACCCAAAACTGTCGCAATATGTCCCATTTACTCACATTCCTTGAACACATAAATTATAAATAAACCAATATATAAAATATAATGATAATTTATATTAATCAAAAAACAAAAATGATTCATTATATAAACATAGATAATTTATGCATCATGTTTCTTAGTGCTTTAGTAGTAAAATATACATAACATGACTAAATAATTTTAGAAATAAAAGGCTCAAAGATAAATTATTATGGGTTCAAAGTAAACCACTTACAGAACTCATCACACCCCCCAAATTAATGTGTTTCCCATATTTGAATATTAATATTTTAAAATTTAAGGGCACACAACAATTTGAAGTCAAAGGGTTCAAATACCCTAGTCCTTTGTTTGTCATATAATCCGTGGTGAGCCTCTATTTTTTACCATCTCTTACTTTCCACTCTCTCATTAATTGGTTATACCCGTGTATAATATGGAATAATATACCAAAATGGTGTTTGATGAAAAGTGATAGCCAACCAGTTTGGTCCCTTTATTCTTATAATTTTAATATAACTATGAACATGATCAAAGGAAACTTTGAGATTATATCTAGAGAATGGTCATTTATTATTTAATTTAGGGAAAATATATCACCATATATTTATGTATGATACAAATTATTCTTTCCCTATTATCATTAAAAATGTGAGATAGTCTTTTTGACCTTCCACTTTCTATCTCACAAACTAGGAAGCAACCTCTCTCCTTTTCAACAAGTAAACCCATTCATTCACTATTTCCTTAGGTTGAGTAGCCTCCCCTCTGAACATCAAAGTAGATTATTTTCATGCCTATCTATAATATTTAAAATCTTGACCCCTTTTATTATCATTTATAATATATTATGAAAAATATTTAATTAAAATATCTCCTACACCAAGATTGGGATTCCATTCCACATTATGGTGGATATCATAGTTATGTATATAAAATTCACATAATTGAGCTTGGACCTCAGGATGGATACTTTTATATATATAAAATAAAGATTGATAATATATTACCATGTGGGATAGATCATAATAAACCATCAAAAACTATAATATTAACCATTACTCTTCAAGGTAGATGGAATAAACTTGGGAAGGTGGTAAGTAATTTAGTAACTTATCTATTAACTAAGCCAACTCTTCTACTTTTGATTCCAGTTTCATGATTTTTTATGAATATTATTGAAATTTATTTTCTAATTATTATTTATCTTTCCTCAAATAATAATAAATTTTAAACCAATTAAATTTTTCACTCTAAAACTACTCATCTCCCCTTAGATACATTTCAAAGAAAAGGAATGCTTGATCTGGTTTATCTATTTGTGCAAAAATATATGTAACAAACTTTTCAATGATAGGAATTCCAAGATGATATTGAGTCATTGGATATTATGTATCACATGATATGGGCTAGGAATCATTTTGTATAATTGGGTCTTATAGCTATGAAGACACATCTGCCAATGTATCCAAGTTATTATCTTGTTCAAACATTTTAACTTTTCTCCTTAGTAGATCAATTTCCATAAGAGCTTGCTATAGGGTGTGAAATTTAGTTTTTTTTGGGCCTATAGGGAGTTCTTGTTCTATTATTTCATATTTTTCTTTTATATCTTCATCTCCTCTTCCCATATATATTTCATCTAACTGCTCTACATGTTCCCTTTCATCTAAATTTATAGATTCATAATCATGGTAAGTACTCTTCACCACTACTTCTAGATATGGACGTGCTAGGTTATTTGATTTAACTTTTCTCTTTTTATTAATCCTTAGTAATATGAATTACCGGTGGGTTTTTTTTAAGTATATTTCATCATAGGTTTGCCTCTTAGTCTATGAGACCTCCTTCTATAAACTTGTGTAGCTTCATCATTGGCATTTTTAGCATTATTATGAGTTAGAGGAGCCTCTTAGTTTTGTGATTTATATGAATAATATGAAATTAATAAATTAATATTTCATCCTATTATCTATATTCCACTTGTTTTTACTACATGATCCTTTTTGTGTTCTATTATTTCTCTTGATTTTTCCATTTAGATTCTTCTCTTGTACCTATATCTTCTTCTTGTATTACTTCTTATTCATATTATATTTCTAACTCTTCCATACCTCTATTTATTTCTCCTCTTCTTCACTTGTTTCTTTTTATACCTCCTCCTCATCACTATCTTCCTCCAATGGTATTTGTAAAAATTCTTCCCAATCCAAGTTTAGTCTCCTTCTACTCAGAAATATTTGAATAATGAGCTAAATGAGGTAGTGGTGGGATAATGACTTAGTATACTTTTTTGATATTCTTTATCCATTCTCTTTAACATATTCAAAAAAAAATTGGGTACATTTATCCTTATGTTATGACTTGAGTGGTCAAGAAATATAAAATGAGGAGCATATAACATTGATTGTCTCTCGTCACAAGTAGCTGATAATGAATAAGGCAACTTTTTCCCATACTTTAGGTAATGAGAGATGAAGTGTTTCTTACTTAGATAATATTAAGTGATCATTCCCTTAAAAACATATTTCCCTTTCTATTTTCACACTATTTGTTTTCTCACATAGCTTCCTTGTTCACCAAAGACTAATTACTTGGCTTAGTAAAAATTTCATAACCCTTATCTGTAGTCCCTTCAAAAAAGACTTATTGTATTTGAATGTTATATCAAAATCCTCTGTCACCTCTTGATTTTACCTATTCAATTTCTCAAAGTATGACAACTACCCTACATCTCTAAAAATAATGGTGACATCCAATTGCTCCAATAAGGGTCGAGATATGTTGGTTCCATTTGAACACAATCTCCTCCCATGGTGTCTTAAGGATTTTTCATTAAAATAAATTTAGGAGGTTTTTAAGGTATGTTAGGATAATAATATAGTTGTGTTTTTTCATAATAAATTTTATGTTCTTCAATCTTTCTAATTATTATTGCATAATAAAGTCACCTTGTGGTGCATGATGCGAAACATGTAGTTGTCTTAAATGCATTTATGTTAACCACCCCAACTATATTATCACTCATCTTCAAGTGAAGGATAAAATATAAGTGTGAAAATGGGAATGGACAATAGTAGTAGATTATTATCGGTAGGGTAACAAGGATGATATAATATAAAGGTTAATGGGCCGATAGCCAAGGTGGATTTAAAATTATCACAGGATATGCCCATATAAATAGTGTCACACATAATTTTACATGATAACATAATTATGAAAACATTTAAATAATTAATTAGGATTAATTTGGGGAAAATCATGATTACCTCTACTTGATGGGATACTCCATTATGTAAAGTTGTGCAGACACCATGAGAGAGTGATGGATCTAGAAAACATTCAAGAAGGATGATTTCATCATGATGAAGTGGGTTAACCATGTTATGATGCACATGTTAAAGTCCTAATGTTTATCAATATAAAAAAGGTGGTGAAGTGTAGAATTTTTCTACTACTAACATTTATTAGGGGTAACATAGACAAAGAAACCATTGAAATGCACCATCTTGTAATAGGTTCGTAATGTTTGAAAATATTTTACACTTATGGAATTAGGTGTAATTTATATTATGGGAGAGTGATGAGACAATAAATGATAATTTCCATTTTATTTCCTCGTGATTCCATCATCCTTGAGTGCTTACTACTAGTGTTATAGTATGCACAATATGCCTAAAAACAATTGTAGGTTAGCCTATAAAAACTAAATTAGAATCATGTAACAATATAATTGATACATTATAGAAAAAAATTTGTAAATTAAGGTTGTCTATAAAGGGATAAAACAATTTTTTAAGTTTCATTATGGGATGATGATTAATATGGATTTTGAAAAGGACATTTTTATTGCTTTGATTGGATTTTCTTTTTCTTATTTCCTTTTTATCTATATGGTCAACAAGCTGATTTTCCATCAAAGATTTTTATATATAGATATTATATAGCTATGATTTATTTTTCTATCCAACATATATAAACAAAACTTATAAGTTTTCATTAATTAATTTTTCTCACTCATAATGATCAACTGAATAACTTGATCAATCAAAGTGTTTATTCATCCCAAATCTAGCCAAATATATGTATGGATAGACAAGATAAAATAAGGTTCCTACCCTTTCTCAATGGAAATAAAAAGTATATTATAATATCTTACTGATATAGAATCAATATCTATAAAGGGATAAGAAGAAGATAAGTTATGTCCATATAAAAGCTACCATGTGAAGTTCTCCTTAGAAAGAGGCTTATTGTACAATTTGAGCCTATGACCATTAACTAGTAAATGAAAGAGTATGATATCAATGGTGTGAAATTTAATAAACCCATTTTCAATGAATTCATTTATTTCATAAGGCCCAATCCATCTAGTCCTGAACTTTTCCTTACAATATTTATACTTGGAATAAAAATGTAGGGCCCAATCTCCTGTTTAAAATTCTCTTGTCTTGATATACTTGTCATGCCATCTTATACTTTAATTATGCACTATTTTAGAATGATGTAATGCCTCTCTTTAGATTTCATCCAAAGAATTTATCTTCATGAATATTTCCTTCTATGCTTTTGATAAATCTAGGCTAATTTTTAATGTTATCCTCATGGTTTTGTTCTCAAATTAAATGGTGAGGAGAAGATTATTTACATAGACTAATTAATAAAAATTAAGGCCTTATTTTCACTTCCATGTAACTCATTATTCCCAAACTACTTAATGAAAATGATCCTCCCAATATTTACAATGCACATTGATTGTTTTGGTCAGGATATTCTCCAATTCCCTATTTGTAACTTCTACCTGTATGTTGGATTAAAGATGGTTTGGGGTGGATTTATTGTGACTAATTTCATATTATTTAATACTGATAGCTATGATATTAGATGTAAATTTATACCTTTTTTTAACAATCTCTCATGGTACTCCATAAAGGGTAAAAATTTCTTCATATAAAAGTTTTTTGCTCAAATTCAATGTGAAAGACAAGATTATTTCCATAGACTAATTCATATGAGGTAAGGCTAGTTGTGGTCTTACATGTAACTCAGTATTCCCAAAATACTTTAATAATATCATCCTCCCAATCTTTATGGTGCACATTGATTATTTTGGTGAGGATATTCTCCAATTCCATATTTGTAACTTCTACATGTCTATTAGATTGAGGTGGTATAAGGTGGATTTATTATACCTAATTTCATATTATTGGACAAAGGAGTATGTGAGATCATATGTAAATTTATTCCTTTGGTCTATAAAAATCTCTCATGGTACTCCATACTAGGTAAAAAAAAATCATACAAAATTTTTGCAACTTTCTAATTTCTTTCATGGGTTAAGGATTTCATCTCTTCCCATTTAGTCACATAATTTATGAAAACAAATATGTACTATTATTATTGTATTTGGGATCTATTTATCCAACAAAATCAAGTCCCCACTTATCAAATAGTTTTACAACTAATTGAGGATGAAGTAGAATCTAATTTGAATATGTGGGTTTCCCCGTACATTGGCATTAGTCATATTGGTTGGTATATTCAAATACATCCATATGCAAGGTAGAAAAATAGTATCACATAATTAAAATATTGATTGAAATAATATTTTCATCAAAATTAACCCCACAGGGCCATCATGACATTCTCTAAGGATGTCAACAACCTCATATTCATGGATAAATTGGTGCAAAATTTAATCCTGACCAATGATAAAAAAATATATCCAGAGATCCATGAAAATGGACCACTTTTTGTGATGAAATTATGCCTTTTTGGATAAAAATATTTTGGGATAAATATTAAAACCAAGTAATTATCAATGTATACATACCAAGGAGTGTTATATGTTAATGAAAAAAGTTATTCATCAAGAAAGGAGTCATCTAATACTAGACTTTGTTCTTTAAATTTTAAATGTGAAATAAAATATACTAGTACATTATCCTTGCCTAGTCTATCTAAAATAGTAATATAAAATTGCTACAACAAAATCAACCACCTAATTATCCTTAAAATGACTACACGTTTATTTATTAAATACCTTATTATTGCATGATCAATATGGATGAAAACCTAATAACTAGTAGTGTATTATTTAAAATTATTGATAGCTTAGATTAAAATAAGAAATTCATTTTATATTACTATATAATGGAGCTTGTCCCCTTGAAATTTTTATTTTGATGAAGTATATGACATAGATAAAGGAATACTCATTTTGGCCAAAGACATATCCTAGTGTGGTATTAGAATCATCTATATAGATATGAAAGGGAAATATACAATTAGGACATCTCAATACTTGAGTTTTTATGAGTATATCATTGAATTCATGGATTGCTTTTTGAAATGCATTATTAAAAATAAAATTAACATCCTTAAAAATTAAAATAAATAAAGGTGTTGCAAAATTTGATAAAATCTTTAATCAATCAATAGTAATAGCCAACATGTCCTAATAAACTTCTAATATAATTTTTATTCATAAAATAGATAAGTTATTGATGATAATGATTTTATTAGTGTATACCTTAGTGCCTATAGGTGAGATGTGGTGTCCTAAAATAATACCTTTAGTTATTAACATGTAGCATTTTTCATGACTTAGGGATAGTAGGTTGTCTTGATAGTGTTGGAGGACTTTCTCGATGTTGTGTATGGCTTCATCATATGTTTACCCATAGATTTTAAATTCATCCATGTAGATTTCAATGCAATCATGGGATAAATAAAAAAAATATGCTTAATACAACCCTTTGAAATGTGGCTAGAGTATTGCATAAAATGAATGGAAGTACAAAATATGAATAGGTATCCAAAGTAAATGTGAATGTAGTATTATGTTGGTCCTCAAGATATATTTTGATTTGATTGTAGCTAATAAATCCATCAAGAAAGGATAAGTACTTCTTCCCTAATAATGTGTCAATAATTTGATCAATAAAAGGGAGAGGAAAGAGATATTCAATCATAGCTAAATTTAATTACCTGTATTCCACACTTATACACCATTTATCCCTATTTTTAGATATAATAACAAGGGGTGAAACCCATTGACTATCAAAAATGGGATAGATAAAACTTTTATGTAATAGTTTTTATAACTTAGTTTTATTGTCTTTGACAAAAGGGTTCATTTGGCATTGTGGTTGGTGAATGGGTTTACACTTTTCCTTAATGTATATATGGTGGGTACATAAATATATAGGAATTACTCTCATATCATGATAATCCCAAATAAGATTTTTTGTGTTTTTTGAGCATGGTGATTAGCTTGGTTTCTTTTTGAAGTTCCAACATATTGTTAATATTAAGGGGTTGTATTGAAAATATTTATACTTGTTCGGATAGTTATAACATGAAATATATATTATATAATAATGAAGAATAGTTTTGATGGTGTGGTAGTAGTTGATGAAAGGTTATAATAGCTCTTGTATCATCAAAGGGACTAACTTAAAAAATAATGTTTCTGATAAGATATGATACACACTACAATAGACTATCTATTTTTAAATCGTCTTAATAGGTGTTTTGTAAGATATGAGAAAGGATTGTGTCTTCCTTTTTATGTATTAGGGATATACTAAATTTAAGTGTGTATAAGTTATGTAAATAAACTTGTTCATCATCCACCTCTTCTACCCATAGAGGTTGTTTTTAGTCATAGGAAGGTTTGGTTGGTGGGTATAACACTAATTTCTTAGTGTCATTTTCATTTGAAATCAACATGTTTCTTGGTATATAACCAATTATAAATAGAAATGGTATTATTAATATAAGTGAATATCCTCCTAGGTTTCTCTTAGGTTATAGGATGATTTAAAAAGTTGGATATTCCCATGAATCCATGGTGATGACTAAATCTTCAATCATGCCTTCTAGTTTGACTATGGATCTATCAACCATATTCAAAATTATACATGTTGGGTGAAATTTTTAATCTAAGTTTATGCAGTGTTTCCATAGTCATGATATTTATGGTTAATCCTAAATCAATCAATGTATTAGGTGTAGATACTTAGTTTTTGTCACTTTCATGCCTAAACTAGATATTTAGTTCAATTTCTAGCAAACAACACATTTTAAGCCTAGAAATCACTTGATTGCCCAAATTCATCCATGTAAGGGATTTAATTTCCTATAAACATGATGAGGCTACCTTATTTGGTTTATTATCCTATATGCATCACTAACCTAGTTCAATTCTAACCCTATTCAAATCATGACCTAGTAATTTAGCACTTTTGGCATGTTAATCTATTAATTCATGACATTTAAAATAATTACCAAAAGCTAAAAATCACTAAGAAAGAATAATTATATTTAAAATCATAATTAACTTACCTAGACAAAAATTCTAAATCAAATTAATGAATTTCATTTACTAAAAATGGAATTTTATCCCAAAAAAAAAGTCAAAAGATAAATGATCTAATAAAATGATTTATTATCTCATAAATGTTCAAAAATATGAATCACATATCACAAATATCTAAAGTGAGGTGTCATGTCTAAAAAATATCAGAAACTAAGGTGCCAATATTTCATGAGTGCCTTAACCTGACCCAGAGTTAGAATGAATCAACCTAGGTTAATTTAGAAACTAAGGTGTCAAGATTTCATGAGTGTTATAAATTGAAGTGCACACACCATTGATAATAAAGATTTTTGTGTATAAGGTTATTATACTATAATACCTTATTAAAGCCTTTGAGATTAGTGTTATAGTTCCCAATTACTTCCAAGCTTCACACCAATCCACAAGTGACTATTGGAGAGATGCTACCACCATGGAAGAGCATTGCTAATAGACTACAATCATAATAGTAGAGAACAAACATCTTTGTGCCAATAATTAAGTATAAAATGAAACAAGGGAGGTAATAAAATTGTATTGTATTCATCTTTATTTTGTGCTCTTGCTTATTGTGTGATGCTCCCCCTAGTTCTTAATCAAGAGTATTTAGTCTTAGTGAATTTTTATGCTTGATGTTTTCTCATTTGTACTAACAAGAGACTAATCTATATATTTTTTACTCTTAAAACTCTAAAAGTACAAAATGGCATCCCTAGTGGGATCAAGCAACCTGTATGACCAAGGATATTAATATGGTAGCTTTAGTTTTTCAAATGAATGCATTAAAATCTTCAAGTTTTAAGTTTTAGTTTTAATTTTTATGTCCTTTTTTAACAAGATTATAGGGATCGACACCATTTTTTTAGATTGATCTTGATTACAAAGATCAACCATAATATCTATGTAGAAAATATAATAAGATAAGAACATGGCTAAAATTGTTTTTTCTTCATATTCCTTTCTTTATTTTTATGCTTAATGATTTTTTTGATGTCTGTGTGACATTTCTTCTTGCATAACAGTGAGATATTTGAGCCTTAAACTTGTTTATTAACCATTTTTCCTTTGAAATAGATTTTTTATGCGTTTGAAAGAAATATTGATGATCTGATTGAATCAATGTAAATTTCAAGAATCAACATTGATCTCTATGTGATCGCTATCAATTATCTTTAAGATAGAAATAGAAACCTAAGAGCTCAGATTAAATTGTTTTTTACTCACCTAATTTTGGTATTCTAAATAGACAACCCCTCTGATATTTTGAAGGTCCTAAGGTAGAGAGAGAAATGTTTAAGCATTATTAAAAATCTCACATACATTTTGTTTGGTGCTTAAAAATACACTAATCATTATTTGTATTGTAGTTGTTTTTGAAAGTTTTACAAGTAAAAACAAGGAAAAGAGGCCAAAACTTCAATCAAACTTTTAATTTGGAGATATTAAAAGGAACATGTATATTAATTAGAGATATTAATTGCCTTGTCACTTTATGTTTATTTTTCATTATTAGCTAATTTCAAAATTCTTAGATTAATTTCTTTGTTTGTGGAAAATTACAAACTATTGTGTGTATGCTCTCCTCTCATACCTTTTATAGACTTAACTTGCACCCTTAGAGATGGTTATTTAGGTTCTCTTCATCTAAGTTATAATATTAGCACAACCCCAGGCTGTGGATAACCTACATTGGGATTGAACCTCTGGAGAAGGCTAGATTCCTCATGATTCTCACCTAAACTAATACTAAACTAATGATTCATAGGGAAAAGGGTTATTAAGATAGTTAAGGTATTCTAATAAATCTAAAAGGGTGATACACCAAAGTTAAATAGACACTCACATAAGATTGAACATGCATTGTATCAACAAAAGATAACTATGGCTTACTCAATATCATAATCTCACTAGTTTCATACATATTTCATATAAGAGGTTCCAAATAGAACACTAGTCTAGACCTATAAGTTAGTTTGAAAACACCTTCAAAGAGGCAAGCAGAAGGATAGTAAACTAGAAGAATCTCTACAAATTTACCATGAACAAGCATACTAAAAACTAATTAAAGATAAGAAATAGGCAAATAGTTGATCCTATTAATTCAAAAGGTAGTTCTTACAATATTTTGATAGGGTTTAATGATATAAAATGAGCACACTCTTGTAATATTCTTGATGAGTATCCTTGTCTTAGAAAATAAAATGCTAAATTATAAAAGTTGAAAACCCCTCCAATGGGAATGAGACTAGGATATATAGGAGAAGAAAAATAAAAATAAAGGATGTGCGAGCACACTATCAAAAAAAGAACACTTGTCCTAGGTCCTTAATTGAACCTCAACCACCATATTTAAATTTTAGATAATGAAACCCTTACCACTTATTTGATCAATTAGGACACTACCCATGGATTATTGAGTGAGAAATTACCCAACGGTTTTCATTATATGAATTGAATGCTCTTATCTATAGTTACCATAATTGGACCTTCTATTTGATCCTTCACACGATCTCTCACTTGAGGACAAATCATAATACTCATGGATCTAACTAGATCATGGCTCTGTGTTTTTTGGTAGCTTCTTGTCAAGACTATGGCCATGTTAAAGGATTAAAACCCTTTGCATTAGTCACCTATCATCTTCACTTTCATACCTATATTATAGGTCTATCATATAATCAAAAAACCAATTGAAGGTTATTATTTTTCCTATAGCTTCATATAGATGTCACTTTGCCTGATGCCTGGTCTATATGAAGTTTAAAAAACCTAGTCTATATTTGTAGAACCTTACTATTAATGTTTTGCCCCTATTTATGCATTATGGTCTAACTCAGATTGTATTTGAGCTTAGTTTTATATATTTCCACTAGCTCAAGTTGATTTATTTACTTTTCCCAAGTCAAGCTGGTCTATTGACCCTAGTAAAAAATGTCCCAGTTTGATCTTTTTCTATTGGCTATTGAAGTTGACTTAGATCAATTACCCCTTTTGACTCAGCTCACTCCATTGATCCTTCTCTATATGATTAAAATCCATGGATCTTCTTCTCAAACTAATGTACTATTAACAATTGTCATCCTCGTATTTACTCTTTGGATTTGCTTGGTCTCACTTACATCATCCTTGACCTCACTCTATTGGATTTACCAGATATGAATAAATTCAAGCACTTAGATATATATTTGCATTTTTAACTCTATCTCTACTTACACTACATGTTAAACATGCATTAGTCCTCAATATCCTATTGTTAGTCTATCAATTCATACACTTAATCCATGTGGTGACCTCTTTATCTCTTTGATTTTTTGACCCATCTTATACCATTAGATTGATATGTATAATTAAAAAAGGATCATTGATCATGTCGAGACCCATTATTTGAAAATTAATATCTTGTTCATGATTTTAGACTTGATGGTTTGTAGGACATCATTTGATGATCTATGAGACATCATTTAATAGTCTTGTAACTATCATACTACATAGTTCAAAATTTATAAGCTTCTAACTTGAACTACAAAGCATACATAGGCCTAAAAATTTATGAGCATGTTCTTGGCATGTGGATCAACAACACTCTTGATCCACTAGTCATTTGAGGATCCCTGAGTAAGATATTAAATGCACAATTTGTCTAGTTTAAATTCTTCTTCATGATGTCCTAGAGATGGTTAAGCTCAAATGGATATGTAAAAATTCACAAAATACAATTGAGGATATAACTTTGAAAATGCATATATTCCTTCAAGCTTTAGTAGATGACCAAAAACTTAGTGCATAAAAAATAGAGACCAAGATGAAAAAACCCATGAGACTACTTTTCCCTATAGCTGCCATATGTATGAGATATAGCTTTGTTAAGATTCTCACACGACTCTATTAAAACTTCTTGAAAATGGACAAGTATGGGAAGATACACATAAAGTGACTAAGGATCCAATTTTGCACATGCATGACTCCATTTTTGTTTCATCAAAGGACTAAAAAACTAGAGCATATGTTCTAGGCTAAAAACTAAAGAGACCCATTTGATCAATTCCTCTAGAATCTACCACATTTATGAGATGTAACATATTTAATCTAGCCACTCAAATCTATTTGAACTCCCTACAAATTGGCTAAGTATGGGAAAACATTTAGAATGTGACTAAGGAGCTAACTTTAGACCTTTGTAACTTTTGATACACTTTGGGAAAGGACCTAAGACTTGGATCATATAATCTTGGCATAAAATTAAAAAAACCCATATGATCATTTCTATGTATGTCATCCATATGTGGCAATGGTGACATCAACAAATTTCCTACTCTAAAATTTTAATACTATGCCCAAGTGTCTCAATGAACACAATGAAGAACCAAGTGGATCTCATGCACTTCTAAGCCATTCCAAGCATTGTTGGCATCCTATGGGTACTATGCAAATCTAGTCCTATCCTTATCAAATTTAAATTTACACTTTAAGTGAACCCAAAGTGTCTTAGAATCCTTGTGAGAAAATTAACATCCTGGACACCTTATTCTATTCAAAACCTCATCTTTGGGATTTGAGTATCAGATAAAATGTCTATTAGAAGTTAACCTTCACAAAAATTGTTGAGGGATAATTTTCTTGAAATAATTATGGCCTTATAATTTCCCTTTAGCCTTTTAAAAATATCCCTTCAGAGCTTTGAAAATTCCCTTAAAATATTTTACATTGGTCTATTTTCTTAACAAAAGTACCCTTCAGAAATTCTACTTAGTTCACTTTCCTAAGAAAATACCCTTCAAGAAAATTGTCTTGGCCACTTTGCTTTAAAAAGATACCCTTCAAAAAGGTGGATATGACACTTTCTTGAAAATATGCCCTTTAAGACTTTTGAAAAGGACACTTTACTAAAAAAGCGTCCTTTGAGAATTTTATATTAGACCACTTTCCTATAGAACTTCCGTTTGGGACTTTTGTCAAACATTTCCATGAAATAATTTTCCTTCGAGAAAATAGTGCAGATAATTTTATAGAAAGAAATATGACACTTAGCTTTGAGAAATATCATTCAAGATTTTATAATGGATTAGTTTGGATGAAAAATACCATTCAAACTTTTTTTTTGTTACACTTTGTGAGAGATGATCCTTTAATATTTTTTTCAGACAAAATGTCTAAAATAATTCCCAACACTTAGCCTAAAATATATAAAATAAAACTTTTGAAAGAATTAACACTTATAAAAATAAAAGGTTAGAAATAAATGAACTTAACAAAAGGAAATATTTAAAATTTTCCAAAGATTTACGTAAAAAGGGTTGAACTATAGCTTAATCTTTGAAGGCTCAAGCATTATGAAAATTTGTTCAAATACCTACACTTTGAAACTATAGACATGTCCCTTATAAGTTAGCAAGATACACTTTTAAGCATGATCATAGTGTTTTCAAAATATTTAAACTCAATAAGATCCATTTTATTCATTAATTCATCTAGAAATCATGTCCAAGCCTTACTCCATACTTGATCCTCAGGAAACTAGACTATAAATAGGCATGTTTGATATGTGGGCAAAAATAATGGCCAACATATTTGGTGACTCGTAGGGAAGCATGCTTGTTATGCTTTGATAACCCAAACCATTTGCCTTATCTAATCCATTAGGCATGGAGTAATTAGCCTCTATAAATAATTTGAACCTCTCTTGAAGCAATAAGGATTAAAAAAAATGTCTGAGGCACTTTTGAAAAGGAAACAATAGAATAGAAAAGGTGCACAAGACACTTAGAGTAAAGCATAAATCTATTCTAACATGTACAATATATTACAATGGATGCAATGTTATTCAATAATAGGTCTTTAAATGAATGTCATTGACTAGGATGGGTAATACCTCTCCATCTAGTTGGGTAAGTTGAAAAAAATTACGTTCTTTACATCCATGGATCAAATAAGAACCACTCCATAAGCTGTCAAACTTGGTATGGTTGCCTAGTTTGTCCTTATTTGAGTCCCATTTGAGGACTAGGTCCCCTTCCTTAAAAATCCTTACTATATCTCTTTTGTCAAAGCCCTTTTGACCTGAGGTTGATGTGATTCCAAAGTTTTCATAGAAAGGTCCCTGGTTTCTTCCAACTCTATGAGTTCTATCATCCTCACATTCATGGGCTTGTCTTCCATCAATTCAAGCTGATGGGATAATTCTAATGTAGTAAGATTAAGGGAGATAAGCAATTTATATTCCCTTCCATACATAAGAATATATGGAGAATTACCAATGGTAGTTTTAGGAGTTACCTTATCATCCCACAAGTATGTTTTTAACTTGGTGTGCCATGTTCTCTGATTCTCTTCCATGATCCTCCTGATGATCCTCAACAAATTCTTGGTTATGGACTCTACTAGTCCATTTAATTTAGGATAGTAGTTTGAAGAGGTGTTGAGGTATATGCCCCACTTGAGATCCTAATCAATTGTCTTCATACCGAGGAATTCCAATATATTATTAGAAATTATGGTGGCTAGAACACCAAACCTAGTTACAAGGCTGCCATAGAAATCCAAGATTGCACCTTTACTAGCCTCCTTCAAAGCAATGGCTTACACCCACCTAATAAAATAGTTAGTTATAGTGAGCACCCATTTATTCCTTACACTTGATGGTGGATTCATCATCCCTATGAAGTAGAACCCCCATTGCATGAAGGGTTGATCCACCTGAATAGGATTGAGTCAAAGTATTGTCATTTTTTACTTTTCTATAAAGAGGGCACACTTCTAGCATTTTTTAATCTATGCATGAGCATATTTGAAAATATTAGGCCAGTAATAACCAGCCCTCATTACCTTTGCTATGGTGGTTTTAGGTACAGAATGACATCTTGGAGGTCTATCATGGAACTGTTCCAAGAGTTTGGTCACCTAGTCATCATCTATGCATCTAAAGAGTACCCCATTAAGGTCCTTTCTAAAAATACACCATAAAAATAATGCATAAGGTATAGATTGAATCTTGAAATGCCTTATTTTGGCTCTATATAAACCTTGGGGGCATTCTCCTATTGCCATGAAGTGAGCCATATCTTGAAGCTATCTCTCTTAAAGTGGAGGTGCATCTACCTGTGAGTTGTCTTTGGTCACCAAAATAACTTCCTTGTCTTCTTGGAGGTCATTCACCATGTGTTCACATAATCCCTTACCCCTAACTAGCTTGGTGACCTTTATCTTTATGTCATATTCCATGACCTTCATGATCCATCCTACTCTCTTATCATTCAAATCCTTGTTAAGGAGGAAATCCCTAACTCTAGGATGAGACACCATAAGATGGATCCTACTATTAAAGAGCATGGGCCTAAACTTCTTGAGTCTTATCAAGGATGCAAGAAATCTATTCTTAATGAAAGTGTACCTCACATCATATCCTTCCATCCCTTGACTAAAAAATTCCATTAGTTTCTCCATTACTTTACCATTCTTTTGCATCAACATAGCTAATATGTTGTCAATGTTAGTAGAAGTGTATAAGATGAAGTCCTAGGAAAAATCAAGATTTAATATTAAGGGTGTTTGGGCAATGTCCCACTTGATGGGTTCAAAATTTGCCTTACCTTTATCATTCCAATAAAACACTTGGCTCTTCTTTAACATGGTAGTGATAGGCTTCACTAAGTTCACAAAACTAGGATGAACCTTTTGAAAATTTTGATCTTCCCAAGGAAACTCTGGACCTCATTTATGTGCTTTGGCAAGGATAAGGATAAGATAGAACTTACTCTATTGAGGTTAATAAATTTCCTTATTTTGAAATAATATGACCCATCAATTTGCCTTCATGTATAGAGAACATAGATTTTTGGGGATTTAAATAGATCCCATACTCTTTGAATCTCTAGAATATCAGCCTCAGATGATCCATGTGATTGCTAGAATTCTTAGAGAATACTACAATGTCATCCAAGTGGACCAACACCATTTTATTTAGCAGTCCTTAAAAGGCCATGTCCATCACTCTTTACAAGGTTACCCAAACATTGGACAATATAAAAGGCATATTATGATAAGTAAATGTCCCTCACTCGGTGGTGAAGGTAGTCTTTTACTGGTCTTCTTTTCTAACTAGCACCTGGTTATAACCTAAATATCCATCTAAGAGAGAGAAGTGTTATGAGCTAGAAAATACTTACAGGAGTTACTCCATGGATGGTATAGGGTAATGATCCTTCAAAGAGACCTTACTAAGATCTCTAAAGTACACATGTATTCTGATCTCCCCACTCTTTTTTTTATAGGTACTAGATGAGCTACCCTAAGGAGTATTTGATTGGGAAGATGATCCTAGATTCGATAAGCTTGATCAACTCCTCTCTCATGAGATCTTCAATATTGGGATTTATGGGCCTTTAATTCTACCTAAAAGGCTTGGCATTAGCCTCTAGTTCTATTGTGTGTTGGGTTAGATTAGGATCAAATACCCTTAGGTCACTATATTTCCAAGCAAAGTTGTCTATGTACTCTTTATAGATCTCTATGAAAGCATGCCTTTCATCTTTAGTGCTTACCTTTCCAAGATTGAGAAACATGCCTTCAAAGATAAGAACTCTTTCAAAGTTCTCTTTGTTAGTTGGCATCACTTATTTATCCTTCCTCATATGGTCCCCTTGATTAAAGAGGCCTTCTAGGGTGACTATCCCATTAGGAAGCTTATTGGACCTTAATTGAACAATCTATTCCCCATACTAATGCTACAATTTTTCTTGGTTAAGGGAGGAGAATTTTTATTCTTGCTACAAGAAACATGTAACTTTTTTGTCATTTTTAAAGACCTACTAGTGAGATTCATTATCTATCACCAATGGTATTATTACCACTTTTACATGTGGTTGAAACTTGGTCCTTTTTAATTCACTGGGGATGTCAAAATGAGCCTCCATAGCTACTAGCTTGTTAGCATGTTGATTTTGGCCTCTCGACACTGATTAGATGTTAAAAGCCTCAAAGTCCTCAATAGGTTCCCACACTCTATGTTTTTATGACTTCATAAAAGGGTTCTTAGTGGTATTTTAACCTCTAACTTGGTGTACAACCAATTCACTATCCCCATAGACTTGCAACTACTTGATCTTTCTCTTATTTGCCCATTGAAGGCCATAGATGATACCTTCATATTATGCTACATTGTAGGAGAAACTAAATTGGAACTTGTATGAATAAAAGTACTTAAAATTTGAAGGGGATATCAACATGACACCTATATCCACCCCATGCTTTCTCTTTGAGCCATCAAAGAACAACTTCCATAGACCACTAAGGTCTTCTTAAGGCCTCATGAGGGATGGCATAGGTTGGTTTTATTCATGCAAATATAATACACATAAGTCCCTTTATTTAACACCTTTTAAGGGGTACACCAACTAGTTTTCATTCCATAGCTCATCCAAGAACATGTCTGGTACCTTTTTTGGATGAGTGTTTAGTACTTACCCCATTGTAAATTCATCTTCATCAATGATGGTGTAATTAATTTTGACATTATCTAGTCCATAGGGCTCTATATGGAATTGTGTAATGGGTTCATATTTTATTGACACTTTGACCCCATACCTTGTCCTAAATGCCATATAGGAATAGTCTATGTCAATATTGCACCCTATCTTTGTTACGAACTCTCTAGATAAGCGTAGTGTAAATCAAGAAGGCACATCTAAGATAAATACATCTTGGGCCACCAAGACACTAGGACAAGCTTGCAGGGTTATATTGAGGTCCCTAATTATGATAGATGGCTTAGGAAAACCATCAATTTATAGCACTCCTTTAGACTTTGGATCATATTTCAGACCATGCTAATCAGCTATAGACTTTGGAATCACTAAGGTACTAACTCCACATGTCTACTAAAAAATAGTTCACTAGAAAGTTTCCAATGATTACTAAAATATATAAGGGAAGAAGCTTGACTACTTTACCTAATTGCCCTTCATTTATCCCTTTGGCTACATTGGTTACAACTTCATTCACCTTACTTGGTGGCTTACCTACAACATTGATGTTTGATAGTCCTTATTGAAGGATGTCTACTTAGCCAGGCATGGAGAGCATATCTCACATGGGCACACTCACATTTGAATTTTTCATTTGTTCAACAATGTTGATGGGTGAACCACTAACCTTTTATTTTACTTTGGGAGCTTCCACTATTGTTTATTGAACCTATGAGCCTTGGGGCACAAAAATATTCCTTTGGATCTATTTTTTTGGAGGTAATAGAACATTTGGAGTAACATTAAGCTCACTTAGCTTAGTTAATGAAGGATTAATGGTTGGAATCTCTTTGACTACTTTTTATCCATCATCCATGTTCTTTCTTTTAAATCTTGTGTTTTCCACCACATAAATATAAGCATGGTTAGGACTAGCCTAATTGTTAGATGCATAACACTCTTCATGTTCATAGTTCATCATTGTAACATCCAACTAACTTAGTCCCTGATTAGACCCTTAACCTTATGGAGGCTCCTCTATTTAGTTCATCATAGGTACCTTTGAATTTTGGGCCATGAGAGCCTGGTTGTATCCAAAATGAGTATCTTTCTACCATTGATCATTAAAGGCTTGTTAAGTTCAATATTTGGGATAATATTTTGAATAAAGGATTGGTTCCAAGGTATGGTACTCTCTACTTATTAAGCCATATTATTTTAAACTGAGACCAAGGAGTTGGAAGTAATAGCAACATTAGGATTATATTTATTTTTCCTATTGTAGTCATGTTGCCCTTGTCCTTGGTTTTAACCTTTGCCCTAGCTTTGGTAGTTCTCCTTATATGGTGGCCTATTTTATTAAAAGGCTTACTACTAAGGTTAATATGAAATTTTATGAGGCCTATTGAAAGCTTGTTGCCTTTTGACATTTACTAGCTCATTCCGAAGGACTGAAATATGCATTTAAGCTCTTGAAAGTTCTGCTCTAGTGAATCACTAGATCCACTAGTAGAAACTTTCTCTTTCTTTGGTGTAGGGATTACATTAATTATTAGTTTAGGAAGAGTGACATATAATGGAGGGATAATAATAGGAGGTGGTCTAATTTTAGTAAATAAGGGCATTGGTGGTCTGGATGCAAGTTTCTTAGCTTGAACCAAATAGTTTTCTTCCTTGATGGCCACCTCACATGAATCTAGAAGTATATTTCCTCCCTTAGATTGAATCACCACCATTATATCACTATTTAAATCCTTTAAATAATATATGAAGGAAAAGTTATGGGTTGGTCTAACTATGACTGGGATTCTATCCCAAGTTTTTTGGAACCTTGTGTTGAAGTCTTGCATGACTTCATGAGGAGATCTCCTAATGAAAGTGAGTTTCTATACAAGTGACAAATGCTCATATTTGTCCTCAAATATTTTACACAAGGCTTCCCCTAATTCATCCCATGTTTGAATGGAGTTAGAAATAAAGGCCTATATACCAATCTAGGGCCTTTATTTTGAAAGAAGTAGCCAATAACCTAATAACTATATTCTCCTCAATGACATTATGGATATTTCAAAAGTTGGATATGTCCATAAGGTGATCAAAGGGTGTTATATCTTGGTTTGTAATGTAATAGGGAACACTTTTAAGGGATACAACTAGGATAGGATCATAGTGACCAAGGGATAGAAGGATTTGGCCATTAAAATCCACAAAAATTATATGGGATACCATGGCTATGCAAGGGGTTAATAAAGGGCTTCTTGTACGGGTAGGCCTTGGAAATGACCTAGGAGCAAAAGTTCCCTGATATGGATGAGTATTGGCAAACCTTAATATTTTTTCCTAATTTAAATGTAGTTCAAAAAAATCAAAAGGAATACCTCTTGAAGCTAACCTTATTATCAACTTTACATGAGATGAATCTATTGATCTTCACTAGAGTGTTGATTATTAATTTTAGAGTCACTAAATGTTGTTGTTTGTGAGCTTAAATATTGTAAATTTGATCAAACCAACATCAAATTTGATCAATGTTACTTTTAAAATAAGTGGGTCCCACTGAGCATGATAGAAACTATTATAGACTTAATTTGCACCCTTGGAGAGGGTTATTCAGACTCTCTCCAACTAGGCTATAATATTGGGATAACCCTAGGCTGTGGGTAACCTACATTAGGACTAAACCTCTAGAGAAGGTTAGCTTCCTCTTAATTCTCACCTAAACTAATGATTCACATGGAAAATGGTTATAAAGATGGTTTATGGATCCTACTAAAGCTAAAAGGGTGATACACCAAAGTTGAATAGACACTCACATAAGCTTGAACATGCACTAGATCAATAAAAGACAACTGTGGCTTAATCAATCTAAAAATGTCACTAGTTTCATGAATATTTCATAGAAGAGGTTCCAAATCGAACACTAGTTTAGACCTAAAAGTTAGTTTGAAAACACCTTCAAAGAAGAAAGTAGAAGGATAGTAAACTAGGAAAAATTTCCTTCACAAATTTACCAGGCACAATCATACTAAGCACTGATTAAAGATAATAGATTGGTAGAGAGTTGATGTTATTGCTTTAAAATTTAGTTCCTACAATATTTTGATAGGATTTAACCATATAAAATGAGTAAACTCTTACAAGAGTCTTGATGAGTATCCTTATCTTAGTAAAGAAAATGATAAATTCTTAAAGTTGAGAACCCATTCAATGGGAATGAGACTAGGATATATAGGAGAAGAAAGATTGAAATAAAGGATGTGTGAGCATGTTATTAGAAAAAGAACACTTATACTAGGTAATTAATTGAACTTGAGCCACCACCTTTGCATTTTATCCATTGAAAACCTTGTTGCTTCTTTGATCAATCAAGAACCCATGGATTATTGAGTTAGAAAGTCCCCAAAGGTTTTCATTAGATGAATTTAATTCTGCTAGCTATAGTTTCCATCACTAGACCTTCTCTTTGATCCTTCATTCCATCTCTTGATTGAGGATAAAACCTCATACTCATAGATCTGACTGGATCATGGCTCTATGTTTTTTGGTGACTACTTTTCAAGACTATGGCCATGCTGAAGGACAAAAAACCCTTGCATTAGTCACCTATATACTCCACATTCATACCTAGATCATAAGTCTATCCTATAATTAAAAAACTAATCTAAGTTTATTAATTTTCCTATAGATTCATATAGATGGCACTTTTCTCTATGCCTAGTCTATATTAGGTCTAAAAGACATAATCTATCTTTATAGATCCTTGTTGGTAATTTTTGGCCCCTATTTATGCATTCTATTCCAAATCAGATCATATTTGAGCTTGGTTTTATATATTTACACCATCTCAGGTTGATTTATTTACTTTGCCCGAGTTGAGCTAGTCCATTGACCCTAGTCAAAAATGTCTCAGCTTGATATTTTTCTATTGGTTTTCAAAGCTAACTCCAATCATTTACACCTTTTAACTCAACTTGTTCCATTGATCCTTCTCTATATGATTGAGTGAGATCCATAGATGTTCTTCCTAAACTAATGTGTTATTAACACTTTGCATCCTCATATTTTCTCCTTAGATTTTCTTGGTCCCACTTATGTCATCCTTGTCCTTACTCTATTGGATTTTCTAGTTATGAACAAATGTGAGCCCTTAGATCTATATTTACATTTTCAAATTTATCTTTGCTTACACCTCATGTCAAATTCACATTAGTCCTTAGGATCCTACTCTCAGTTTGTTAGTTCACATGCTTATACCATGTGGTACCCTATCGATCTCTCTAACTATTTGACCCATCTTGCACTATTAGATTGATATGTACAATTGAGCAAGGACCATTGATCTTGTTGGGATCCATCATTTGAAAAATAATGGCTAGTTCATGATTTTAAAATTGATGATCCATTGGATGATATTTGACATCTTCAAAACCATCATACTACATAGGTCCAACTTTATAATCTTATCACTTGAATGAAAAATATTTCATGAGCTTGAAAACATATAAGGATGTTCTTGGCATGTAGATATATAATTTTTATTGATTTTATAGTCAAACAAGGCTCCATAAGTAAGATATTAAATGCACAAGTTGGCTAGTTCACATGCTTCTTCATGGCATCCTTGTGATAGTCGAGCTCAAATGGCTAAGTATCAAAAACTTAGTGAAATCTGACTGAGGAGCCAATTTTGAACATGCATATCTTCATTCTTGCTTTAGTGGATGACTAGAAACTTAGCACATAGCAAATAGGGACCAAGATGAATAAACCCATGAGACTAATTTCCCTTATAGATACAACATGTGTGAGATATATCTTAATGAATATTATCACTAAAATCTACTGGGACTTCTTGAAAATGGCTAAGTATGGTAAGACACACATAAAGTGACTAAGGAGACAACTTTTCACATACATAACTCCATTCTTACTTCGTCAGAGGACCTAAAACATAATTCATATATTTTAGGCTCAAAACTAAATAGACTCATTTTATCAATTCCTCTAGAATATACCATATGTGTGAGATTTAACATCTTCAATCTATCCATTTAGCTTTATTTTAGCTCCTTGAAAATTAGCTAAGTATGGTAAAACATGAAGAATGTGATTGAGGAGCCAAATTTAGACCTTTTTAACTTTTGATGCACTTTGACAAATGACTTGAGACTTCATGCATATAATATTAGCACAAAATTGAACAAACCCATATGACCATTTATCTCTAACTTGTTTATATGTGTTAATGGTGACTTTAGCAAAGTGTCTACTTAGAAATTTAGCTACTAGGCCCAAGTGTCTCAATAAACATAATGAAGAACCAAGTGGATCTAATGTACTTCTAATCCATTCCAAACATTCTTGGCATCCCATGCGGACTATGAAATTTTTTACTTGTCCTTATAAAATGGTAATTTACACTTTAAGTGAACCCAAAGTGTCTTAAAATCCTTGAGAGAAAATTGAGATCCTAGACTCCTGTTTGGAACCTCATTTTTGGGATTTGAATATTGGACAAAATATCTTATATAATCTGACCTTAAAGGAAATTATGGATGGATAATTTTATTGAAAGAATTGTGGCCTTAGAATTTCCATTCAACCTTTTTGAAGTATCCCTTTAGAACTTTGAAAATGCCCTTTGAAGATTTTGCATTGGTCTATTTTCTTGATAAAAGTACCCTTCAAAAATTCTAATTGGTTCACTTTCCCAAGAAAATACCCTTCAAGAAAATTTTCTTGGCCACTTTGATTTAAAAATATATCCTTCAGAAAAAGTGCATAGGACACTTTGATTGAAAATTTACCCTTCGAGACTTTTGACAAGGACACATTACTAAAAATGTGCCCTTTGATAATTTTGTATCAGAACACTTTCCTGTAGAATTGCCCTTTAGGACTTTTGTCAAA
This sequence comes from Torreya grandis, assembly GCA_037957365.1. Lineage (NCBI taxonomy): Eukaryota > Viridiplantae > Streptophyta > Pinopsida > Cupressales > Taxaceae > Torreya > Torreya grandis. The sequence continues at coordinate 2,832,032 of JARHVA010001480.1, read as the reverse complement.
CATTTTCCCTGAAATAATCTACCTTCAAGACAATTGTGTGGATAATTTTCCCAAAATAAATATGGCACTTAGCTTTGAGAAATATCCTTTAAGATTTTATAATGGATCACTTTGGCTGAAAAAGACCCTTCAAACTTTTTATTTGGTAAACTTTGTGAGTGATGATCCTTCAAGATTTTTATTTCTAACAAAATGTCCAAAATAATTCCTAACACTTAGCCCAAAAGACCTAAAACAAAACTTATGAAATAATTAATAATTAACCAAATAAAAGGTCATGAAGAAATGAAATTAACAAAAGGAATGCTCAAAAATTTACCAGTTAAAGATTTACTTGAAATTGATTGAATTATAGCTTGATCTTTGAAGGCTCAGACATTATGAAAATCTATTTAGATACCTAATCTTTTCAAATGTATACATGTCCCTTATAAGTTATCAAGATATACTTTTAAGCAATCTCAAAGTGTTTTCAAAATCTTTGAACTCAGTAAGATCCATTTGGTCCATTAATTCATTTATAAATCATGTCCAAGCCTTGCTCTATACTTGATCCTAAAGAAACTACAACACATTAAGTCAAGTTTGGTATGTGGGCCAAAATAAATTCCAATAGTCCCCTTTAGGGAACTCTAGTGACTAAAATTTCTTAGTTTATTTCCATTTTTTGACAGTGTATCAAAAATAATATCATGTATGATCTCCCTAAGCTCTAAGTGACTTGGGTGACCCAGAAAAAATCTCTAAAGTCTTTCATTTTCATTTATTTTTTTATGCATTTGGCTTATGGTAGGGTGTTCATTACCTACCCATAAGTTTTTTAAGGTTGTGTTGACCTAGGGTTTCATCTCTTAGCATCGTACTAACCCCACTACATGGTGGGATATACAAATTGGCCAAACTATGGGATGGGACAATGGTGAGTAGTTATCCTAATGATCCCAATGGGTACCCAAGCCATGCAGTATCTAAACATTAGACTCCACTAAGAAGTACATGACTGGGGTTTCTTTATAAACTAATAGACACTTGCATAGTAAACTAGGTGGTTTGGATTCATTTGACATGATTTTGCCCTTATGTTATCCACACTTGGGACCATCTAGTATGTGCAAGATTTATAGATTTTAGTCAAAACCCCACTTGCCATGGAATTTCATGGAAAATTCCATTTTATCCTCACTCTAAGTTTATGCCATGTATAAATTCTTGAGATATAGAGGGGGCAAAAAAAACTCTACCTACACCTATACTTTATTTTTTAGATTAACACTTAATTCCTCACAAGCATTGGTATATCAATGGAAACTTTGGCTAAAGCTACACACACCCATGTCAGTTTTAGATATAGAATGAGCCATTAGTGTTACTTTTATTTTTATTTGATTTACACATGTGTTTTTAGACTAAAAAACTATATATTTATATTTTAATGTCGAAAATGAGTCCAAAACATTCACATTATTATTACACCCCTTTATCCTAAAAGGTGTTACTCTATCTATTTATGTCATAGTTTGTGCCTTGGATATTTATCTCAATGTCATTTGTGTGTCTCTTATTTAAATGGGGCATCATTATGCTTCCTATTTCATCTCAAAAATTTTCCTTGGATATTTTAGTTCAAAAACATTTGTCATGACATTTATTCGAAGGAGAATTGTTACTTTGCCTAGTTTGTTCTAATTTTTTATCACCTTTGAAACCAAATCTAAATATATTGGTGTACCTATCTTATTTGAAATGTGAAATTATGCTTCCCATTTTTTTATAGCCTATTTTCCTTAGAACATTCAAGTATTTTTTCATTAAATATGAAATTCAACCTTTTGAAGTGCAAATCCTAAACTACTCAAGTTCAAGCCGAAGCCTCATCTAATTTGGGATTAGATTGTTTACCTTTTTATTTTTGGATTATGTTACTTGGATTTATTTCATATTTAATATAAAATACACCTTACCTAGACCTAAAAATTGTTGTTTATTTTTTACCTTGTTTAGAGTATCCTTTTGAGAGAAGTTGTTTCCATGTACTTTGTTTGAAGTTTTTTATGCCAAATTTTTGAGTGTCTTAAATCCATTATTATAAAAGTTTTCACAAGTAAAATTATGATTCTTAAGTGAACCAATTACCAAGTGTAATCTGATATAACTACCTTTTTTTAGTTTTCTTTCAAGTTCTTGTTCAAGTTTTATGTTTTTGAGTCTAACCTTATTTTTAGTATGATTATAACCGCCTTTGGGAAAATTGTTGATATCTCTTGAGTCTAGTTCACAATTATTATACTTTTTTTAAACACTATTATTACTAATTATAACCACATATGGTCAAATTAGTACTATATCCATAAATGAATTTGAGCCTTTGTGTTACTTTTGACACTAATTATAACTACCTTTGGGAAAATCAATTTCATTTTGTTAGACCAATTTTGTGTTTGTTTTATTCTACCTTTTCCTAGTTTAGTTGTTAATAACTTTTTTCCTCTTTCATAGATCCAAAGGTCCTTTTTTAGACCTTGACTATTTTTAACCTTTATACCCTTTATTTTTCATCGGACTTATCTATAGATATGAACATGCCTCATTTCACATGTACTAAGACTATGTATAATTTAGAATATGCAAACTTTGTGACCAATGTACCTTTTTTTCAAGATTCATATGATGACCTAGCTTATGAGATGGATCTAAATCTATATTTTAACATTCCATATGTTGAACAAAGGCATGACCCTTTTTTTCAAGAGTTGTATAATGATGTATCTTATGAAATGGATCCTGATCTTTCTTATAACATCACATACATTGAACAAAGGCATGACACTTTTGTTCAAGAGTTTTATAATGATGAATATTATGATATCTATCCCTATACATATTATAACATTTGATATTTTGAACAAATTCATGACCCTTTATTCTAGTATTTGGTGATGTCACCTTATCTAGGCCCTCATCCTTTAGCCTGTGGTAGTAACAAATATCCCTAGTTCCTAATGATTACCATTATATATCCACATACTTTAGCCTATGTTATCAATTAAATTTTACAATTCCCATTTATTACCATTTTAGGCCCTTCCAAATATGTTAATTCATTATCCCAACAAAGTTGCACAATTGTGACTATATAGAGCATAGTTACCAACCTAGTCCCACATCTAGTCTTTATTAAGCCCATCTTAGATGAGCCTATTTACAAAGATATCATTATTCAACCACTGATTATTATTAATCCATTTCTAACCTTTCCCCACTTTATAAATCCAAGATGGTCTTCAAAACAAAATAAAAACAATCATTACCTCTTCAATATCAATCATTAAAAGAACAAGATGTGTCCAAATCTAAGTTTTTTCAACCAAGTGTAATCCAAGGAAAAGAGAACCAACCAATCAATGATGTTTTTATTGATTCATCTATTTGTGATAAGTTAACCTATGATTAATTACCCTTTAACCCTTTTCTTTTCTTTGAGGAGCCTCACTTTGACAAGCCAATCTATGTGGAGTTACTTGTTGACCCTTTCCATTTGGTTTAGGAGTCTAACTTTGACATGATAGCCTTTGTTGAGTCACCCCATAATGATTATAACCACCTTTTTAAAAATCATTGTTTCAACCATTTCCATGTTTTTAAGGATCCTCACTTTGATAAGCAAATCTTTGTGGAGTTTCCTATTGACCATTTCCCTTTTGTTGAGAAGCCTCGCTTTGATAAGGAGATCTTTGTAAATTCATTAGCTATCCTATTTATGAATATCCCATTATTTAACCAAAATCCATTACTTGTATAATACAAAACATTAATCATAACATCCTTGCTACCACACTAGATGAAGAATCAACATTAAAGTTAGGTTATATTTTTTAACTGATATCAGATTTAGCATTAAAACTAGATTCAATTCCATTTTCAACATTGGATTCAAAGTCCCTTGAGTCAAAATCAGCTCCAAAATACATTCATAGCTATTACAATATTGGTTAGACATTCCTTGTAGATCATTTTGAATATATTTGTGATCCTTCCATGATTTTTAAGGATGATTACTTCAACATTGGCACATTTTATCCTAGTATCTTCTGTGATAATTGTGTTACCTTTTAACTTTCCATTACCATTCCATGTGCCATTAACACCAACCAAACTAGCCATTATATTGACATTCCACCTCCCATAAGTGTCGATTAGGACCAACATAATCATACATTATTGAATTGTATCCATGGTGACATATCAATTGCCAAATATCAAGGGGATGAAGATCACATTCATACATAAAAATAACAACATCCTAGTGAAACCTTTTCAAAATAACTAGGGGAAATCAATGTCCAAACTCAACATTGATGATCTGGGTTTTGTGCACACCATAGAAGGTTAAATGAAGTATCCTCTAACATTTTGGGATCTCTATGGAATAAATTTCCACTCTAGGGAATGAGTTATAGATATGCAGTTAAAATAACTAGGTGATGGAATAACAAGTTGAGCTTATAGATTATTTAACAATCTTTTGTGGATGGATGTGTGGAATCTAATAGAAAGGAATTACTAAGTGATTTGGATGGGTGGAGAATTAATCTACAGTGGGTATATCTCAAAGAAAATTAAAAAATTGAAAGAAGGATAAGGCATAAGAGAAGGCTATACATTATTGAAAGGTCACTTCTAAGATTGTTTATTTGGTGGAAAAGTATCTCCAAAACTAGTATTTACCACTTACAGCTATTACACACTCATGTACAATCACAATTATCAATTTGAGAAAATAATTATATCTATCTTACTAATATAAACTAAAGGTTTCTCTCCTTAGGTTTTTTTGCACACCATTATTTGAGAGGTTATATATTTTACCAAAATGTTTTCTAGAGTAGTTATAGCACATGTCTAGATGACTATACCAAAATAATCACCACTACACACTTCATATTATCAATTCAATCTATACTAAATCTTTAAACTAATTAAATCTACCAATACTCAATTACTATTGCACATCTAAGATAAATATTCATTAATTGAAAAAATTAAATTAATCCATAACATTATCACACTTAATAATTATTTAATTGATATATATAAAGAAACATAAATTTAATTAACATAGAAATGGAAGAAGATAGAAAAAATAGAGTTGCATAACAATCAATCTCTTGATCTCTTCTTTTCTATTGATCAAAAACTTTGACCCATTGAAAAGAGGGTTTTACTTGTATTTAAAGGACTTAAGAATGGGGTTGCCTCATCATCCAAGTATATCAAAATGTTGGTTACATCAGAATAACTAGAGCATAAATTCTAGTTCAATACAAAACAACATATTATAACTTATATATTACATCAAATAGGTAATATGTGCATGCTGATCAAAATAATTTATTTAATTAAAATATGGACATAAAAATACTTAACATCTATTTGTAATTATTACATTAAAAAATAACCTTTGAGTAAGGATAACTTGGTTTCTTATTAACACTTTTTATTATTTTTTATAGAACTGTAGTTGTAACCAGGGCTGAGATGGTTATTGGAGTTGAACATGTTGTTGTAGCAGACGTGGTGACTAGAGTTGTATCCAAGGAAGAAATAATATATTGAAATATAGTTATAACTAGAGATAATATTAGAGGGAGAGTTGATGCACTTGCTAAGCCAAGATGGACTAAAGTTGATGGTAATATTGTAACTAACACATTAAGTGGAGTCTGAGTTGAATTAGCAGGTGGCATTAAGGCTGATTTATTATTTAAATCCAACTCTTGATAATGATTGTATCCTTTAGCATGATTCACTCAAATTAAGTTCATATCAAGGAGAGGAGGTCTAGTTACCCTATCTACCTATTCTTCTAGCATTATATCTTGGTAGTTTATAAGTTTACCTAAAAGACCTCCACTTCAATTACCTTCTTTCTCATTATTCTCAACTTTTATTAAATATCCTCTAGAATTAATCCTTTTAATATTTGTTTGAATATGTCTAAATATTATTGAATCATTTGATCAAAAATAACCCAGGATACTAGCTTCCTAATGTTATCTCTTTCCCCTATAAATTTGAGCTCATCCAAAAGATTTATTACATGTTTTTCTTATTCAATGAGATTATTAACTAAAGCATTATCTGTACTCACCCAATCATGATCCTCCTAAGTCCTTATGATTTTTATGTTTAATGCATTGGCTACCTAAAAAAGGGTCATCAAATTTAAATGGTTGAATACCTTATTAGGAGTTTACAATACCAAGAAATTTAAATTATTCTCATCTTATTTAAGAAGTTTAATTTTTTTGTTATTATAGTTACATGTGGAGCCAATTAGACTCTCAAAAAATGAATTGTATCTAATATTTCATATAATATTAATGTCTTACTCTATACATCTTACTCTATGCTAGAATGAAAAAAGCTTACAAATTGCTACTCTTTAACTGTCTCCAACTCTTCTATCTCTTTTTTAGCATGTTATGTTCCCTCATGGATGGTTAATACTTCTTTAATGTGGGTATCCATGTAGGGCTTGAGGTCCTTAATATAGGGGGACTGACCCTTCTTTCTATATTTCCTTTTTGAAAGAGTGTAAATTTATTCTCTTTCTTTTAGAATCAACCCTCTGCAACTACTATATTTAATCTTACTTGTCCTGACCCTTTGCACTAAGGCTATTGCTTTATCAAAGAGTGATATCATAGTAGGAAACTCAGTGATCTTCAAATTAAGTATATTATAAAGGGATGTTCCTAACTCCATCACCTAATTTGGAAGAGTCAACTTTGATGGATCCAATAGTTGGGATTCTATTTATATAACCTTATTAGGCTCAAGTTCAAGGTCAAGATTAGTGGATGGATTGGGTATTGAGGGCCAAATTATTTTGGACTAGTCTATGTTTCCTAAGTGTGGCATGGGATGAATAATGTAGACAAGTTTCTTCTTGGGGTATCTCTTTGTTGCTACCACTCTTATGGTTTATATTGCTACTTATGAAGGTTGGTGAACCCAACTAATTAGAGGAGGCTACCACTTCAATGATGGGCTGGTTGGTGGCTATTAAAGGAAAGGCATAGATTAAAGGAATAGTGGTGGAGATTAAAGAAACAATGATTGGAGGAATGGATACTATAGGGGTAGTGGTTGTCATAATAAAAATAGGCCTAGTAGATATAGGAATGAAAGTGGAAATGACTAAAAAATGCATGGTACAAATTACTAGAAATGACATAAGAAGAGAGAGATCTAAGGGAGTCATGAATAGAGCATCCTTACCTGATTGGTCACCACTAAGTGGTGCCTTACTTTCAATCATTACAATATAAGTATTTTTTATTTATGTATCCATTCTTAATCTACTTCATGGCTTAACTCACATTCAAATTAAGGTTGTGACTCTGCAATGATGACCTTCATGGATGGAATATGTGGTCTTTCTAACTTGGGTTTTATTTAATAACAAAGTGTTGTTCTCTTAGCCTATAGAGTATTCACTTGTTGGGTGAGAGGGGAGAGATTCATATTGGTTTTTATGGCTACTAAATCCACCATAGTAGGTTTCATCTCTTTCACATTAGAGGATTCTAGTCAAATGATCTCCACCTTTTCCATAATTATGTTGTCTTTCTCATGAATTAGCTATTTTTCTAATTCTTAACCTTATTTATTTCAATAGTATATGTTTGAATTGGAGGAATCTATTCTTCTCGTACCTAAGAAGTAATTGATGTCTTTTATAGAACTTGATCTTCTTCATACTCTCTAATAATTGATGTTTCCCCTACCACTTTATCTTGCTCTTGTTAAGATGTCATCATAATATATGGATGTTGGGGGTCTTGTATTTGGTATATTGGCTACTGGTAAGGTCTTTCACTCCAAAATTTAGATGATATCCATCCCCCTAGTGATGGGATCTTAAATTTGGCTTAATCTAGTGTAAGAGAGGGGTCTGATTGTATTACCCTCAACAAATCTTCACTTAGAACATTAGTTTCATCCCTTTCCTTTACTTATCATATTTTTCATTGAGGATTAAGAATTCATGGTCAAATGGTTCATGTTTATATGGAATTACAAGATTATGAATCTTTTATTATACTCTCTCGTGGGGGTCCCAATCCCTGTGGGGTAGAGTAACTAGTGCATAAGCCCTCTTTGTATTACTATCCTCTCTAAAATGTCTCTTGTATGTATATTTCATCCTCTAAATAGTGATATGGGAGATGTGAAAATTCATTTTCTAACTCTTTGTCAAGTCTTCATCTATATCATTCCATATTTGGAAAGTAATCTATTTCTTGACAACTTTGTTTGGGACAAATTTGGGGAGTTGTAGAGGTTTTTCCCTGTTTCCAAAAACCATGATAACTATATAATCTAGGTATATCCAATAATCAGCCAAATTCATGAGTGTATTGGAAATGATCTTTGAAATTTGAGATAAAGGTTGGGCATGAATGTCCATACTAACTTGAGGATATAGGTCCTCTAAAATTCTAGTAATGTTCCTTATATATGCATAGATGTGAAGAACAAAATAGAAATTGTAGATTCTATTATTGAAATAGTCAAGGTGGGGATTCCACAAAACCACATCATGTCTATAAACAATCCCCATGCATAGATATAGAAGAAATGACATCATACACCTTGGGGACTCTTATCATTTTAAAATATTTGTTCATGTAGTTAGGCACTGATAACATCCCCTAATGCATAGGTTCACTCTAAAGTAATTAATAATTCATGTAGGGGCACCCATTCTAAATGCGAAAAATAAATGATTGGGTGGCTAATGAGTTAATTTAATAATTTCACACTAATATGAATTACCATACTAAATTCAGTGATAGAGATGAGATTCTTGGAAATTTCCTTCATAGGTAAATTCTCACTAGGGAGAAGCCACTTCCCTACTACTTGCTCCACACTAGTGTTTTTGTTTTAGGTAACCACACTGTGTAAGTTAAATGTGGTGTCTAGAGTAGATAAGCATAAATACCTCATGAATTCATCTCCTAATGTGTATATAATGACTATGTTTTTGTTTCATAGTGTAGATAGTCACCCTTTGCAATTATACCTTCAAAGAATAAGTCTCATAGCAAGTCGATGCACACCATGAATTCTAGTTTGGAAAATACATATTGGAGTGCCTAATGATTGAATGGTAGCAAGTTAGATGCAACATGTTTCTCCTCTATTGATATGTCCTCCTCATATGTGAATATATAAAAATTCTCTATGACCTCCCATAGATATGAGTAATTGTAATGGAGACCATCCAACATAGTTGCATCAAAACTATGTCTAAGTATTTTATCGAGTCCTTAATGGAAAACTTGGATGGTGGTGGAGCTCCCTTGTATGACCTAGATGAATATGTCATTGTTGTTGGTTGATGTTGGTGTCATGCAAGATTTTGAAAATGGTGGTTAAAAACTCTATTTCACAAATTTCAAGTCATAATAGATGCATCTAGGTATTTTGAAATTGTAGAAGGCTATGTGGACTCAATCTCTTGAAAATCAAATGAGGTGAACTCGATTAGGGGATCGATGTTATAGATTTATGAATTCATTCTAATTTTTACATCATTAATCACCAACATATATGAGCTCATCACCTTCATTAAATTTGAAAATTGACCGCCTAGGTCTGGTGTACATGACACACATGATGCTTACTCATTCAGGGTGTCATGGTGTTACTTTTTATTCTAACACTTGTCATTCTATGGTTTAGTTAGGGGGTCTACCTTTTCCTTTAGGCTTAATGATATGATGTGGTGAGCCTGATATTGAGAGAAAAATAATGCAAAGAACAAAATTCTCCTTAGAGAGATTCATTTGGAAAGATTTGTCTAAATGTTTTTGAAGGAAAAGTTCTTAAATGAAAGGATTTGAATGAAATTCATCGAAGGAATAGTTTTCAAAGACCAAGTGTTCCTAAGGGAGATTATCATGAGAGAGGAATTTACCACATAGAAAGTTCCTAAATTAAAACCTTTTGAAGACCAATGTTTCTAAATTAAATATACCATATAAGAAGTGCTAAAAATAATGATCCAAAGAAAAGTTATTGATTGAAAGGACATCAATTGGAACAAAATTTGAGATAAAGTTCCTGATCGAATAGTTTTTGAATGAAAATTATCTAAAGACCAAAAGTATCTAAAATTGCAAATATATGAACCAAAATTCTTTTCATATATATAAATTATTCCAAATTTTCAATTAATAGATTAGTTTCAATAAGTCCTTTCAAATGGAAAATGGGTACACCAAACATGATTCAATGTCCAACAAATCAAGTTTCTATAGGTAATAATAAAAAAATCCTAAACACACACACATAACCCAAATAATAAATTATTCCTATAAAAAGTAAAGGGTGTCCCCACTTTTCCAAGAAAATCCAAGGTGGGTGTGTTGAATACAAACAATGGCGACTCACAAGGATGAATACTCTCAATTTTTTAAGAACCCAAAATCTCTATTTTTTAAATCCCAATATCAACCATGAACCATAGTAAAACAAATTATTAAACAAGAAACATAAAAGAGACTCTTAATAATTCCATACAACCTACTAACTTCACTCATACATTGGACCTATGTCTAGGAAAGTGATATTATGTATTTCTTATCTAAGGTTTTTAGGCAAAGACACAAGGTGAACTGTACGTTTCATTATGATTGGGAATTAAGTGTATATAAGTTTAGAGATCTCAGGAAAAATATTCTATAAAGTAAGAAACTACCTAAAATGAAACACTAAACTAAGCAAAGCAAACTATAGAAACTAAAAATGACTAGTCTAGAAAGCATGAACTACTCTAACAGAATCAAATGACTAAAATTCAAAATCTAACAATAAAAGAAAATCTAACCTAATACTACCTCTACTAGAACATATTTTATTACTCAAACGCATATTTGGATGGATCAACCATGAATTAATGCTTTAAAAACTATCCATTAACTAGACATGTCAATTTATTACCTTTAACTTACTTCAAACACAAGGCATTGTTACCTAAGATATCATAGATCTGATAAGGTCCCATACATATCAGGGTAAACTTGTCATGAATTTTTTTATTTTTGTGGGATTTTTCCTATAGAAGAACCATGTTAGTAATCACGAAATGTTTATATTTCACTCTCTTATCGAACCATATTTTGACTATGTCTTGAAGTTTTATAAAGTTTCATAATGTTTCATTATTGGAATATTCCATTTCAATGATGTCCAACAATCTAAAATCTATCTTCTCACTAGATTCCATGTATTCTTGCATATATTGATAGGCTAGTAGCTTTAGCATGATTGGAAATAGTGGTTATTTCCCATAAACTAGAAGATATAGCATGGCTTTAATGTCATATTTATACCAAGTTAGATATATCCAAAAAATTTATTTTAGAAAGAGATGCAACTTTATAGGCTTATCTATGGAAGAATTCTTGATATCATCAATGAGGTTTTTATTAGCTAATTCAACTAATTCATTCCCTTGTGAGTAGTGATTATAAGATGATTTAATTATGTTCAGATTATCATGATTCCATTCTATAAATTTATATGATTTAAATGTTAGGAAATTATCACAAACCAAAGAAATAGGTGTGTCAAACCTAGTTGTGATATGTTCTTTAGGGAAATTAATGACATATTAGGCTCTTGAGTTCTTCGTGGTTATTTCCTAAGTCCATCTAGTATAATAATATATATCAATGAACACAAACTAATGCCCAACTAAATAATTTAGGTTTATGACACCAATGAAATCTATTCCCCATTAGGCAAATGGATTACCTTCAATCACAAATTATAGTGTCATTATTTCATGTACCTTTTTTTGTAAAAAAATTATAATTTATGGCACATCATTAATTAAAGTGATAATCCTTGAAGATTTTTCTCCAGGAATAACCCATTATAATTATGTAATTGGATATGCTATTTCTAGACAGATGGTTGTTGTCAATATTTTGATGTAGATTTTATAGAATCTCTTGGGATTATTCACATGACACACATATTAAATATATGTCTTCATATTTATTCCTATAGATGATTCCATTTGTTATCATATAATGTGTAGCTTTGAGCCTCAAGTCTCTCTTTTTTTTCTCTATTGAGTTCTTGGGGACATGTTCTAGTGAGGAAGAACTAAATAATACATGAATATCAATCCTCTTGGGAAACCTATTTTTGGTAGACCTCTTCAATGGTGATTTTTGGGTCTGATTCAATCATCAACTAATTAATGTCTTATCCTCTGATGATCTTTGTAGGTTTAATTTAAATATCAAAATCTTGAAATTTATCCATCTATTTTCCCTTAAGTTCTCCCAATTCATTCTATCCTAATGCAAGCTTGATAACAAGTCTGGTATTATGGTGATGGTCTTGTTCTATAGGATGTAGTGTCTAAACTTCTTAACTAATTTTATAAGGGCAAAGATTTACTTGTCAATCAAGGAGGATTTGAGATCAGTATATTTCAAGTTCTCATGAAAGTGATAGGGTGTTTACTTTCTTCCCTCTTTTGTGTAAGTATGACAAGAATGGTATGATAGGGTGTTTACTGAAATCTAGAGCTAATAGTACTAGGGCTTGTGAAATAGATTTCTTTATGTCTTGGAAAGACTTCTTAGCTTCAAGTGTCTAGTCCACTTTAGCATCTTGTTTTATCATTGTGTTTAAGTGTCTAATAATCTCCTTAAATCCTGATATGAATTTCCTCATGAAATTAATCTTCCCAAAGAAGGACTCGAGCTCCTTTTTGATTTTTAGAAATATTATTTTTGAAATCCCTTAAATTTAGTCTAGGTCAATGGTGATCTGGTATTGAATGATAATATGGCATATAATCTTTCCTTTGTTAATGCCAAATATACTTTTCTTGGGTTTCAATGAGATACCAAACTTCTTACACCTTTAAAAAATGGGCTGAAGATGGTTGATATGATCAACTCTATTTTTAGAAAAAGTAGTGAGATCTTCCATGTATATAATTATGAATTTGCATATTAGTCCTTGAAATGAATGATCCATCACTCTTTGAAAATTATCTCTAGCATTGATCAACCCAAATGACATTCACTTATATGCATATATTCCCCATTTTATAGTAGATGAGATTTTCATCATTTCCTTTGATTCCACCAATATTTTATTATATCTTAAAAAAAATTCAAAAAAAGACATCATTATAGAACCACTCATAGTTTGTATCACCTCATCTAAGAAGGGAAGAGTATAATTATATTTATCATAAGATTTATTGAGGTTCTTGAAATCAACACACAATATGATTTCATCACTCTTTTTTATGACTGGAACTAAATTAGCCACCCAAGTTGAATGCATGATAGGAAAAACTATCTGGGCACTATTGGTGTTCTAGATTTGCACCCTAATTGAGAAGGGGATTGTTCAAATCTTCCTACTCAAAACTAGTCCAACATGGGATTGATCTTAGGATTTTAGTATCCTAATAATGGATCAAACCTTTAGAGAAGGCTAACTTCCTTTTGGATCTATCACCTAAACTAACACTTTCTTGGAAAAGGGAAAGAGATTTTGACAATAACTTATAAAATAATGTAAAAAAGGTGATGCACCAATGATTTTATCACTCAAACTCACATAATACACATTATGAGACACTTTCAAGACTAAATAATACCAATCTCACATAAATATTTTAGAATAAGGCATTAATCAATTATCAAATTAGTAAGAGAGGGAAAATATCCACTTTCAAGATAGATAATAAACTATAACTTACACTTATAATGACCTATAATAACTACTAAGCACTTCCTGAAGGTGAGAAAAACTTAGACATAAGCAAGGAACATACACTCACTTAACCACAATACATGAATTCATAGAACACACTTCAATCTAGCTTAGAAAAGGATGGAATTCAATCTTTATTTCATCAAAAAGGTATCACAATAAATTTTTTGAAAGAGTCTAGTCATACAAAAAATAGGGATCCATTTTTAAGGCTTAAAATCTTGTATTTATAAAAAATGGAAAAAGGGAGAGAGATTTGTGCATTGAAAAATTCCCAACCACTTTCAATGGATTAGCACTCTCAAGGATGTTGAGTCATGGTCTTATCAATAAGGAAGAAATTCTATAAAAGAATTGAATGTTATTATCTTTATCCATCCACCTAGTTTATTTATTGGAACTCCATGTCATTATCTATATGATCTACTAACAAGGATCATGTCTTGGAATTGATATAATTATGCCACTTCTATTTTGGGTGGCCATTGGTACCTATTTATTAGAAATGTGATGATATTGATAGGTGAGACACCTAATCATAATCAAATTTACATCTATATTCTTTCCAAATCAAACCTATGTCCATTTTTATAGACAAAAAAACTAATGTTATACCATTGGTTTTCAGATAGTCATAACACTCATGAAAACCTATAAACTACTTGACCTTGCTTCACAAACACTAGTCCATTTTCTTCTCTATATCTAGTCCAATATCAAACTCATATTCTTCATCTAGAACCCTGTGAGAGCCAAGAGACTATTGTGTATGAGGATTCCTTATCTGAAAGCAATGAACATGTCAATGGAATGACTCTATAATAGGGTCAACAAGTTCAAAGTTATCTACTAGAGGTCCTGTTTAAACTTCAATGGTGATAAAGACTTGTCCTTGACCATTTTTCCTTTATGACAATGTTTTCTACTAATCAATCTCTAATAACAATATGGGTCCTTAATATTTTTTTGACTGGGTTGAGGAACTGGTTCATCGACCTTTAATAGAATCTATCTAGATTTTTTTTATGTTCATTGGTCATCGATTGCCAACTTAGGCCATTGACATTGTGCCCCATTATCTTTATTTTTATTGGTCCCATATATTATACTAACTACTTAACCCTACTCACAATGTTATATATTTATTTTACAAATGCATGTCAGTCCTTGATTTCCTACCATAATATCCCTTTGATATGTTGACTTGATCATGCACCATCAGATAAAGATGTATGAACTCATGCATACCATTAATCTCCCTAGTCCCACTATCCTATTAGTTCTTACACTCCATCATATCATTGGTATGATTTAATGTTGAGAATTGATTTAGCTTAGACCCATCCTTTCATCAGTGAATGTGTACCATTGGATTTCATCTTGATGATCCCACACCACTAGATTGTGTCCAACTTTTAGATCTTTAAGGGCTTTAACCTAGGGACATTTTGACTTGTTTGACTCTAGAATAGATAATTATATCTCATGTTTTATTATTCAAGCTCATGTGGACCATCATATCTTGACCAAATTTAAAATTTTAAAGGAAATTTTAAACCCAAATAGTTACTTTATAGAGCTTGAACTTTGATGTTTGCATGAATGTCAATGATATCCACACGCCTATCACTACATTTTGAATTTCAATGATAATTTCTTGTGCTTTAATTTGACACTCATGTAAATGTTTTGGGATTTTTTAAATCAAATGGCTATTTTTGTAGCGTAAAATTTATGTTTGTGAAACCATCACTACCCTAGTGGAATAGAAAATCTTTAGGCTATTTCCTTTAGATATTTTACTTGTGGGATTTTCATTGAATAAATGAACCTTCCGGTTTTTGCCTTAGACATTTTTCCTAAAATAAATGGTCCTTAAATTAAATTTTTTAGGACATTTTGATATTAGAGTGACCCTTAAAAAATTGTATATAGGATCATTTCCTTGAAAAATGACCTTTCGGGACTTTCACTTTGGACCTTTTTCCCAAAAGAAATGACCCTTTGGGGAGATTGTTTGAGACACTTTCCTAAGAAAATACCCTTAAAGAAAATTTTTTTGTCCACTTTTATTGACAAAATACCCTTTGAAAAAATTGTTTGGACAATTTTCCCAAAAGAAATGACACTTAGCCTTTTTTATGTGAGTAATTTCTTCAAAAAACATAGGTATTCATCTTTTACTTTACAATTTTTATCATGAAAGAATTCATGCCTTAAAAAAATTTGTGTTGGAAAATTTGTCTAAAATAATTCAACACTTAGACAAAAAATGGTCCCAAAATAATTTAGCTTAGCCAAATAAAAGCCTAAAATAATTTGCATGAGAGAAAGAACACGTAGTCAAATAAAAGGTCTAAAAGAATTTAGCTTAGCAATGAAATATGAAAGAATTCCCAATTAAATACTTATCCCAAAAAGGTTTTGCACTTATATTTTCCAAGGTCTGTAAGCCCTTCTAAACTTTTACTTGAATTGTTACTTGATCTTTGAAGGCCTAAAAGAACTATGAAAATCTGAAGCTTGTGTAGACTTATTCCATGACCTTGAAATACTTGGTTTCACCATGAATACTACTCATATTGAATCATTGGACCACTCTTCAATTATTATCTTTTTCCTTCCACTAAACTCTTAAATTATGCATATTTTGGTATGTATACCAAATTTAGTCAACATCTTTGATGACTTGGCTGGGTAGCATGTCTATTATGCTTGAGAACTCAGACCATTTACATGAATCTTAGATTAGTTACATGATATGTGGACCATTTACATTGAGTTTAATATATCCTTTTGACTTGAAAAGAAAAAAAAAATCCAACAAATAGGGAAATAAATAGACTTGAAATGGAAATTAACCTAATAAACCCAAAGTGACTAAACTATTAAACAATGGTGCAAATAAAAGCACTTATTTGAGAGAAGATAGAAAGGAAATAAAATAATGTGTTATAAAAAAAACTTAGAGAAAAATAAAAAACAACTATGTATAAGGGACTTATCTTTCTTAATAGCAGTGATTAAGATGTATCCCATAGACTAGGATAGGAATCTCTTCACCATTCATCCCTATGAGCTAGAAAGCATTGTGGGATTTACAACTACAGACTATATATGGACCACTCTAAATAGAATCAAATTTTGCATTCCTTTCTTATCTCTATCCTCATTTGACTTGAGGACCAAATATCCTTCTTCAAAAGCTCTTGAAGAAGTTTCTTTGTCAAAATATCTCTTTCTCATTGCTTGATGGGCTTCCATAGCCAACATTGATCGATGATTTTTCTCTTCTAGCTCCATGAGCTTAGCATATCTTATTTCCATTGGCTCATTCTCTAAAATATCAAGCTGATGCATCAATTCTAAAACATAGAATTAAAGATAAATAGGTATTCTTGATTTCTTACTGTATACTAGCTTGTATGGAGAATTAGCTATGGATATTTTATAGGTGATCCTGTTAGCCCATTGATTTGAATTCAATTTGAGATTTCATGATCTTTGGTTGTCTTTAATAGTCCTCTTAATGATCTTAAACAAATTCTTATTACTAGATTTAGCAAGGCCATTGACTTTTGGATAATAGTTTGATGAGGTACTAAGAAAAACACTATGTTGAACTACCCACTAGTTGATATTAAACCCCATAGAATCCATAGCATTTTCATAAATTATGGATGAAGGGACCCTAAATATAGTAATCAAACCTTCATAAAAGTCCAAAACATTTATTTCATTGGATTCATTTAATGTCATTACCTCTATCCATCTCGTAAAATAATCTATGGCAATTAGGATCCACTTGTGTCCTAAGCTTAAAGGGGGGTTTATGAGACCAAGAAAATATATTCCTCATTGGATGAAGGGTTGATTTACTAAAATTGGTTGGAGAGGTAAGGTTGCAAGCTTCACCTTTCTAACAAACATGGAACATTGTCTGCATTTCCTAATCCATGAATGACAATCACAAAATAAACTTGGCAAATAATACCCACCTCTCATGATATTGTGGGTTGTGATCCTTGATAAGTAATGTCTTACACCATGTCCATCATATAACTACTCTATAAACCTCTTTGTTTGACCTAGTTCTATGCATCTTAGCAATACACCATTGGTATATTTTTTGAACAACACATTATCAACAAGATGGAAAAGAATCAACTGAAATATAAAATATCTCCTCTTCGAAGGGGTCAGATAAGTAGGATAAATACCATATTATATATATTTTACCATGTCTTGGAAATAGTTGGAAGATGAGGTCTAGTCACTTTAAACTTCTTGATCATTTGAAATCATAACCAATTCATTAGTCTCCTATAAGTCTTAGGTTAGATGTTCACAAATGCCTTTAACTCTAACCATCTTTGTGACCTTGATTTCAACATCATATTACATGACTCTGGTTATCCAACTAGATCTCTTATCATTTATATCTTTATTCAAAATAAAATCTTTGACACTTGCATGTGAAACCATTAAATGTATCTTATTATTAGACAATAAGTACCTAAAAATTTAATATACATTATAAATAAAAGAACATGCTTCTCAAAAAAATAATACCTTGTTTCATATTCTTATAAGCCTTCACTAAAGAAGGCTATTAGTTTCTCTAAAGTCTCTTTATTCTGGTACATGAGAATACCTAAAATTTTATCAATGTTAGCATAGCTATATAAGATGAAGTCCTTTATAAAGTTAGGGTTTAAAAGTGTAGGAGCATTGGATATAGCTTTATTTATCTCTTTAAAACTTCTTACTCCTTATTTGGACCAACTAAAACTCTAACCCTTCTTTAGTATGGATATTAGTGGCATAGCTAAAGTAACAAAATTTTAAGTTCATCTCCTTATGTAATTTATTTTTCCTATAAATCTTTGTAAGGCTTTCTTGTGCTTAGGTAATTAAAGTGAAAGATTTGACTCTATCTTTTTAGGATATATGTTTGTACCATTTTTTAAAATGATATGTCTAAGAATCCTACCTTCACGAATAGATAAAACACACTTTTTTGGATTCAAAGACACTCCAAATTCCTTATAACTTTAAAACACTTGTCTGAGATGAATCATATACTCATCTGTATTATTAGAAAATATGGTTATGTCATAAAAATAAACAAGAATAAACTTGTTTAGGAGACCCTAAAATTCCATATCCATAGCTTTCTAAAAAGTAGCTCTAGCATTAGATATAACAAAAGGCATCTTTCTACATTCAAATGTCCCCCACTTTATGGTGAAGGATATTTTGAATTGGTCTTCTTCTTCAACCAAAATTTGGTTATATCATTGTATCCATCTAATAAAGATAACCTTTCTAAACCTACAACTATTTGTAAAATTTGCTCCATTGATGGAAATGGGTAGTGGTATATAAGAGAGGCCTTGTTCAAGTCATGGAATCAACACATAGCCTTATTTCACCATTTTTTTCAAAAATAGAACAAGGTTTTCCACCCAAGTTGAGTTCTTAATTGGAAATATTATAGCTAACTCAATGAGCTTATGTAGTTCATCTCTCATCAAAGGTTCAAAATTTGGGTTCATAGGCCTTTATCTCTATCTGACTGGCCTGGTCGCATCATCTAACTCAAATTTATATTGAGATAGAGTTAGATAAAATATTTGAAGTTCACTTTACTATCATGCAAGGACATCTACAAAACTTAAACATAACTCAATAAAAGTTTCCTTCTCTAAAGATGTGCAAACTTTACCCAGCTTTAAACTCTTACCAATTGCAATCTCTACATTTGCATAGTGTTATTCCTTGGTTGATTAAAAAAAATTATTTTATAAATTCATAATCTCTATTGAATATGTTTTCAAGGGTGTCCAGCCCTTTAGACAACATGTTTGTCTTCAATTGCACAATCTGGTCATCATACTACTATAAATGCTTATCTTGGTTCTTTAAGGAGAATTCAGCTTCACTTTGTAAGAATCTAAAAATTTGAATATCATCCTAAAATACTTTCCAATTGTCATGGATTTATAGGACACAAGGTTTCACAACTACCTTAATATGTGATTGATTTTTTTTTATCTTTTTATGTCATATGGGATACTAAATTATGACCCAATAGTATCCAGCCTATTTGCATGCTTGTTCTTATATCCTGATATGGCCTTAATATTGAAGGATTAAAATTATTTAACTAGGTCCCATAATCTATTCTTATAGGACCTAATTAATGGGTTCTTTCATATATTAAGTCCTCTTACTTGGTGAACTACTAGTTCACTATCTCTAAAAACTTGTAAGGAATTGACATTCATCTTTCTTGCCTATTGAAAACCATGCACTAGTGCTTCATATTTAGTAACATTATTTGAAAAACCAAAATGAAACTTGAGAGAAGAGAAATAATTTTTATTGGCTAGAGAAATCAACATCATTCTAGCTCCAGTACCATGTTTGTTCCTGGATACATCAAAATATAGCTTCCACAGTCTATCACTAGGTTGATCATCTTTCATCAATGTTAGAATTAGTGCATAATTTTCATGAAGACAATAGAAAAAAATTCATTATTATATTAAATTTTAGGTATCATGTCCATACAAATCATAGGCCCATTCATCAAGGAAAATATCTAGGATACCGTTTACAGGTGATTCAATTTCCACCTCGATTGTTTTCTAGTAACTTGTCTGAGATAACACAATTAGTGTTCACCATACTTTGTATATATGGTTCAAAATTAAATAGGTTTATAACATATAATTAAATTAGTACCATACCTAGTTATAAACATTAAATATTTCCAATCAAATAACAAATATCCTCCAATCTTTGAAGTAATGTCTCTTGATAGGCACATGGCAAAATAGGGAGGCAATTCCAGTACAACTACATATTGTTAAAGAACAACATTGGGGATATTATGCAATGTCAGTTTTAGATATTTTATTATGCCTACTATCTTCTTTGGTGATCCATATAATTACAATACTCTTTTGGTATTTGGATCATAGGCAAGACCAAGCATGTTTACAATTTGTTTCAGCATGACAGTGCTACTATCTCCAGTATCTACCATATAATTATGGATTAAATAGTCACCTACTATCAAAGAGAGATAAAAGAGAGGATTTTTTTTAATTTAACATTGGGATTTTTCACCTTTGTCATGTTATGTACCTATCAGTCATGTTACTTGATTTGCTAGTCTAAATTGGCTAAGATAGCTCTTTGTTTCTCAACTAGTTCTTTAGAAAGATATTAAATAAGCATGTTATTTTTCCTTAGAATGTCAAGGTAATACCACATGATAATTCTAACATTTGATTTCTTCATTTTTTATACTATGATAAAAGATGCTCCACTAAACTTTGGCTACAAATTTTGAGCCACCTTTTGTTCTCTAATTAGGGGAATTTGGGGAACCGTCATTGTCTTTATATTATGAATATTCGATACTACAGGAAAAAAACTTGATCCTTGTCACTCTTTAAAACAAAATTATGAACACTATAATTATTTATCACATCTTGAGCTTTCTCAACTGATTTTATTTTATCTCAGCCAGAGATACCACTTGACCATTTGTGTTTCTAGTTTCACCAACTTGGTTAAATGCAATATGATCATCCAATTGTAAATTTAACATTGATAGCATTAGGATCCCCTATAACTTTTTGAGATTCTCTTTGTAATGCCATATTCATGTCTTGATACTGACCACCTTGAAGAGAGAAATTTTCTTGTGTCCTTTATGGCATAGTAATATCTTGTGATACCAAGGCTTGATTTTGAGTGTCATTTAGATTGGAAGGATGCCAACCTAGATCTTACATAAATTTATTTTTGGGAATAATAGATTTTGAACTAGAAGGTACATTAGGATCAAGGGCTGCATATGGATTAGTTTGGGTTATGTCTCATTGATTTTGATAAGGTTACCTATTGTCCTTGAAACCTTAATAAGGAGGTCATTGGTTATTGAAAGACTAATAATTATTTTGGCTTTCCTAATGATAAGTCTACCTTAGTAACAATGTTCTTGAGTTAAACAATCTCATTTCCAAAAGCTTGTAACATGATTTTTAGATCACCAATCTCACTAGATTGATTAGGAGGGGTTATAACTTGGACTTTTAGAGATGGAATAAGAGCTAGAGATGGAATCTAGATAATTTGAGGGGGAGGAACATGTTGTATTTCTAGTAATATGGGTATTAGAGGCCTTGAAACAATTTTAGCATCTTGTATTAAGATATTTTATGCCCTTATAGAAATTTCATAGTCATTTGGTAAGGTATTACCACTTATAGACTATATCATGACACTTATATAAGAATTAAGGGTCTTAAGATAGTACAAAAATGCATACTCTAGGGATGGTTTAACTAATGAAATGATACTAATCCATATATTTTATAATCTAAGGTTAAATAAGACATGAATTCATGGGGGTATCTTTGTATAGTAGTCAGTTATTTAACCAAATATAGATGATCAGACTTGTCTTCAAATTACCTAACTAAGGCTGCACCTAAATCATCCCAAGTATCAATGGAGGTCAAAGGAAGATTTAAATACCATTACAATTTTTTTCCCTTAAAAGAATCAGTAAGTAATCTGATAGCCACATTATCTTGAGTAACATTATGAATAAAACATAAATTGGAAACATGTTGGATATGCTCGAAGTAGTAGTTTTATTCCATTCTCCTAAGAAGAAAGGGATACTTTTTAGGGTAGACACAGGAATGTCATCGTATTGGGATAAATTCAGGGGACTAGACTTATTAAATGGAATAAACACTTGATTTATGATAAGCATTTAGGCAAAAGGGATTTGGCTTATGGGGACAATATATTGGACTAAAATAATAAAATGACCAACATATGAATGTTGCTTTAGAGGATAGTGCTTTGTACTATTAAATCTTGATATTTTATAAAAAGTATAAGGTAATTAAATATGTTCAAAATGAGTACCTTTACTTTATGATCTTGTTGTAACCTTTGCCATGAAATCATTGTCTGAAGGATGCTATGAACTCTATAACTTGAAGGATCTTCAACTTTTGATGATGGTAGATCTCTCTTGATTTTGCAATTTCTTCTTTTAAATCTTCAAACCTCAATTATAATAAATAATTTTTGTCTTATTGGGTCTTAAAAAACTATTGGTGTTCTCAATTTACACCCTAGATGAGAAGGGGATTGTTCAGATCTTCCTACTCAAATCTAGTCTAACATGGGATTAATCCTAGGTTTTGGGTATCCTAATAATGGATCTGAATTTTAGAGAAGGTTGGCTTCCTTTTGGATCTATCACCTAAACTAACACTTACTTGGAAAAGGGAAAGAGATTTTTGTAATAACTTATAAAAGCATGTAAACAAGGTGAAACACCAATGATTTAATCACATAAAAACACACAATACACACTATGAAACACCTTCAAGACTAAAGAATATCAATCTTAAATATTTTAGAATAAGGAATTAATCAATTATCAAATTAGCAAGATAGGGAAAATATCCACTTTCAATCTTGACAATAAACTATAAACTACACTTATAATGACCTATAAGAAATACTAAGGACTTCTTGAAGATGAGAAAAACTTAGACATAAGAAAGGAACATACATTCACTTAACCATAGTACATGAATTCATGGAACACACTTCAATATAGCTTAGAAAAGGATGGAATTTAGTCTTTATCACATCAAAAAGAGGTCACTATACAAAATTTGGATAAGTTTGGTCATACCAAAAAGACAGATTCATTTTTAAGGCTTGGAAACCTGTATTTATATGAGAGAGAGAGAGAGAGAGAGAGAGAGAGAGAGAGAGAGAGAGAGAGAGAGAGAGAGAGAGAGAGAGAGAGAGAGAGAGAGAGAGAGAGAGAGAGAGAGAGAGATGAATTGAAAAAGTCCTAACCACTTTAGATGGATTATAACTCTCAAAGATGTTGAGTCATGGTCTTATCAATAAAGAAAATAATTTGTAAAGGAATTGAATGCTTATTATCCTTATCCATCCAGCTGATATCTTTCTTAGAACTCCATGTCATTATCTATTTGATATATTGATGAGGATCACATCTTAGAATTGATAGAATTATGCTACATCTACTTCAAGTGGCCATTGATACCTATTTATTATAAATGTGACCATATTGATAGGTGAGATAAATGTGACCATACTAATAAGTGAGATACCTCTTAATAATAACATTCACATGTATATTCATTCCAACTCAAACTTGTGTCCATGATTATAGATGGAAGACCAATGTAAGACCATTGGTTTTTACATAGTCACAACATTCATAAAAACCTAAAAAATGCTTAACCTTGCTTCATAAACACTAGTCCATATTTTATCTTTGTATCTGGTCCAATATCTAACACTTTTTCTTCATAAAAAACCTTATGAGAGCTGTGAGACTACTATATACAAGGATTCCTCATCTAAAATCAATGAACATATCAATGGAATGACTCTATAATAGGGTCAACAAGTTTGAAGTTATTGACTAGAGGTCTTATTTAAATTTCAATGGTGATGGATCCTTATCCTTGACCATTTTGCCTATATGAAAATGTATGTTTTTGACTAAGATATAATGGTGATATGGGTCCTTAATAGTTTTTTCACTTAGGTTAAAAAACTAGTTCATCAACCTTCAATGAAATCTCTCTAGATTTTCTTGATGTTCATTGGTCATCGATTGCCAAATCGGGCCATTCACATTGTGCCCAACTATTTTTATTCTTAGTGGTCCCATATAATATACTAACTTATTAAATCTACTTGAAACATTAGATATGTATTGTACAAATGTATTCAATTCCTTGATTTCCTACTAGAATATCCCTTTGACATGTTAACTTGATTACACAATATCTGATTAAGATGTATAAGCTCACGTGCATCATTATCTCCGTAATCCCACTCTCCTATCAGTTATTGTGCTCCATCAGATCATTGATATGATTTAACATTGAGTGTTTATTTAGTTTGAACTCATCCTTTTGTTAATTAATGTGCACTATTAGATTTTAGCTTGATGATCCTACGTGATTGGATCATGTCTAACTTATAGATCTTTAAGGGATTTAACTCCAGTGTGGATCATTAGATCTCATGTTTTAGTATGAGGTCTCATTTGGAATATTAGATATTGACCAATTTTAAACATTTTAAGGATCTTTTGAACCCAAATGGTTAATTTATAGAGCTCAAAATTTGATGTTTGTGTGAAACTGAATGACATTTGCATGCCTACCACTACATTTCAAATTTCAATGATCATTTATGGTGATTAAATCAGACACTCACACAAAAATCATGGGATTTTTTAAATCAAATGGTTATTTTTTCACTTTAAATTTATGTTTTCATAGCCATCACTACCCTACTAGAACACAAATTCCTTGATCTATTTCCTTTGTATCTTTTGCTTGTGAGATTTTTGTTGAGGAAATGACCCTTTGGGTTTTTACCTTAGGCCTTTTTCCTAAAAGAAATGAACCTTTGGGGGGAAATTATTTGGGACACTTTACTATGAGATTGACCCTTTAAAAATTATATATAGGAATATTTCCTTGAAAAATGACCTTTTGGGACTTTTGCTTTGGAGCTTTTTCCCAGAGTAAATGACCCTTTGGGGAAATTATTTGGGACACTTTGTAGAAAAAATACCCTTTGGTAAAAGTGTTTTGGCCACTTTTATTGAAAAAATACCCTTTGAAAAAAATATTTAGATAATTTTCTTGAAAGAAATGACATTTAGCCTTTTTTGATGCAAATAATTTCTCTGAAAGAAATAGGTCTTCATCTTTTGCTTTAGACATTTTGTCTGAAAGAACTCATGCATTCAAAAACTTTGTCTTAGATAATTTGTCCTAAATAATTAATAAATTATCCAAAAAAGGGTCCCAAAATAATTTAGCTTAGAAAAATAAAATCCTAAAAGAATTTATCGGAGAAAATGAAAACATAGTTAAATAAAAGGTCTGAAAGAATTTATCTTAGCAATGAAAGCTGAAAAAAATTACCAATAAAAGACTTAGCCCAAAAAGGTTTTGTATTTATATTTTCCAAGGTCTTTAATCCATTCTAAACTTGTACTTGAATTTTTTTTATCTTTAAAGACCTGAAATAACTATGAAAATTTGAAGCTTATGCAAACTTGTTCCATGACCTTGAATTTCTTTGTTTCACCATGAAGCCTACTCATATTGAATCATTAGACCACTCCTCAATCAAGCTCCTGATCCTTCCACTAAACTCTTTGACTATGCACATTTTGTTATGTGGACCAAATTTGGTCACCAAGCACATAGCAACTTCTCTACTTCCTTTTGGATCAATGGTTCTATGATAGGATTAATAGGCCTTTATCTTTGCCTAAATGGTTTATGATCAGGTTTGAGTGGAATTGTATGAGTGATGAATTTAGGATTAAATATCCTTGAGTCATCAAAGGTCCATGAAATTACATATTTATACCTAATAATCAATTCCTCAATCTTCAACCTTTCATCTGGAGTGTAGCTTAATCCAATATTAATGAGTTGTATATTTCTTTCATCACCCACATTTTTGAGCTAAACTCATATTCATTAACCTTAATCTATCTTTGTTAATATGCTTGAGGGTCTATGTCAAAGGCAATTTTGAAGGCAACCATCAATAATGGGATATGATTTTACTTCAATTGAAAGACATCATCTTTAATTAATTATTTCTGGTACCTATGGCTTCTTTTCTCATCATCAATTATCTGAGACTTGAACTATCCTAGAATTGTCAAAAACTAGATGATATATTGATCATCATGAAATACTTGAAGATTTTCAACATTATTAGGTATTAAGGGATAATTTACCAATTCAATAGAGAAATTCTATACTTTTGACTCCTTCATAGGCACTAAATTTGCTGCTAAAGTGACCAGTGAATCAATAACTTGATTTTGTTCCCTTGAAATGGTCACTATGTTAAAATCCTCAAATGATTCAATTATATCCCAAGATATATGCTTATACTTATTTAAATATGATAATTTACATTATTATTTATTTTTGACATGGTTGATCAAGATTTCAAAGTCTTTGTATATTAGTATTTCTTTAACATTATTTTTGAGTGAAAACTATAATCCCAAAATTAGGGAATCATACTTTGCTTTATTATTGGTACATAGAAACTAGAGCCTATATGCCACTAAGTATTTCTATCCTTATGGATCAACCAATTTGACCAAAACACTTTATCCTTGTTTGGATATTTCTCCTTCAAAATGTAGGGTCCATAATTGGTAAGGGCCTTGAATTTATTCCAACATTTCATGCCTCATAGTTAATGTATAAATTCAAATACTAGGAGACTTATAACTTACTTCTTCACTGATGGCATTATACTATGTAATAGGATACTTCATCTTAGGCTCTTGATTGATCCTGATATGGTTGCCAATTCCTCTCCATGGTAGCCAAATATGAGAGAAATCTATTTAAATATATCCATTTAACATATTTGACAAATGTCTATTCAATAATAACCCATAACCCTATATAATATCAACTACTAATATGTTGATAGTCATCTTTACTTGAGGTTTTCAAGAAACTTGAATTTTTACATCATTAAGTTTTCCCAAAATAGACACTAATATTTTATCTAGTTGTGACACATCCCTCTTGGATGGACCTGGGGTCAAACCAAGCTTCTGCAAAATGGAGTTTGGCATTACCATTGATGAAGCTCCAGAATATACCCAAAAATTAAGTATGTTCTTACCAAAGGTGAGAATGGTTAGCAAGAAAGGGGGAACCTTAGTCTCAATTTTATATATTATATTTGTGTTATTTGTTTTAGACTTTTCTATAATATATTTACCTATGATAGACTTACATAAGAGATATTTTTGCTATGTGATTTTTTTTAGTACATGAAGAGTAATATTGGCCTTGATCTTATTCATATCCTCAATAATTTTATATCCTCCCCTACTTTGTTTTTATCTATGGAAAGGATTATCATTCCATTTTGGGGGAGGACAATTATTATCAGCTTTAGGATATGGGGGAGTAACTATATTATTGGGACAAGTAGAAATGGTGAGAGGATGTCTATTAATTAGATTGATATTGTTCTTATTAAACTAATATAATTCTTTCACTTCATCAAAATTATCCTTTGTAATCTTTTCATATTTATTGGGGAAGGGAGACTCATAGATTTTAAAGACCATAACTTAAATTGAAGGGATATATTCATGAGGGAGATCTATAAGATTCATCATTTGATCTTGTCTAATTAACTTATTTTGAAAGATTTGGAAGGCTACATAAAACTCTACATAGTCCAATTCCCCATGTTGTGAAGTGTTGTGAACCCTACACTAATTTGACAAATCTTTCTCAATGATATTGATTTTTGAGAGCTTATTAGACTATTGTTGTTCTATATTATTGGTGGGCCAATTAAAAGTCTTATCATATCATATAAATACATAATTTTGATTATAATTATAATTATTGGTATTACCCATCCTTTTATGCATATTTAGGAAGTCATTCTTCAACTTTTGGACCATTCTTTGTATAGAATCCAATTACACTTTGGTGGATCTAAACTAAGCAATTAATGCATTGGTATGAGCTTGATCTTGAATTTTTTGGTTTTTGTGATGTCCATTCCTTTGTGCTTAATTACTCAAGAACCCATAATTTTTAACTTTTTATTTTTTGTGTCATAGGAGGCAGAGTGTACAACTAATTTTGAATGAATACAGGGGCATTCTGATTAGCATGTGGAATTGGATTCAAAGATGGGAGCTCATTATTAAATGTTTGGCATCTTGAATTTTGAAGACTATGTTTTGGATTGAGTTATTTGTCCATATTAATAGCTTTCTATAAGGTCAAAGCTAAATTATTGGTGGTGGCATATCTTCACAAGTAACATTGTAATATTGGGATCTAGAGTGTTCTTGTATATTTTGAGTGTCAAATCTATGTCTATCTTATACATGACATTAAATTGAGTGTACAAATTCTAAAATATTTAATTGAAGGCCTATATTTATTCTTTAGATTCCCTCTTTATCCTATTGAAATTTTGACACATTAAACTTAGATTAGTCACTTGCCCAAATTATGCAAGAAATATATTTTGATACTCATTCTCTGAGGTGATAGAATTTTCCTAAAAATTGAGACAATAATCATAAGAATAATCTTATAGAGTAAATTGGAAAACCATGCATGAAACATCCTCATGGGTGACATTCATTAATCTCAAAGTAGCCTTAAAATATTTCATATGTTATTTTTCCATTCTCCCATTTGAGGGAGAGAAGGTAGGTAAATAATTTTCTAGATTCCTTGGTAGGTGATGTTGGTCATCAAGGATGGTAATAGTAGATCTGACTAACTAAGGTTGAGATATAAGAGTATTGATAAGTGGGATGTTTATTACAGGGTAAAGTGTCCTAGCTTAGTGTATCTTAGGGATGATAGGTATTGGTCTAGGCCTCTTAGGATTTTACAATGGTGAAACCAAAAGTCTAGCTTGGGTCTCAGACCTTGTTAATCTCCTAGGTGTTTCTAGTGCAACTTTACGTAGTTACTAACCTCCACTATTAATAAAACATGAAAGTGTGCCCTCCTTCTAGTGATAAATTTTTATCTATTGATGTGGGTTTTTTACACACCATAGAAGGTAAAATGAGGTAGCATCTAACATTTTGGTATCCCTATAGAATGAAGATCCAATCCATGGTAGGGATTACAAGTATGTGGTTAAATCAACTAGGTGATGGAATAACAAGTTGAGCTTGTGGATTATTTAACTAGGTTTTATGGATGTGTGGAGACTAATAGAAATTAATCATTAAGTGAGTTTCATGGGTATAGAATTACTCTATGGTTATTAGATCTCAAAGAAAACTAAAAAAGGGGAAAGAAGGGTAAGGTAGAAAAGAAGGCTCTGTGTTCCTAAAAGCTCAATTCTAAAACTATTTATTTGGTGGAAAAGTATCTCCAAACCAATGTTTATTGCTTATAAACATTTCAAAATCATGAACAAATAGGGTTATCTATTTGGGAAAACAAGTATAGGGAGCTTACTAATCTCAATTGAAGGTTGTTCTCCTTAGGGTTGATGTTTCACACCCTTATCTAAGAGGTTACATCTTAGACTAAAAATTTATCTAGTGTATTTATAGCTCATGCCTAGATGAATATACCAATATAAATACCTATACACACCTTGAATTGTCAATTAAACTTGTAGTAACTACTTAAAGTAATGAAATCTACCAATCCTCAATTGTTATTTCACATCTAAGATCAATATTCATTAATTGAAATAATTAGATTCATCGCTATAATTAACACCCTTTAGAATTATTAAATTGACATAGAATAAGAAAATTAAACTTTATTAATATAGAAAGGGAAGAAGAAAGAACAAACACAGTTACATGACAATTAGTATCTTGATCTCTTCCTGTATATTGATAAAAAAAAAACTTTAACCCTTTGAAAATAGGGTTTTACATGTATTTAAAGGACATGGGGAAGGGGTTTCCATCTTCCAAGTATAGAAAAACTTTGGTTACATTAGAATAAATAGAACATAAGTTCTAGTTCAATACAAAATTACATGTTATAACTTATAGATTACATCATATATGCAATGTGTGCATGCTGGTCACAATAATTTGTTTAATTATAATAATTCCATAACAATACTTAACTAGCCATTTGTAATTATTACATGTAAAATAGGTT
Source organism: Torreya grandis (assembly GCA_037957365.1). Taxonomy (NCBI): domain Eukaryota; kingdom Viridiplantae; phylum Streptophyta; class Pinopsida; order Cupressales; family Taxaceae; genus Torreya; species Torreya grandis. The sequence continues at coordinate 2,801,427 of JARHVA010001480.1, read as the reverse complement.
TTGACTAAGGCTATCTTGGTTCTTACTTGACAAATTTCATTATTGTTAATGGAAATATAGGTGTAATTGAGGCTGAGCTAGTTATTGGAGTTAAACATGTTGTTGTAGTAAACATTATGACTGGAGTTGTGTCCTAGGAAGAAATCATAGATTGAACTAGAGTTATAACTAGAGCTAAGATAACAGGGAGAGTTAATTCACTTATTAAGCTAGGAGGGACTAAAGTTGATGATAGTGTTATAACTAAAACATTAAGTGGAGCCTGAGCTAAGCTAGCAGGTGGTGCTAAACCTTCTTTCTTCTTCATGTAAAACTCTTGATAATGCTTGTATCTTTTGGTATATTTTTCCTAAATTAATTTCATTTCAAGGATAGGAGGTCTAGTTACCTTGTCTACCTATTCTATTAGCCTCTCATACTCTATCTTGGTAGCTTAAAATCTAACCAAAAAGACCTCCACTTTAGTTGCCTTTTTACTCATTATACTTAGCTTTTCTTCAATATCCTCTAGGCTTAGTCCCTTTAATATTTGTTTGAAACTATCTGAAGGTTATTAAATCATTTGATCATAAACAACTTGGGCTACCAGCTTCCTAGTGTTATCTCTTTCTCCTATCAATTCAAGCTCATTAAAAATTTGTATTTAATGATTTTATTTTTCAATGAGCTTATTAACTAAAGTATTGATAGCACTCACCTAATTACAAGCCTCTTGAGTCATTATGGTTGATATATTTAATGCATTGGTTACCTCTAAAGAGGTCATCAAACTTAAATGGTTGAATGCCTTATTAGGAGTATACAATACCAAGAAATTAATTTTTTTCTCATCTTCTTTGAGAATTTTAAACAATTGTGTTATTATAATAACATGTGGATCCAATTAGGCTCTCAAAGAATTAATTGTATCTGAAATTTTGTATAATTTTAATGTCACAGTCAGTACATCTTACTTTATGCTGGAGGGAACATGAATTACCTATTGTTGCTCTTTAAGAGTCTCCAACTCTTCTTTTAGTTATTTTCTAGCCTATTATATTCCATCATAGATGGCCACTACTAATTTATCATGGGTATTCATGTAGGACTTGAGGTCCTCAATATAGGGGGACTAACCCTTGTTTATATCCTACATTTTTAAAAGAGAGTAAATTTGTTTTCTTTTTTTCAAAATCAACACTCTACCACTTCTATCTTAAATTTTCCTCTTATTGACCCTTTGCACTGAGGTTGTAACTTTGTCAAAGAATGAGCTCACATTAGGTAGCTTGATTATCTTCAAAATGGGCCTCTTAGAATCTAACACTCCTAACTCCTTAGCCCAATCTAAAAGAGTCAAATTTTACGGATCTAATTGCTAAGCTTATTTTGTGTACCCTTCTCAGGCTCAACTTCAAGGTTAGACTCATTATATGGATTGGACATTAAGGGCCAAATTATATTGGACTTGTCTACATTTCCTAAGTGTGGAATGGGATGCACTATGTAGATAGGCTTCTTATTAGGGGATCTCTTTGTTGCCACCATTATTATGGTTTATAATTATCTTAATGAAGGTAATGGTGAACCTACTTGAGTAGAGGAGGATGCCACTTAGGTGATGGGTTTGGTTGGTGATTGTGGAAGGAGAGGCAGAGAATGAAGGAACAATGGTGGAGATTAAAGGAATAAGGGTTAGAAAAATGGAGATTGTATTGGGAAGTAGTTGGCATAATAAGAATAGGCCTAGTAGATATAAAAATAAAATTGAAAATAATTAAAAAGGCATGGTATAAACAAATGGAAAATGACATAAGAGGAGAAAGGCCCAAGGGAGTAGTGAACAGAGCATCTTTACCTAATTGGTCACCTATGAGGGGTGCCTTTACTTCCAATCATTGCAAGCTCATTAATTTTGATTTATGTATCTCATCTTCATCCACTTCATGGCTTGGTGCACCTTCAATTGAATTTTGTGCCTCTACTAGTTACCTTCATGGATGGAGTATGTGGTCTCTTTACCCTAGGTTTTTTATGATAAAAAAGTGTTGTTCTCTAGGCTTGTGGAGTAGTCACTTATTAGGTGAGAGGGAGGAGAGTCATACTAGCTTTTATGCCTACTAAATCCACCATAGTAGGTGCCATTTATTCCTCATCAGAGGAGTCTAAGAAAATTATCTCTACCTCTTCCCCAATTGTGTTGTCATTCTCCTACATTAGATCTTCTAATAAATCATGTTTAACCTTCCTCAATTCAATAGTAGATGTTTAAACTGGAGGAGTTTTTTCTTCCTCTACCTGAGTAGTAGATAATGTCTCTTATAACTCTTGCTCTTATTCATGCTCTCTATAAGTTGATGTTTCCCCTACCACTTGCTCTTACTCTTATCGAGTTATCATCACATATTTAGTTGTTGGGGGTCTTAGCTTTTATCTACTAGTTTTTGGTAAGGTCTCCTAGTCCATAAGTCATAGGATCTCTATCCACCTAGTAGTGGGATCCTAAATTTGGCATAATAAAGTGTAAGAGAGGGGTATTATTGTATTACCCTCAACAAATATTTAGTTAGGCCAATAGTCTTATCCCTTTCCTTTACTTACTCATCATCTTTTACATTAAGTAACATGAATTCATGGTCAAATGGTTTATGTTTATATAGGATACCAAGATTATGAATCTTTTATTGTACACTCTTGTGTGGGTCCCAATCCCTATGGGGCATAGTAGATATTTCATAAACCCTCCTTGCATTCCCAACCTCTAAAATGTCTCTTATATATATATATATATATATATATATATATATATATATATATATATATATATATTGCATTCTTCTAATAGTGAGATGGGAGTTATGGAAAGTGTTTTTATTACTCTTTTTCAAGTCTTCATCTATACCATTCCATATTTGGAAATAAATATCTTTCTTGATAACTTTTTTTGGGACAAATTTAGGGAGTCAAATAGGATCTACCCTATTTCTAGCAACCGTGATAACTATATAATCTAGGGATAGACAATAATCACCCAAATTTGTGAGCATATTGGTAATGTTCTTTGAAATACTAAATAAATGATATCCATGAATGGCCATTCAAACATGAGGATATAGGTCATTTTAAGTTATATATTTTCCTTACATATGCATAAATGTGAATAAAAGAATAGAAATAATAGGTTCTATTCTTGATATAATCAGGTTTGAGATTCTACAAAACCCCATTATGCTTATAAACCATCCCCATGATAGAATCTAAAAGATATGACATGATATATAAATATCCACCTTAGGGAATCTTATCCTTATATATTATTTTTTCATGTATTCGAGCACTAATAACCTCCCCCCATGCATAGGTTCACTCTAAATTAATGACCATGTAAAGTAGGGGAACCCATTCTAAATGTAGGAAATGAATGCTTGGGTGGACAAAGATTCACTTTAATAATTCCATTAAAATATTTATTCCCATAATTAATTGGGTAATGGGGATGGTATTCTTTGTAGTTTCCTTGAAAATGAAATTCTTTTTGAGGAGAACCCACTTTCTTACTACTTGTTCCACACTAATATTTTTCTTCCAAGTAACCACACTATGTAAGTTAATTATAACATCTAGAATGAGAAATAATAAATACCTCATGAAAATATATTCTAATATATATTAAATGACTATTTTTTTGTGACATAATTTAGATAGCCACCATTTACAGTTTTACCTTCAAAGAATAAGTCTCAAAGCAAGTCGATGCATGGCTTGACTTCTTATTTGGTGACTACATAGTGGAATGCATGGTACTTTAATGGTAGAAATTTAGATGAAACTTGTTTATTATTTAGTGATACACCCTCCTCTCATGTTAATGGATCAATGTTATCTATGACCTCCCATAGATCTGAGTAATTGGCTTGGAGACCGTCAAACATAGTTGCATCAAAAACTATGTCTAGGTATTTTATGGAGTCCTTAATGGAAAACTTAGATGGTGGTGGAGCTATATTATATACCTTGAATGAATATTCCATTAATATTTTTTGATGTTATTGTGATGCAAGTTCTTAAAAATGGTGGTCTAAAAATTTGTTGCATAAATTGTAAGTCATTTTAGATGCAATTAGGGATTTTAAAATTGTAGAAAGCTATGTGCACTTGAGATCTTGAAGATAAAAGAGGTAAACTTAGTTAGGTGATTGATTTTATATCTTTATATATTCATTAAAATTCATGCACCATTAATCACCAATGTCTACAAGCTCATCACCTTCATTCAATTTAAAACTAGACCACTTAGGACTAGTGGGAATGCCACATAGGATGATTACTCATTCAGGGTGCCATGGTGTTACTTCTTATTATGACATTTTTCACTATATGTTTTAGTCAGTGGGTCAACATTTACCTTCAAGATTATTTATATGATGTGGTGAGTCTAGGATTTAAAGAAAAAGACCCTAAATAGAAAAATGCTCTTTGGAGACATTGGTTCAGGAAGATTTGTCTAAAAGTCACTAAAGGGAATGTTCCTAAATGAAAGTTACCAAAGGAATAGTTATCAAAGACCATGTGTTCTTCATGGATATTTTTGTTCAGGAGGATGTTTCCATAGAGAAAGTTCCCAAACAAAAACCTTTTGAAGACCAGAGTTTTAAAAATAAAGTTTCCACATAAGAAGTGCCAAACAAAATGATATAAAGAAATTTTACTGATTGAAAGGCTATTGATCAAAATAAAATTTGATATAATGTTCCCAATTGAATATTGTCTTATTGAAAATTTTTTTAAGGCCAAAAGAATCTAAAATGCCAAATAAAAGAATCTAAATAAACAAACCTGAATACTTATCATACATATAAATTATTCCAAATTTTCCATAAATAATTTAGTTTCAATAAGTCCTTTCAAATGTAAAATAGGTGAACCAAACATAGTTCAATGTCAAAAACATCAATTTCATATAGGTAATAATAAAAATTATCCCAAATACACACACATAACCCAAATAATAAATAAGTCCTCTAAAAACCAAAGGGGGTCCCCCTTTTTCACATAAAATCCAAGGTGGGTTATGTTGAATAAAACAAACATATTATAGTGAAACTTTATTTAAGTCATTATAATACAATAAAATTAAAATTTTGAATTTTTTTAGTGAGACCTTATTGAAGGTGCTATGGGACAATTAACACAACTTTATTAGTGAAAACCTCTTTGAGGTGCCAATTACTGAGCATAATAGTTATTCACTACTTGATGAAGACATTATTAAAACTTCCATTCTATAGCATAATCAAATGGCATCATCTCTCAAGAACAAATAATAGAAAAATCTATTCATCCTATTGAGAGAATATTCATAAGTTTTTGTCCATGCCACAAACAAAAGTATGTCAAATACAAAATCAACAACATTGTGTGTGCCTAAAAATATTGATCTTCATTTGTTTCCCATTACAATCCATTTATTCATTCAAGACATATATTAAATTTCTAAATCAGACCTTTTAGTCAATGTTTGTCCCTATTTACCATCCTTGGTTTTACTTTCCTTTACAAAATTCTACGAAGACATCTTATCTCAAATTTTAGAGGAGTCAAAATATATGACAAACAAAGATCACAATGACATTATTGGATTCAAAATCAACAATTTATTGACAAATCATATATTAATAAGAGGTATAGGATAACAAATTAAACATTTGACCATTTTGGTTGTATCATATGTTGATCAAGAAGAACATATCCACATCAGTAGGAACACCATAATCATTTACTTTATCCTTCCCTTATCATTATTTAATACCCTACTGATTTCCTTACCTTATCACTTGAGGGAAACCCTACTACCAATATATCCCATTTTCCACTATGGTTGAATCATTTTCTAATTAAGACATGCATCTCCAACAACAAAATCATTTCCTATGACTCTCCCTATGTCTTATCATTTCCCTTGCATTTTTCCTCCCCTTTACCATTATACCATACCCTTAACCCTTAACCAACCAATTCCTTTTACCTAACCCCACCTATTTCATTTGTCCTTGGTTCTAATTCATTTATAAATTAGGCACATTTAGTGGTTGATGATAGATTTAGTTATAGTAGTCGTTTCATAATTACATGTTCAAATTATGGTATATGAAATCAATATGATAGTGGTCCTAAAAATTGCATCCTTCATTTGTTATTTGGTTTGACTGGTGCCACTAATTATAACTCCTTTGGTAAAATTAGTGTCCCACCTTGTGCTACTAATTATAACCACCTATGTGTAAATTAGTAACATTGACCCTTTGTTATTGTTTACTAATTATAGCTTTCTATGGGAAAATTAGGGAAAATGTTTTTACCATGAATTACCCCATCACATTTCCATTCATTTTATCATTTACCTTGACATTTTAATTTTACATAGAACTTTTTGGTACTTAATTGTACACATTTTGTGTAGGAAAAACTATAGTGACTTAAGGTCTCTTAGGACTATGTAGGTAGTGATCGATTCATATTGAGGTCATCTCCGTTACCCCTTTCCCATAGTCTCCATTTTATGAGCTTTTACCATGTTGTATCTCGCAATTCTCTATTGAGTTTAGATAATGAAAATGCCAAAAACATTTAGAAGCATTTCATCACCTTTTATATAGGTGAAACTATAATGACTTAAGGTCCTCATGGGACTATATAGGCAATGATCGATTCAAATTAAGGTCAAATCAATCACCCCTTTGACCATGCTCTCACCATTTTTTGAGTCGAATTATTCTATATCTCATAATTCTTGATCGAGTTGAGATGCCTAAGAAATTCCAAAAATATTTGAAATAGTTTCAAAACCTCTAAACAATTCAATGTTTGCTTTGTTCTTATTGGTGTTTTATTTGTGTGTTATTTGTATGTTTATTTTTATATTTTTTTTGTTTTGTTTTTTTTTATTTTCTTAATTTGTTTTTTGTCTTTTTGTTCCTCATTTTCCATAAGATTATTCCATTTGTTTGCACTTAATTCTTGATTATCCATATCATGTACTTCAATTGTGACATTTTATCTTTAGTCTTACACTTGATTTATTTGTTATATTCATGCTTGGGATCTGATTAGCCATATCTTATTCCTAAGTTTTCTATATTTACATTTAACTAATTTTTCCATGCTTAGGGTATATATTGACATTTTAGTTATCCATAATTATCATGCATAATATCACAATCTAAAATAAAAATGCTTTCACAAAGTATTCTATCAGTGTCAACATCTCTCTGATATATCAAAAAAATAGACAACTACCCTAACACATGCATGAACACTTGAGTATTAAATAATATAAATAAATAATTGATTATGTGTTTATATAGATGTGCATCTCTGAATAAATATCCATATGAGTTAAATAATAAAACTTAATCTAGTAGAGATTATAATAAATGGTGCCACAAAAACTTCTTCTTGTTCACCTTGTAAAATGATCCTACACTCCTTAATCAAATATACTCGTAGACCATTTTGGTTGTGTCAATGCTAATAAGGATGAGTATTTCCACATTGGTAAGTATAACCCAATCATTCACATAGATCAATTATTATTCCTTTATTATGTTCATTATTCCATTTTATCCTTCTTTTGGGTGAACTACATTGTCCTAAGGTATATTTGGATTATGTAATAGTGCGTAGATACATGACATATCTTAGGTCAACTCAGCCACCTTCATTCTTCCAATTATTTCTTTCATCACTCTAGTCATCTTTGTATGACATGTCATTTATGGCTTCTTCAATCATTAGACCATCAAATCTATGTTTGCACCCACTCATATTTCATTTTTTTTAATAAGCCATCTCCTTGATTTATGCTTTCTAATCTACCCTATTGGGTAAATACCATTTTTCAACCTAGGTCATCTAAATTATTATAAATACCTTTGGAAAAATCATTATTTTGACCCATTTGCCTTACTAGGGCACATACTTGTGCCACTAATTATAAATACCTTTGGGAAAATTAGTACTTTTAAATTAAAGCATGCAAGTATTATCTCAATTGGATTAATCTCACCCATGGGTTAATTTCATTTTTCTTCTTGATTCTTTTTTAGGGACCATCCATTGATTGTATATCTTGGTCACTATATTGAGGGGGCATCATAGGATTCAAAAAAAAAAATTGGGTCATAATTCCTTCATTACATGGATTTTTCTTCTTATCCAATGCATGAACCATTCAAATTATCAATTTTTTCATTCTTTGAAAATAAATTACTATGCCTATGTCTTGAAAACACTTTCTCAAATAAGGACAAACTATAAACACTTAGTTTTGGCCACTTTCATTACTAAACCAAAGATTTAGTTCAATTTTAGAAAATGATGCATTTTAAGCCTAGAAATCACCTGAATTGCACAAATTAATCCATTTAAGAGATTTAATTTCCCATAAATGTGATGAGGTTGACTTATTTAGTGTATTATCTTTTATGCATCACTAACCTAGTTTAATTTTAACCCTGGTCAAATTATGACCTAGTAATTTAGCACTTTTGGCTTGTCAAGCTATTAATTCATTATATTTAAAATAATTTCGAAAATCTAAAAAACACTAAGTTATAATTAAAATAATTTCCAAAATCTTAAAAATACTAAGTATGACTAACTATATTAAAAATCCTAATTAACTTACCTAAAAAAATCCAAATCAAATAAGTGGTTTTCTTTTACTAAAAAATGAATGTTATCCAAAAATGAATTCAAAAGTCAAATTAGATAATATAGTGATTTATTATCTCATAAATATTTTAAAATATGACTCACATCTCACAATTATCTAAAGTGAGTTATCATGCCTCACAAATATCAGAAACTAAGGTGTCAATATTTCATGAGTGCCTTAACCCCACCCAAAGTTAGAATGATTCAACCTAGGTTAATTTAGACTCAACCCAAGTTAGAATTTAATCTAACTTACCTAAAGTTAGATTTATTTCTTTCAGCTATAAATACAAGTACCCACACCATTGATAAACACACCTTTTATGTGTAAGGTTATTCTACTAGAATACCTTCTTGAAGCCTTTGATAGTAGTGTTATAATGCCAAATTTATGCTAATATTCACACCAATACACAAGTAACTATTGGAGAGATGCTACCACCATGGAAATACATTGATAAAAGACTATAATCATCATAAATAGAGCATGAACATCCTTATACCAACAAGTAAGCATCAAATGCGATAAGGGAGGTAAGAAAATTGTATTTGAGTTACAATTATCATGTTTTAGTTTAAGTTCCAATCCTTATTCTTGGGTTTGAGTTCTAATCCTCATCTTAAGTTTTAATTCTTTTATTTGAGAATACTAGTTTCATTCATAATCTCATACCAATTACATATTTCCAAAATAATGGTTTCAAAGATAATTGTTGATAATAATGTTAATATTCACATTTAAGTTTACTATTCCTATATTATCATTAATGGCCTAAGTCCATACTACATTATATACAGAGTTTTCCATTTTTTATTAACTAAAGAGACATTATAAGAATACAAAATATACTTAAGAATTAGTCCAATCTAGGAGAATACTTCTAGTTATGGCTATATGAAAATAGAATATTGGAAGTTCTATTTGAGAGATAATAAAAAAATGGTCCAATGAGGAAGATCTATTTCCATCTTCTTTTAAAAATATACATCATATTTTGACATGTCATTCCCTAACTTCTCCTATCATGGGTAACAATCTCAATATATTGTTACAATTGCAATAGGTCAAGACAAGATATTGAAAGTTACTACAGGTTCAATGTGGTAGTATTTAAGTATCCAAAAGTTCATTTATTAGTTTATATGGGCTAACATTATCTAGTAAACTACATAATTACTATAGGCTATCATTGTTTAGATCATTGCAGGTTACAACTACCTAAAATTGTTGTGTACTAGTCTTGTTTACTCACATTCCTTAAACACATAAATTAGAAATAAGTGAACATATCAAATATAACCATCATATTAATCACAAAAGGAATCTATTTCATTCATATAAACATAGATAATATATACATCATGTTTCATATTGCTTTAGTATGAAATTATACAAAGCATGGATAAATCGTTTTAGCAATGGGAAGCTCAATGATAGTTTTTAGGGGTTATAATTACACTAAGTACATGGATCATCAGTGCCCATGTTCTAAGATATTAATCTTTATGCTTCCATATTTTATTAATAACCCAATCATGGCCTAATAGTCTCTCTTCTTATGTCTTGGTTTGAGCATGTAAGCCTATTATGTGATATGAAAATGCAATGACCATCATTTTTTAGGGTAATTTTAGTGGTAAAAATATAATTTTTTATGCATATTAAAATACCCCAACATTTTGGTTCCACTACTATGACACTATTGAGCTAATTGTAGAAGATGATGTTTAGAGATGATTCGCTACATTTCAATAGAAAACATCAATATATGGTTAGAGTATCTAGAGTGTACCATAAAAAAAATCATACCATATTAGGAAATATAATCCTAAGAAATTTTTAGAGGAATATTTTTAAGTTCATCTATATGAAGTGTCTTTTTGTGAGTTACCTAGACATATTCACACCTAACTAGCTATGCATATTATGGGATATAGTAGAAATTTTGACAAGAAAAAACTCTATACAAAAGCATAAATGGATAACTAAAGTGAATTTACATAGTCTGCACTAGAGTATTATACATTTTTCTATGCCATTAACCTATAATGTGTCTAGAGATATGTGTGGATAATCTATTACCTGCATTACCTTTTATCTTATCTTGTCATATTTTTATATGCTATTATATAGTTAGTAGAGTTAACCTATTGAGTAATCATAGCCTAAGTATGGTATATCTAAGATGTAGTGGTTATTACTTAAGGATTATACTATTAATTCTATTCTTATTTCATATTTATATAGGTTACCCCATTGAAGTGTCTCAATCTTATTTATCAAGTATTATGCTCTACTACTAATTAATGTTTTGGATCTACTTATTATGTTATAATTTTTATGTTATATTTATGTTAATATAATCATGGTGTTTACATTTATATCAATTTTTGTGTATTACCTTGATCCATATAATTATTTTCATTACAAGTGATATCATAGGTTTGATTTGGGAAAGGTTTTACAATGTACTTTTTTGCTTGTAGATCTTGTGTATGTGAGATGAAGAATTAAAAAACATAACTTGTGATTTAGGAATATTGTTTTGTCAAAATAGTATTAATATTCATTTTATTAATCTTAGTGAGATGATCATAATGGTATAAATTTCTCATACACTTTTTTTAGGCTTAAAAAATCTCCACCTTAAATTCCCTAACCCCAAACCCTAGAGTTTGTGCATGACTAGTTTAAATACTTGAGGATACAAAAAATGGAAAGACACTCTAGGAAAAACACCTAACATGGAGGATATGGATTATGAAATGTCTAAAACAATGGTATCTAGGTTAGTTAGCCAACTTCATGTTGATGTGAAAATGATCATGAAAACATAAGATATGGATCTGGTCAAAGGGGATATAGATGTAATGAATGTAGATTTGATCATCATGAGTTAGAAATTAGTATCTCTTTTGGTTCATGTTAAATAAATACCACAACCCAATAATTCTTCACTAGGACATTTGGGTTCTGTTAACCATAATAATCAAAACTCAAATACTAGATCGAAGGACATGCTACTAAAAGTGTAAGTGCATAAGCTTAATTGTAAGGATCTAGTCACCTTCATCAATAAAATGGAAAATGTATTTGATATACATCAAACCCCATGTGTATATATGGTGTTCATGGAATATATGTATATAGAACCAAAGTAGGTCATTTAGTATAAATGGTTATGAAATTTTAAAAAAGGCCTCATAGTTACTTATATATTTTTTAATGATAAACTACAAATGAACTACCATATTAGTGTTTTTATTAATGTTAAATGTGGGCTGTTAAATGGGACCCACCCCATTATAAACAAAAAATAGGTGTTTTCTAAAAATAATAAGTATTAAAAACATCCTATTGAAAGACCAAAAGAGGGAAATAATACCACTTACAACAAAATTACAACCAAAACACAATAAAAAAATAATTGTAAAATATCATTAATAGCCTAAGAACTTACACCCTTGAATTACATCATTCTAATTTTTCTTCATGTTAGTAACCATTGTATCCATTATCTAAAGTGTTTGAGGATCTTAAATCTTCTCTACCACTCCCTTCTTCTCATCCATTATGCCATGCTCAATACCTTCATTCTTCCTTTTAGAAATCAATTTTAAACCCAACATATTTTTAATAAAATTATACATAGAAACAATAATAAAATATATAATAATTCTTAAATTATCCTTGAGTACTTCATTTTCATTCTCAATCTTTGAGACCTTATCATTCATTCATTCCATTTAGATATTGATCTACATTAAATCAACCCTCATAAAATAAATTCCATCATTATTTTTCATGTTATTCATAGTTTCCCCAAGTCTCACATGATCTTTCATAAAATAACACAAAAAATATTCATGCAATGCTATTTCATCACCCATTTGATCTAATTTATTTTGGCTCTTAAGGGCCTCTATAACAACATCAATATCATTGTCCATTTTCTCTTTTTTATAAGTTCCTTCATGCCTATTAGTAACCATCAAATTTTCCACACACCCCTCCTTAAGATATTATAAACCTTCAATAACCTCATTCAATTTATTATCATCCATTAACATATTAAAATATTAAACATTTCCTTTTAGAGACTTGTCATTAACCATATCCAAATCACCTGATTTTTTTCACCCTTAAACCACATCATCAATATCCCAAGTAATAGGATTATTTTTGTCAAGTGAAATAGGATTTATACTCTAACATTCATATATATCCTTTCTCTATTTTCCCTTGAAGTTATCCTAAAAAATATTTTGGATGATGGAGCCAACTTATAATATTTCTCATAATTTGTTCTACCACTTTATCATAGGGTTGAGGAAAGTCTTCTCTAAGAAATCCCCCTTAATACTCTATAAGTTCCTTTCCCTCACTTAGGAATTTTTCCTTCTCCTCTTTCTAGTATTTAATTTACTTGGCATACTTTCTATCCTCAACATAAGAACCATAACTTGATCAATTAACTCATCATATATTTTCATAGTTGTATTATTGATTTCAACCTTGTGTTCATTCTAACTATCTACAAATTTCTTAGAAAGGTATTAGTCGTAGCCATATATATTTTATATGAAATTAGTTAACCCCCTATCTAAATAATATCCCATACCTCCACATTCTATTTTTTCTCCCTACAAATATTGGATCTACATGATGCAAACTACCACCCATTCTATAAATCACCAAAGTAAAACTTACCTAAATAGAAAACCACAGCAAATTCCTTTTTAAATTATAAAACTATTCGATGTCAATAGAGTTTATGAAAATCCTCACATACACCTTTTTCAATGGCTTGGTGAAGTCATTAAAATATGATGGATTATTTTTCACACATAATTTATGATTAATATCAATCATAAAAACAAACTTATCAACATTAATTTTATAATACACCTTACACCCACTCGTCAAATTGTACCAAACATAAAAATTATCATGAATATTCATCATAATATTAATGAGAAATGATGAACCTCTTTATATCCATAATAAATTTGACTTCATTAGGAAAAATATCTAATTTAGACTAAATATTAAGTAATAAAGACATAACACCCATATGCCCCTATCTATATATGGAAAAGTTGGTGGATACCCGAATAGATAGATAGGGCAAACAATAAAATAGTTAGCAAGATTAAAATAATTGGGAATTTTCAACAGTTATAATGAACAATTATAGAACCTATATTTACAAGTGCATGGTATCACATAATAAAAATATGAATAACCTATTCTTAGGTGGGCTTAGTGATAGACTCCAAATGTATGTTTACATGTTTAGTCCAGTTTTAGTATCAGATTCCATGGCCTTCACATTAAGGGCATACAAAATAGATCTAGTCATATGGTGGGATTTAAGTATAGGTAGATATTTTATTCATATATCATAATCATTACCTTAGACTACCAGATTGAATCCTGAACAAATTGAACAAAAATGAGAAAAAGGGATTAGTTTCATGTATGATAGAAAATACATACATGTGTGGAGAATAAAATTTTATACATTAGGGGGAAATTATGATGAAGAGGGTGAGGAAGTATTAGGTGAATGTGAGGAGGAGATAGAGGAGGAATTTGAATATTCCTAACCATCTATTTCAATCCATGCACTTTTAAGGATTAATACTCTACAAACCCTAAAGTTTGTGGGTTTCCTCAAGAAACAAAAAGTGATAGTACCAATTAACTTAGGGAATACACAAAAATTAATCAAAAATAAGCTGGTGACATGATTGAATTATTATTTTTATCCAATTCCAAAATTTTAGGTCATCACTAAATATGGATCCATAATTAGTTGTTCAATGAAATTCTACAATATCAAAAATACTATGGGAGATTACAAGATAGACTTTCGTAAGACTTCTATTTATGTGGGTGGGGTTGACATAATTTTAGGAGTCTGAAGGCTCATAACCTTGGGCATGATAGAGATGAATTTACACTTTTTCATGAATTTTCATTGTGAAGGTAGGACATTTAAACAATGAGGATTGCATGAAAAGTATCCATAGTTGGTTAGTTATCATTAGATGCAAAGGATTATAAAAAGACAACAGATGGGTTTATAGCACAACTATTTTCCTTATAAGGACAACTGACAAAGATGTATACATAATGTGATATATAAAATATTATAGATAAATACTCTATTATGTTTGGATAAATAAAAAAATGACTACCACCACAAAGGGAACATGATCATTCCATTAAATTGGTACCAAGGAGTCAACTACCAAACATTAGACCATAAAGGGACCCATATGCCTAGAATAATGAGATTAAAAATATATCACTAGAAATGTTGGAGGATGATATTATTAGGCATAGCCAAAGTGCATATTTAGACCTTATGATAATGTTGTGTAATTAGGATGATACCTAAAGGATGTACCTAGATTATATAGAACTCAAAAATTACACCATCAAAGATAATTTACCTTTTATGGTAATTAATGATTTGTTAGACGAATTATATGATGATGTCTACTTTACCAAACTTGATATTCATTTAGTTTATAATAAAATTATGATCAAATATGTGGATATACATAAGAAAACTTTAAGAAATATATAATAATTTTTTAAAATTTTGGTAATGACCTTTGGTCTCACAAATGCATCATATACATTCAAAAGTTTGATAAACACTATATCTAGGAATTTTTTGTGGAATTTTTCTTGGTATAGTTTTATGATATACTAATATGAATTAAGACATGGTAATAACACTTGTAGCATGTGAATAAGGTATTGATAATTCTATAATAATAATAGCTTTACGACAAGCCTTCCATGTGTTTTTTTGGAGTATAATAAGTAGATTACTTGGGTCAGATTCTATTATAAGAAGGCATATAAGTATATACTCATAAGATCGATTCTATGATATAATGGCAAGTTCTAAAATTCCTTAAGAACCTTTGAGGTTTTTTAAGGTTGAGTTGTTACTATTATTGATTTTTTTAAAATTATGGAAGCATAACAACACAATTCACAACATTTTTGAAGGAATCATTACATTGGAAAAAATATACCACCAAGGCATTTGATAAATTAAAGTAAATACACTTCACTCTAATTTTTATCTACCTCAGATGTTTTGAACACCTTCATTTTTGAATGTGATGCACCTATATATTGAATGGGGTTAGTACTCATGTAGGAAGGGTGACCCATTACATTTTAAGTTGTTATCTCAAAGGTAAGAATATGATAAATAATATATATAAGAAGGATATAGTGGTTATTCTTCATACATTCAAACAATGGAAACCTTATCTGATGGGTAAAAAAATTAGGGTGAAATTGATCAAAATACTCTAAAATACTTCTTGGAATAGAGTTTGTCATTTGAATAAAAAAATGGGTGACCAAAATGCCAGGGTATGACATTGAAATAATATATAAGAAAGGAAAGGATAATGTAGTCATATATGCCCCATCTATGATAGATGAATATAGATAGGCATTGTTATGCATAATGTCTATATGGTAGGTAGATTGGGTGGATGAGGCAAGATTAAAATTGGAAAATAATAACAATTAGGTAGTCTCAGAGAAATGGTATAATAAACTCAATGGTCTCAACTTAAGTTTTCTCCTTTTAGAGTTACTATTTCACACCCTTAGTCAGGAGGTTACAACTCAAAATAGATAGGTGTCTAGGGAAGATATGGAAAACACCTATAAGACTATACTAGAGGGAAAACACTCCTACACACTTTAGGATAGTAACACAATTAATCTATTGATTAAAGTAAATAATATCTGCTAACTTTTCAATAACTTTTACACATATAGAATTAACATACAACAATGATAATAACAAGAATTATATGTAGCTTTTGCACACTTAAAATTACTATATTAATAAAACTAATAAAATAAAACATCAATTACATAGAGATGGAAGAAAATAACACAAATATAGTTGCATGAAAATCAAACTAATTTTTTCCTATATTGATAAAAAAATTATGACCTTTTAGAATGGGTGATTACATAAATATATAGACTTTGGGATGGGTTGCCTCATCCTCTAAGTCCATGAAAAATGATAGTTACATTATGTAAGTAAAACCTCATTTCTATTTTTAGTATCAAAATTACATGTGTGCATGCTTATAGTTAACTAAAAATACATCAAAACAAGTTAGACTCTATAGTGCAATGTAATGTGTTCATGCTTAAAAATAGTTCAGGTAAATTTTAAATTTATTTACCAAGTATAAGTAAACTATAATTACTAGGATTAGTCTTATATGCATGACTACCTACAAAATTATCCTTTAATTAAGGCTTGTTAGGTGATTTCATGGTGTTGCTTGTGGTTGGAGGCATGGAATTTGTAGCTAAAGTTGAAGAATCAAAATTCTTATTTTCTTCCAAAACATGAAATTAATTTTCACCAATATCATATTGGTACCTAATAATATCCATGTTTAACAATGGATTTTTTTGTACCTTGTTAACTTGTTCCATAAGACATTCATGTTTAAATTTAGTATTATTAAAGTTAATCCTATATATCTCCACCTCAGTGACCTTTTTCCTTGAAAAATTCAACTCAGCTTAAATCTCTTCTAATGTCAATACTTATATGTTCTAATTAAAAATGGTTGAATATTTTTGAAGAAGTTCATCAAAATTAGCCTTTCTTATAAGCCTGTCAATGGATTCCCTTACTTGCAAGACCTTTAATTCCTATAGAATTTTTAAAATGGGGCTCTCATTCTCTCCATATTTGGTCATTATTAGCTCAAATTTTGTGACACACTCTATCATCTTGTATCCTAATGATTACTAAGTTGAGGTCATTTATAGCCTATAATAGTGACATCAAATTAAGGTGACCATATGCCTTATTAGTTATATAAGTAATTAAGATCTTAAATTTATTCTCATCTTATTTCAAAGAATTAAATAATTTTATGGTTTCAACTATATGAGGTGCTAACTTAGCTGCCATTATAGTAATGGCCTCTAAGATATTAAACAATCTTGATCTTACATTATAAACATATGTATGTATATATATATATATATATATATATATATATATATATATATATATATATATATATATATCTGTGTGTGTGTGTGTGTGTGTGTGTGTGTGTGTGTGTGTGTGTGTGGGAATATGTACTATTTATTATTGTTCCCTTATATATTCTAATTCCTTCTCAATTTCTTTCCTATCCATTTTGGTTCCCTCATGAATATCAACTAGAACATCCTCATGGGTTTCAAAATAGGATTTGAAATCCTCAATGTAGGGGGATAACCCTAATTTTATATTCTTTCTCTTAGACAAGGTGAATACTTCTTGTCTTTCTTCCAAAATGACCGCCCTTCTAGCCTCATCTTATAGTTTCCTCTTCTTCACCCTCTGTACACTCCTTATAGATTTGTAAAATATAGAGCTCATTATGGGAAACTCTGTAATTGTAAGATTACGCCATTGGGAAGCCTCTAATTACATATCAGTTTTCCATTATGGGAGGACCAATTGGGTTATGTCTATTGGTTGAGTGTCTTGAACCATAGTCTCAACCAATAACTCTCTTAAGGACTGCTTCAAGGCCTCTTCAAGTAGTGGATTGGGAAGGGAAAGCCAAATTATCTTACACCAGTCCATAATACCATATTGAAGTAGTGGGTGGACTATATCCATTGTCTTATTCTTTCCAAACTTATTCAATATTACCATAGTAGTTTATTAAGAAAAAATGGAGGGAGGCACTGGTAAACCAAATCGAGTAGATGATACATATAGTTTTTGGCTTGACATTACTCCTATAGCTTTCTTAGTTACTTTCATTTTAGTCTTTAAAGGTGATAGGATAGTGGTGGAAGTAACCATAGTGTAAATAGGAGGAATGGACATAGAAGACATAATTGGAGGAGGTGGAATTATTGGGGGAGTATAAATAATGTGGGTAGAGGAATCATTCTATACCTTTGGAAAAACTAGAGATGGTTGGACACTAGGTTGATAGAAAACAAGCTCTACCTTGGGAACCAAAAGGAGAGGGGGACCACTAAGACTAAGGGACATAAAATCAAATAAACCAATAATCATAGGGGAAATAAAATACATAATGGGAGTAGTAAAATCTTAAGGGGCTACTTCCTCACCTGATTGTTCTCCATATAGTAGTGCTTTTCCCTTGGTGTCTTAGAGGCTCAAAACTTTATCCCTTTAAATATCCTCCTCCTTATCTATATATTCACCTCTAACTACCTCTCTTAATGGCCCTTCTATTGATATTTCCTTAATAGCTAGACTCTGTGGAGTAACGTGAGCACTTGGATTCCTTTGGTAATAGATAGTGACTTTCTCAACTATGGCCAATGCCTCATGCGTGGGTATGTTTGAGGAAACCATAATAAAAACCTCTTGTATTGATTTATTAATTGTCTAGGTAGATCCCTCTAAACCTAAAGAACCAATACAAATGGGATCATCATGTTCTTCCCCAAGTGAATTATCAGACATTACATGCTCTTTTTTATAGATTTCAGTGCCATAAGGGGTGTTTGTGAAGGTTTACCTTGATAATTTGATAGCTAAAAAATATTATTAAAACAAAAATGTGAGTTATCCCATCCTCTTATTGGTGGAAGTATAGTATGTGCATCTATAATTGAGATAGAGGTTTGTCTTTGAATTATTTTTAGGAGGTCCTTGGCCAACCTAACTATATGTGCCCTCTATTTGACTTGGGAATCACCTTTGGTATTGATAAATAATAAATCATGATCATATGTCTCATGTTTATAGGGAATAAAAAGGCATTTAATGTGTTTTTATACTTATCCATGAGGATCCCAGTCCCTATGTGGTAGTGTGTCCAATGAGAAGTACTCCCTATACTTGTCAGCCTCATAAAAGTGTTTATGATTTATGTATCACATTATCCCAATAATGAGGTAAGAGACATGAAAGGATATATTATTATTCTTATGAATATAATCATCTATCCACCACCATAGTTGGTATGTGATTTCTTATTGTACTAGTTTTTCTGGTACATACTTGGGAAGACATAAGGGTGCTACTTTGTGGCCTATGACTATAATCATAGTGCAGTCTAGGTATAATCAGTAATCTTCCATAATCATCAATGTGTACATAATTATTTTTTATATCTTGGGTAATGGGGACTCATGAATAGACATCTATAATTGGGGATACACATCCTTTATAATGTGTATGGTGTTCTAGGTGTATGTGTATATGTACATGAAGGAATACAAATCACATATATGATTGTTGATAAACTTTAGAGATAAGATTTAGAATGACCCATTGTGTACATAAATTATTCTTACCATAGTATAAATAATATAGGACATCATATATAAATGGCCTCCCTAGGGCCTATTATTCTTCTACAATACCTATTCTCATAGTCTTGCACTAATTACCTCACCTAGAGTGAATGTCAACTCTAAGGTCATCATTAAGTCAAACAATAGAACCCAGTCAAGGTGTATAAAATATATATGGGGTATTTTTATAACCTATTCAAGAGGTCCATACCAATATTAGTTCCCATCCTGAACTTATTCATAGGCACCAGTTGTTTCTCCTTTAGATTGATGGTCTCCCTGAGAAATATCCATATGCTTAATGTTTTCTCAATTAAATTCTCCTTCTTCCATTAGAATATCCTATGCAAATAATATGTAAAATATATAATGAGGGGAGATAAATAAATTTATAATTCATCCCTTGAGATGCATGCTACTATGGCCTTGTGTTCCAATTCGTGTAAAAAAATGCCTCCAATCACTTTCTTATTGAAGAACAAGTCTCGTAGTAGGTCAATACATGACATGACCTATGAATTTTTCATTACAAAGTGCAGCCCATAGAATTCTAGGGGGAGGAGGTATACAACCAATTATCATTGGGATGGATTCAAATTATCCTTGCGAGTATGTGTGTCAATTTGGTGAATCACCTCCCATAATGTTGAATAATTTTTGTAGTCATTTTTTAATACTATGGGGTGAAAGATGATGTATTTTTACTTTTTATAATCCTTGATATAGGATATAAATGGTGTAAATATTCCTTAGAATTTCTTAGATGAGGATGCCATTATTAATTGACTATGTTGAAAATGTTATGGTTTTCAATTTAGTAGCTTGGCTCTTCTAAATGCAATATACCATCAAAAAATAGGTATCTAGGGCTTGTTGGAAAGGAATAAAGTGTGTTTTAAGTTATCTTGTGATCATTGAGCATGTCATTTTATCTCAATTCATTGGTATAAATTTGGCATTCAATTCTAGTTTTGTACCATTAATGTCTAACGTCTATAACTTTGTTTTGTTTGTTTAATTTGAACTTTTCCACTTCATTTAGAGAGTATGCCATGTATATAACATTGATGCTTAATAAGAGTGACAAATAATTAGCTTTTTATAAGTGTCATTTCATCACTTCTTTCCCTTTGGTTAACTATTCCATCAAGGCTATCGATAGTTAGGAGTTAAGATATTTTGTTAAAATAGTATTTATAAGGTGAATGAATATCTTGAACAAAAGTTTTAAACACCTTTGAAGAAGACCAAAATGAGTTGAAAAAAATTTATACATAATTTATTTGAGCACCAAATACTCTGATCACTTTTGCCAAATAATTTCACCAAAGACCAAAATGTTGAAAACCAAAATCCCAAATAAGAGTCCTAGACATTTTCTTCAAACACTTTCACCAAACAAGAGTTTTGAAAAATTTCACCAAAGACCAAAATTATGAAAACCAAAATCTAAAACAATATTCCTAAATGTTTTCTCTAAAAAAAATTTCCAAACAAGAGTTTCAAATAATTTCAGTGAAGACCAATTTCATACCAAGCAATTTTTATGAAGAGTTAATCCAAAAAAATTATCTGAAGACAAAAATGTTGAAATGTAAAAATTCTAAAAAAACCTAGTTCCTAAAGATCAAATGGAGAACATTTTAATATATGTAAAATAAAATTGTGAAGGCTCAATCAGTAAATAGAAGCTCCAACCTATTATCTTTAACAAAACTTGTGAATAAAAAATACAAAGAGTAACTTTGTGCCAAGGTTTATAGAGGTGTGAAATGCAGAAAATTATCAAAGATAGGCTTCGAACAGAAGTTCTTAAGACTATATTATGCAAGCTTAGAACTTCAAAAATTATGAATCCATATAAAACATGTGCATATTTATAACTTTTAAAGAACATTATTAGGTTAGTTTGAATAAATAAAACATGTTCATACATTTTTTGAATAATGACGTTAGTGAAACAAATAAATCTTTCTCTCTAGAATAGTTTCAAGATAGGCTTAGACCTTTTCAAATATATAGTGGATCCCTATTCTAAAAAAATAATGGAGTTATGTTGTGTACAACAAACTTATCTATAAAGAACACATGATGCGTTAGAAAACAAGAATGGGATATCAAGAAATATTTAGTTTGGGAAGGACTCAAAGTGTATATCCATATATTTTTGGTAGAGTGCATGATGGGTTAGAAAAAAAAAGGTGGGACTATAAATAATGAAAGTATTTAGCAACCCTTATCTATTCCTAGCCAAAGGTAGGAGGAGGTTTCCATGGATTTTATAATATGTTTGCTTAGTTTGGAGGGTGAAAATGTCATCATGGTAATTGTGGATAGGCTTAAAAATAAACCTATTTATATTTCTTGTTTCAAAAATTTAGCTAATACAATATAAAACTATTTTTGGGATACAATTCA
Organism: Torreya grandis; assembly: GCA_037957365.1. Classification (NCBI taxonomy): domain Eukaryota; kingdom Viridiplantae; phylum Streptophyta; class Pinopsida; order Cupressales; family Taxaceae; genus Torreya; species Torreya grandis. The sequence continues at coordinate 2,778,956 of JARHVA010001480.1, read as the reverse complement.
AAAGCTACATGGTATCCCCGAGATCATAATAAGCGACCATGATCTTATCTTTACTAGTAATTTTTGGACTAATTTATTCTCATTTTTGGTTACTTAGTTGGTTTATATCTCATAATATTATACTAAATATAATGGTTAAAAATATATGGTAAACAAATTCCTATAGGGTTATCTTTGTCATTTTACATCAAATGAATAGGAAAAATGGGTTCATTGACTACCACTAACAAAATGGTGGTATAACACTCCATTACATACATCATTTAAAATTTATACATACTTGACACTATATAGGTATCAATACACATAAATAATTTCATACTTGACGGTTTAAATAAGGGTTTGAACTACTAAAGATCACCTTTTACACTAACATAAGGTAGTAGCTAGTCTAAGAGAGTACTTGGCAATGGCACAAAATCAAATGAACTAGTAAGTGAATTAGAATTGTAATGAGAGGTAATTTGTTGTGGGAGATTAGGTTTTTTTACACCTATAAGTTTATAATAAAATGTAATTGAAGCAAAAAAGTATAAAAAAATTCTCCTAAGTATTATTAACCTTATTAGATCCTATATAAAATTGATAAAGCTACCTCAATTGACATGCATAATCCAAAATTTCATGTATCCTACTTAAATAAGGTAATTGATAGAAAATATCTACCTATATTGAGTTAAAATGTCGAGATGAGGAAGGTAGAGTCATTTTGGAACATGAGGAAATCGTTTAAACATGCATTAAATGACTATAAATAAAATAGATTCAAGAGTATCTGATCAAGTGGAATAATTTGATGAGTGAGGATACAATAAAAGAGGGTGAATAATTTTTATAGTAACATAAAAATTTATTCAAACTTGAGAAAAATATCGGTTTAAATGGGAGGGTCATGCTACACACTTAACCTATTACATGTCTAGGTATATGTGTGGCTAGTATATGGCCTACATCACCTTTTATTTTATCTTGTCACATTTATCTATGTTCTCATATATTTATTAAATTAAGCTTATGGAGAAACAATAGCCTAAGAAAGGTGTGTGTGTGTGTGTGTGTGTTAGTGGGTACGCACCAATCCAAGTTGCTTAGTATTATTTATCAAATATTCTACTCTACTAAGACTTAAGATTGTGTCTTTACTTATTTTTTTATCATTCTTGTGTTATATTACTATTAATCTACTCATGGTGTTTTAATTTATATCCATTACTATGTAATTATTAATCTATCTAAGTAATTCATTACACTTGTGGTGGAAGGGCACACTACGCAGTTATCTCTTACAGTTTTATGTTTCTATGTAATCTTACCTAAAAGAAGTAAAGTATCAATTATTACTAAGAAGGTCTTACATAGTAAACTATAGCATTTATAATATACCCATGGAGGGATAAAATTATCTTTCACATGGGATAAAAGGATGGAATAAGGAGAAGAGTGGGAAAAGTTCACATGATGCATTGTGAAGGGTGGTGAACTAGATAAATTTATCATAAAGATATTAGTTTCTCATTAATTTAGGCTATGAAAATATGATGAAGGATGATGAAAATTGATTACCACAATGGAACTCAATAAGGGAGTGAGTTGGGTTAGGAGATGTATTGGGGACTCACATAGAATGGGAAGGACATGAGGGAAAATCTCATGATGAGGAAATGTGTTATGTATAAACTTGTTATTTTTAATTTATCACTTTACTAATGCTTTCTCTTGTAAGGTATCATAGAAACATAAATATCATTGAGTGCATGCATTAAAGTGTGAACTTTTAATGGGTTGGGTGAGATTGTGATAATTTTAAACATATGTTTTTATACTATTCTATCACACCTTCACTAATATTAGTCTAAACTCATCTAAGTCTCCCATCTATTTTTTGTTCAGATTTTCTAGCTTCCTTATATTATTTTATATCATCCAAGCTAATTTAATATATTTCACACTTACCTTTCATATATTATACCAGCCTAGATGATACAATTTAAATATGATCTTCTATGTTCTATATTGCATTAGCCTAGCTAATATAATACTACTCCAACCAACATATTGCTAACTATACCAACCTAGATGATACCATAAATTTTGAGTTTAAGGTTAGTTTTGAGTATTGGAACTATAATATATAAGGGTCATATTTCATTACAAAATAGATATAAAACATTCATCTTAACTAATTGTACTTGAATTTCTAATCCTAAGTAGTATTTGGAGGAGTTAGAGGTTTAGAATCTTATCTTGGAGGTATAGTCTTGTATGATCTTTAAATCTCAATAGGAGAAGTCAAAATGAATATGTACACATGGTATATATAGTCCCTAATTAAATATACATAGGTATCCATCTTTACATCTGAATTCTTCAACCTAAAACATATCTTGAAAAGTGCCACTTGAGCTAAATGGGTGGATTGAGGTGTGAACAAGTTCACCTAAAGGCAAGTGTCTATATCCATATTCTCTTTCCTTTATTTAATTAGTAGATTAGATATTGGTTGATTATTACTATAATAATAATTTTTGAAAACTTGTATGATTCCTAGGTTAGGTTTATTGTAGCCCATCAATTTTTTTCTAAGTTGGTTGACCTAATCAGGCTTCCCCCCTGATTAGGTCTTCAAGGTCATTTTTTTCTTTTCCTAATTGTAATAAAATTATTTTCTATAGTTTTATCTTGATTTATTTTTTGATAAGTCTCATAGACCTAATAAAACTTATAATTATGATTAGGTTTGAAGGGGAGGGAGGGGTGGGAGGTCTTACTCTTGTTGTAGACCTAACCAAGTTATTTTACCTAATTAACTCTAGGGTGGTGAGATTTCAGTATTGTATTTATAATTAGAGATAATTATCTGATTAGGTCTAAGAGTCATAGGTGAGTATCATGTATTTTTATTTGGACTTGGAAATATTGAATAGGTATTGATTTGCATTAAGGGGTTTTAATAATTATAACTAGGTTTACAAACCCCAATTTGGTCAAGGTGGTGGTGAGTCTCAGTCATAGTTTTAAGAGAAGAATAACCCCTAATTTAGTTGGAGAGGATTTAACTACTCCACCATAGTGTTAGGTAGGACTTGGACCTTGATTGGGTCAATGGTCCGTTCCTCACTCTCCCATAGTTCTATGTAGGCTTTGAACTATGATTACAATATAAAACCCTATGGGCTATGGAAATAGACCTAACTAGTGGTCTTAAGCATGATTAGGTATTTCCCCCCCCCCCCAAGCTTAAAATTTAAAAGTTATATGGGTATCAAAAACTTGATTAGGTCTTAAGACCTTTCAATAGCCTCTCTAGTTTTATTTAGGATTTCAAAGCCCAATTAACATTATAAATTCTAAAATTTTGAAAAAATGAAATTTTAAAATGCACATTTCCCTCCCAGACCTGATTAGGTATGGGAAGATATTTTTTTATCCCATTTTAAAATTTTACCTATAAGTTTCAATTTATTTATCAGTTTTGAGTGTCATCTATGGGACCAAGAAGGTGAATCCAACTCAATCATTATGGTACCACCAGTTTTGGGAAAGTTTGGGTGTTAAACCTCTTCCTATTTTAATGATATGTTTTATTTGGGAAACTTTTAATTGTAATATTTTATATCATTTTTTGTCTTTTTATAGGTTGGAAAATAAGGAAAGCATATAATTTGGTAGGAGTGGATTTCTTGGTATTCATAAATGATCCCAAGTGTATTTTAGAGGGAAAATTATTCCCAATGGATCTAAAAATTTATATTTAACCAACCATTAGAGTCATTCCAATGGTTAGATTCTATTATCCACAAGAGACCATAAAGCCAATAATTCTTTCATTTAATTTAATTGACTATTTTTATAGTTTAATATCTCCCTCAAACTTGTCACCCTATCATTATGATGGAAAATGTTTGATTCAATAAATTTTAATCAACTTTATTTTTTCTATCAACATGAATATCCTATTTCATGGAAGGTTGTGGGAGTTTTATTAGTTATTTATGCATGTGAATGGAGGTCATTAATATTTATTACATATTTTTTCTCCTTAGATGCTCACATCATCCACATGGTGGTTTTGGATTGGTTGATTAAATGAAGGATTGATTTATGTTATTGTATTCAATAAAAATATTAAGATTTGTCTTTATTTATAGTAGGATTTTATTATTTTTCTCCCTCTCTTTTATCATTTTTTATCAAACTGGTTAGTTTAAGGTTTTAATTCAATCTATTTTTATATTTGTATTTTGATTACAAGATCTATATCACACCCATACATGTACTATTTAATTTTTGAATGTAATGGAATGAATGCCTTTTATTTCCATTTTTGCAATGTTAAATGCATGTAATAAACCCTTTAAAATCAACTGTAAACTCTTTAAACAAAACCTGTAAATGATAATTTCATCTAGTGGGGGAACCCAAAAGTGCATGTGATCTTTGTTTTTATCACACGTGAAAAAAACCCATACCAAGAAATAAAACTATATAAACTCTCTAAAACCCATTTAAATCAAATGCCATTGAAATTTTAGAACTAACAAAGGCCCCTTGTATTATAAAAATTCAATGTAGACCAATTGGGTCATGTTGTAAGTCCTATCTTGGAAATAAAAAAAATTAGGGAGACCTTATGGGCCTCCTTTCAATAATGGTTAGACATGACACCATCCAAGCCTAAGTTGGTGTGCCAAAAAACCCACCAATAATAACAATAATAACAAAGGTTATAATAAAGGGGTGTATCAATAATATAATAAGAATACCACATGCAAGGAATTGACAAACAATGATGACCCAATATAAGATAGATATAAAAACTACAATAATATAAGATTGATTAATACAATGGTCAACCAATGCGTGGTATATTCAACCAAAGGTGATTATGAAAAGCCTAAGAAACCCTATATCTATAACAAATTATTTGGTATAAGAATGAGAAAAATAAAGGATGAAAACATACATTCAAAATATAAATAAGCAAGAAATATCTCTAATCTACTAAGTAAATAAAGGAAGTAAGTAGGGATAAAGATACTTACCTTTGGGTGGACCTTTTGATGCTTAAATCTCCCGATTTGGCTCAAGTGTCACTTTATAAGAGATGTAGGTTGAAGATCTAAAATGGTAATATTAAGACCTAAGTATCCTTAGTTTGGGATTATAAATATAGGGTGTAACTTATATCTTAGGAGTTATAAGAGTACACAAAACATAGATTAGTTCTTTATTAGACCAAATGATAAAAATCAAGCATAACAATACACTAGAACTAAACAATATTGCCTAAGAGCTAGGGGGAGTATAACATAGTAAACAAGATCACAAAATAGAATTAAAAACAACACAAGTAATTTAAATCCTTTGTAAAATTTTATGATTACTTGTTAGTATAAGGATGTTCATACTCGGTCTATGATAATTAGAGTCTTTTAGCAATACTTCTCCATGGTGGTAGCACTTCTCCAATGGTCACTTATGGATTTTTGTGAAGTTTAGATAAAATGGGAACACTACTCTCAATGGATTATTGAAGGTATTATAGTATAATAACCTTACACATAAAATATTATTGGCATATGGTTTGGGAGCTTGTATTTATAGATCTAAGAACTAACTCTAACCCTAGGGAGGTTAGGTTAAATTCTAGTTTTAGTTGAGTTGAAATTAACCTAGGTTAAGTTAGGTTAAATTATAACTTAGAATTATATCCCCATTTAGCTCAAGTGTCACTTTTCAAGAGATGTTTAAGTATGAATAAATCAAATGGAAAGATTAAGACCTAAGTATCCTTAGTGTGGGATTACAAATATTAGGTGTAACTTATATATTGTTTTAACCTTTTAGGGTTTTACTTATGTAAACTATATGCTTGACTAAAGAACTGAGTAGTCCAAATTATTGAAATAATATGTATAAAATAATAATTATTTTTTACCAATTTTGACTATATTTGACTTTATAAAAATAATAATAAATATGTTCAAATAAATAATTATCTAGAAAACACCTGGCATAGATGATCTAAGTGTTGTAAACTGAGATATGAACATGTATGAGTGTTGTCAACTAGATTCCTATATAAAAAACCCTCCTAAACAATAGTTCCACATTTGGACATAGGTTCCATGTGGCTATAGTGTCCTAATAATGTTTCTAATGTTATCTATTTAGGATTACTCTAAAATTTTGGGTGTAACTGCATCTATGTTTCTGGGTTTTATTCCTATGTGTATGAATTTTAAACTCTATATTGTGCATGTAATATTTGACTTATGATGAAAACCCTAATCATCCTTGTAAGTAAGGCATGGGATGAAAAGTGTGTTTTTTATTAGGATAATATGGACACACCCAACTATGAAGAGACTTGGCTACATACCAATACTTCAAGTAGGGATCAATCCTAATGTAATTTTCCCTATCTAAGTGTTGGTGCAAGTGCAAGTGATGATAGAATGATAGTGGTATTGAATGCCTTGAGTGTGCTTGATATTTTAAATCTATAAAATATGAACTTAGGTTAGATGTAGGTGGTAGTATGTATAAGTAGGGCATAATAGGGTTTAATAACCTTGATTTTGCTCAACTTATTTCATGTTTGAATAGGTATTTTGAATCTCCTTTCCATATAGTGAATAGAGGGATAAAATTCATGTATTTATAATTTTATGTAGCTTATGTGGATAATAAAAAATTATAATTTTGACCTTAAGAGGTTTTTACCTTTTAAAATATATTCATTAGGGAAAGCTAGCGTAAAATACATAGGAATCATTTTTAGGACACTAGTGCCATGTGGCTCTAGTGTCCTTAATGTGGTGATAATGTCTAGTTCAAAGAATGTTGGGAATGAAGGGATAGAATCAATAAATGAGGATCTAAGACTATGTTTGAGTTGACTAGGGATGTCAGTATCCCACACAAAGGATATAAAAGTTTTATAATAGGCTATGGGATAGATCTAGGGCCAAACCAAGAATAGGTAGTCTCAAGTAGCACTCTTATCACCCAAATACCACTTTTAGGTGATTAAATTTTCCTCCCTTTATGATATAAATTCAAAAAAGTGAAATTAATAGTATAAAGGAAAAAAAAACATAATTAGACTTACCTAAGAAGTGAAGCCCATGAAGCTAATTTTGAGTATGTGAAGTTGGGTTTGTGTATGTGAAGCATGATCTAATGAATGACCTAAAAATGAAACATGCATAAATTATTCCATACTTAAGAGACATTGAAATAAAAATATTATTCTAAGTAAAGAAATAACTAAATAAAATTGAGTAAATAATTGAGAAAGAGGAAATGAAAAAATACACCTTGTTGGGTACGTGAACTAATGCATTAACCTAGTTACAACCTATGTGTGTGCATGTATATAGTGATTAATCACTAAATAACTTGGAATAATTTGATATATTTATCAATCCTAATGTTTGGGTAGATCCATAACTCAATCCATTTTTAAATCCATCATTGCCCACCCTTGCTTGGTTGATCATGACTTGTGAATAGCTTGGATTGGACTGAAGTGTGTCTAACCCTCTCATGTGGGTGGCTCAATAAGTTAATTAAGATATGAATCCATCATATCCCATCCATGTGTATGATATTCATATGATATTTAACTATAAAAATTACTATAAATATATAATTGAGTATATCTAACTATGTATGTCAGCTATGCGACCACTCAGGTACATAGGTGGATTTGGCCCACTTAATATTGTCAACTAATATATATGGAATAAGGCATGAAATTGGTGATAACATGGAATATGATTTCAAGTGTATACAGGGTAGATAATGGCATGGAGTTTTCTATTCCATCTAATCAAACTATGTGTAACTGAGCATATGGGAACAATGTGTTGCACACATGCCCCCAATTTGATATCTAAGTATAATGATTCTAGACTGAGTTAAAATGTTTATATCTATGTATCTAAAATAAATATGGTAATGATCAATCCATACATGATGCCCCAAATTTGAGTAATTGGTATGAATTTGAGCTAAGCTAGTGTAAATCTGAGCAAAATATGAGCATAATTATCAACCTTATAACATGATCTATGTAAACCTATACTATACCTAGTGTACTATTCTAGTCAATCTATTTTTTCCTAAAACCTAGGCTACTTGATAGTAGTACCATATCTTGGATAGTAGTGACATGTGTTGCTAATGTCCTTATCTGGTCATTAATGTCTATCTATTGTAAATTTTGTTTCATTATACTACTTTTTGAGTCATTATTTTTATTTATGTTTACCTATTTATAATTTTTTTTAAAGTGAGCTTGTGTGTTTAAAAAATATTATGTGAATTAATGTAGGACCTGATATTTATGACCAATCCTTGTAAATTCCCCCTCTTTTGAGGGTGGTTTTTGAACATGTTCAAGAACTATCCTCAAAATAAAAATATCTACAAGATTTGTGTTAGCTAGAGTATATATAATAATTACATGATAATATAATATAATTTGAAAACATAACATCAGAATGTAAGATAATTTGAGTATAAGGATGTAGTGTAAGATGCATGTCATATCTAACATTACACAAGGGTGTCAATATATATGTAATCAATGCATCTAACAAAAAATCTGAGTAGAAATAACTAGTTACTTAGAGGGATAAGACATGATGTCCATCATGACACCCAACTAGGAAGGGTAGATGCATGAGGTCTCTTATGGCATAAAAAACTAGTGTGTATAACAAGAAAATACAAGTGTCATGGATATAACACATATAGTAATGCATACATACAAAACACACGAAGAAAATAAAGTAGGCCAAGGGGACACAATACAAGGGATACGGGTACATCACTAAATATAAGAAACTAAGACATACAAGGAAAATTTCAAATGTCCACTTATGTAAGAAAAAATAAAGTTGGCTTAGAGACACTTAGAAGAGAATGTTCAAATGTCTACATAAAAAATTATAAAATCACACACAAGGGACATGGACACATGTCCAATGCATACATATTATGAATATAAGTTAAATAGATCTAAAGAACAATGGCATATTCAAATTCACTCAAATAAAAGAAGCATATAAATATAATCAATTCTAAACTAGGAAATCTATAAATGAAAGCATGCATGAATGTAGTACAAATATGTGTAAAAGATATGATGTACATATGTTGAATCTAAATTAGTAATAGTGAAAAAAATCTAAGTATGAGAAGCAATGATCAATATCAAGTTATAAAAATGCTAAAATTGAGATGTAGAGTATAGAAGGATAGAACCTGGTAATAGAAACTGTGTATAGGATGCCCCTAGTGGTTAGATAGTAAAAATTATATATAAATGTAGTGGAATTTAGTCCTATAATCAATATGGAATCACTCAAAAATAACAAGTGAATCATGTGTGTATGATAAAACTAACTATACTTAGATAACTAGCATATGCAATGTCTAGAAAATATAATAAATGTAAAGATAGCAATGCATACAATCTATAAATTTAGTGTTTTCTAAGTAATATTCAAATGGTTATGTGTTTTTGATATGTTATATTATTTTTTATTTTATATATATAATTTATGTACAAGTAACATAAAAATGAACTATGTATAAGTAATAAGAGAGAAAGAAAGTATGTAAAATAGGGTATGAACCATACTAACTAAAGAGTCTCATGAGAGACTCATTATTATTGTGACCTATGTCAAATAAGGGAACTATGATTATATTTTATATGTGAAATGGCAACTATAATCCTATAAACTATTTCAATGAAGAATATATATGTGTATCTGTATCTATATCTACCTATGTAGTATTGTTAGGAATTTGTGGAACTGATTATGGTGACTTGTGAACTATAGGGGTCTTAAAAACCCATTAGGTATAAGAAGATAAAAGTAAAATATTTTCCCTATGTTGATAATCTATAGAACCCAATTATATTTATCTCAGCATAAACTAAGTGGAAGAAGGCCCTCCAGAATCTATGACCTATATCTAATGCAGGGGTCTCTATAGTAATGGTCTTCATGGGATAGTATGTGTATGTGTAGATATTGTAAGAGTATAACTCACATGTAATAGTGTCTCTAATAAAATATGTGATGTGCCCATAGTAACTATACTTTGAGTTGTGATTAATAACTATGTTATATTTGGTAATGGTTTTAATTAATGGTTGTGATTAATAACTAGTGACTATGTTGTAATTACCTGTGGGATAGGTAGAGGATACTCATATGGGATACCCTCAAATTTAACCAATTGATTTATGTGTATATAATTTAGGAGTATATATACTATTGATGGGATGGATTATATCTAATATAACCATGGAGTACCCAATAACATACCAAACATGCCTGCACTAGGTATCACTAGGAACCAAGTGGCTATATATGTTGGTCCAACCTATAATGGAAGCACAATATCCTCAATGGAGCTCTAGGAATGAACACTAAAATCTCTAATTATTGTGTCTATGGGGAATATATCCTGCTATGAATACCCCAAATGTTTTAAAAGTTTCATAGTGTAAATGTTAATGATTGGCTTATTGTCAACCATAACACTCTAGATAGGATAATTATCAATGATGATCATATAAAGAGTGCATGTAAATTTTTAACATCATAAAAAATATCCTAATTTGAGAAGGTGATTCATGGTCTAGGTGGAAATTTAGTATGGTGCTTTTCAATTATATTATGTAATGGGTGTGCCTCCTCTATAATAGTATGATATGAAGTTGGTGGTCGATGTGCTTGATATGTGTAGTGAGCCCCTAATTTGCTATCTACCTCATTCACTATGTGATTTTGAAAAACTTGAGAATATATTTAATGCATTGGAATCCATTTTTTATAAATTTGGTGCCTCTTTATGTGTTCCCACACCAATAATGTGAGACTCAATTAAATCTTGTATCTTATTTTTTAAGATTATGCATTTATTTGCTATATGCCCTAATGCCCTATGATACTCATAGAATACATTGGAATCATAGTTATTTAAAAGAGTCCATGTCATATCAACATATGTAATGGGAGGGAGAGATATGACATTGCATTATAATAGATTCTATAAAACCTATGTTGGTGACTCTAGAAGGTTGGTGAAGATTTGGTGTTGAAGAATGGATAAAACCAATATATGAGATGGCTCATAAGTAGTGTTAACTATGGCCTTTTGATCACTCTTGTTCTTGGTGTCCCTTAACTTGTGTGGAGGCTTATTTTAACTCTTTTAATTTTATTTTGATCCATTAGTATACTTTAGTTTTCCCATTGATATAAGTTTAACCTCTCTTTCTTTTACTGTGTGGTACAAATCTATGAATTTAGGGAACTTCTTAAACAAGATAACTTCATGTAATTATAGTAAAAGACTCTATTTGAAGATGTCCTAAAGTTATTTTTTTTCCATGGGCCTAGTCAATTTATCTAATGTAGTTTTGTCTCATAAGACATATTCTATGATAGGTTCATTTGACTTTTGTTTCAACTATGCAACTTAGGCATATGAGATATTATCATTGTTATTCATGGAGAAGTGTGTTAAAAACATGTCCACCAAAGGATTGAATGTTATGATAGATTTATTTGGTAAGTCATAAAAACATTGTATGGAATAATCCTTTAAAATGTGTGTAAATAACTTCATGAGAAGCCAATTTTTAGACACATAAGCCAAACATGCTTTGTGAAAATATCTAAGATGGTAATCTAGGTCACCCTTACCATCATATAATGTAATCTTAGGTGTCATGAATTTGGATGGTAAGGGAGTTACCACTATGTGATGTGCCAAAGGTGAATGTAAGAGAATATTAGAATCCAAGGCATGTGATGTCCTAGTGGCTCCCTTCTCAAGATGTACCACCTTAGCTTGCAGAATATGAACTTCATGCATAAAGGATTATACATCTAGAGTGGAAGAATTAGCCACAAAAGGCATAGATATCAATAAAGGTTGTTGAATTACTATTTTACATTGTGCTATCTAATTTTTCCCCACTATACGTATAACAATGTTGCTAGCTAGGGTATTTGAGGATTGGCCATTGTTTGTTTTGTTCTTAATTTCCAATATGACTTATAGGATTTGTGCATGATCAAGTCATTATTCCTAAATTCTATCTATAAATATCTATAATATCTCATATTTATTGATAATAATTTTATCATTATTAAGTAGAGGGAGAGTGTCTCAATTTTCAATTCGTATATCATCTTGTTTTTTATTGTATTGTTTATCTTCAAATAGCATTATCATTGAAATACACATAATCAAGGTGTGAAGGATAAATAAATAGAGTTATAATAAATCACTTATCCATGTTATAGGCTTGAATAGTAGGAATATGAATATAATATATAGGATTACCACCTAGCCTAGAAATTTTTAATGGAAAAGAGATATCTATTTTAGATGGCATATAGTAAAAAAATTAGAATAGATCTGTTAAAATAGAATATATGAAATATAAAAAATTGAAATTAGCTAACGGAAATAGGAAAAATAAAAATACAAACCCTAATAACATCTAGATTTAGGGTTTAAGTAATGTTCAAAGTAAGTTAGGTTCACCAAATGTTTTAACCTTATAGGTTTTCACTTATGTAAATCCTATATTTGATTAACGGGATGTGTAGTCTAAATTAGTGAAATAATATACATAAAATAGCCACTAATTTATTATATATTATGACTAGCTTTGAATTTTTAAAAATAGTAATAAATATGTGCAAATAAAAGCTTATCTAGAAAAAACCTAATATAGATTATTTCAGTGTTGAAAACTAAGATATGAATAGGTATGAGCGTTGTCAACTAGAATATTGTATTAGCACCTCTCCTAGATACTAGTGCCAAATTTGGACATAAGCACCATGTGGCTTTAGTGTCTTGATAATTATGTTAATATCCTCTATGCAGGACTACTTTAAACTTTTAGGATGCACCTATGTCTATATTTTTGGGTTTTATTCCTACGTGCATGAAGTTTGAAAATTTGCATTATGCCATATAATAGTTGATTTATGATGTAAACCTTAATCCTCCTTGTAAGTAAGGAATGATATGAAAATTGTGTTCATTAGTAGGATAGGTTATACATCCTCAACACCTCATTATGAAGAGAATTGCCTACATACCAATACTCCAAGGATGGATCAATATCATTGTAGTTATCCCCACCTAAGTGCTAGTGTAAGTGATGTTATAATGATAGTGGTCTTGAATTCCTTGAGTTTACTTGAGATAGGAAACATATAATATATAAGCTTAGGGAAGTCATAGATGTTAGTATGTATAATTAGGGTATAATAGGGATTAATAACCTTGATTTTGCTCAACCTTTTTTATGTTTGAAATTTTACATATCCTTTATATCTAGTGAATAGAGGGATAAAAGTCATGTATTTATAGTGTTTTTTTATCTTGCAGGAATAATAAAAAATTGTTAAGCCAGCTTTATAAGGGTTTTACCTTGAAAATATATATTTTGAGGATAGATAGGATAAACTACATAGGTGACATTTTGGGGACACTAGTCCCATGTGGATTTAATGTCCTTAATGTGGCACCAATGTCTAGCTAGTAGAATGTTGGGCACAAAGGGTTAGGATCAGGAAATGATAGTCTAAGACTATGTTTGAACTAGATAGGGATGTTGGTGGCCTAAATAAAAACTATAAAAGTGTGATAATGAGCTCTCAGATAGGTCTAGGGCTAATTTAGGAATAGGTAGTTTCAATTAACACTCTTATCACTCAAATACTACTTTTAGGTGATTACATCTATTAAACTTATCCTATTAAGATTTAAATACACTACGATACTAATAATCCAAGATAAGAGTCTAACCTTTAACTCATCCAAATACTACATAGGAGAAAAAATGTGAGCCCAAAAATAACACATGAATGTGTAATAACTATTTGGGTATCAAATATTACCCCTATATATAAGGATCCAATACTCAAAACTAACCTTGAACTCTAAGTTGATGGTATAAATCATGATAATATAGTTGGAAATATGTCAGACAACATAATATTTTATAAATTAATATGATATAATGTAATATACAAAATATAAATTCATAACTGTATCACCTAGGCAAATAAACATAAGGAAGATAAGTATGATACAAACTATATCAACCTGGTCAATACAATAGGATATAAGGAAGATGAAAATATGAATGGAAAATAGATGGAGAGATAAGATGAAAGGACACTTAGAATAAGTCATACTGATAGTAATGAAGGTATGATAGAATACTTTGAAAACATATCTCACAAGTTACCACAATGCAATACCACCCCATTCCTAATTCACCCTTTAATGCATGCACTTAATGAGATTGATGTGTTAATGAACCCCTATAAGATAAGGTGTCAGTAAAGTAATAAAGTGAAAAATACCAAATGTATACATGCTCTAGTCAAGGAGAAGTATATGGTATTTAGTAGGAAAAAACTTTAGAGGAGTGAATTGAAGTTACTTGGGACTATAAAAACATACAAAATCACAAAATAGTTGAGAAAACACTCACTAAAAATATGCCTAAAGTACTAACCCATGCATTTCTTAAACAAATAAAAGGAAGTGAAAGAAATCATGTAGATTTATTTAAATGTAAAAATTTGACTATACAAGGGGTATAGAATAATATATTATAATAATTGATAACACATAAGCCATTAATAACTATAACAACAATAATCATAAATTCCAAAACCCTAGTCATGTTAGGCATGTCATCAACTGAGGGTGGTAATTGTACAGTCCTAAATTTTTCATAGTATAACATTTCGTGACAAATATAATGATGATATAATGATATCTCCTAATAAATTTCTTAAAATTGGTCCTCCCCCTTTTAATATCATTTTCTCTCTTTTATGGTGTTTTGAAACCTTAGTCTTTTTCGTTTTGGTCATTTTCCTTAAGTTTTAAAATCTTTTACTCTATGATGAAACCACCATGGTGAAAATTAAACCAATATGATAACTTTGAAAAACACTCTATATAAATCATAACTACCATAAAAGTTTCACAAACCACCCTAATGTTTTTTAGAGTCACTATGGTAGTTTAAAAAACTACCACAATAGTTGCATTTTTTCCACCTACATAAGGCAACAATTTTGCCACCATATAAACTTTTTTAAAGGTAGTATTTGAGACTTGAATTTTCATGCATTTTTGATGATTTTTATTTTTTATTCTTGATTTCACCTTATTTAATACCTATCTCACTCTTAGTGTTTTTTTTAAATCTCCATTATTTCTAAGTTAACTTGATCAGAATTCTAGTCAATACTCAGTTAACTCCAAGTTATAACTTCCTCTTCCTCATTACAAGTATTTCATTTTTATGGTAAATTTAGATACAAATTTTATACATATGATTAAATATTATAATTTTTAAGAGTCATATCCAAAAAAAAAATTTTTGATAAAATTTTCTAGATTCAATACTCATATTCTAGTCATTTTGCAAATGTTTTAGACAAGGGAATTCATTGACCTTGCAACTAGTTATTTGATATTTGTGAATTAGTCTAGTCTCAGTCCAAATTATTTATTGTTTATTATTTATATTTATTTATTTTTTATTCCATTATTTTTTAATCCTTATTTTAAGATAGTTCCCAACATCACCATTGAGTAAAGGATCTAGCTTCTTGAGGATTCTAAATTTGTATCAACTTTCTCTTCACCTTCAGTTGATCTCAACATTAATCAGGTTAGAGGATTTATTTTATATTTTGTTTCAATTATTTTATTATTAGATAAATTTTATCATTTTTATAATATATTTTAATTTTTTTAAATATTCATAAAATACAAAATAAATCATTCTCTATCTTATTATTTAGCTTTTGAGAAGAATAGTGTCATTTTCTTTAACTACACTTGCATATTAAAATACAAAATAACAATAGCCTTTGCATCAAATATAGGATAGATTATGTGAATATAATAATTGGTTATAACAAAAAAAACATTTAATTTTCATTTTTATCTTAACACACATCCATACACAAAAATAAATAAATAATAAGCTAGAAAAATAAAATGTTTCACACTAGAGATAGTTTGTTAAATTACACGATAAAAGAAATGTTGTTTCAAATCAAAAAATAAGAATGATAAACTTTCACTTAGTTATCCATATTTTAATGGAATTTATGTAGTATATAACTCCTCATTCCTATGTACTTGGAAAACTCACACCTCAGTTGTTCCTCTTAGTTTTGGACCCTTTCCCACTTTTTCAAATCTTACATCTACTCTATCTTATGCCCCTTGTCCTATCTCTTAATCCAACCAGTCTTATGTTTATGATAAAGGCCTTCTATATTTCCTAGAGTTATTAAAATATACTTATATTCAACTTCTATAAGTTCTATGCATGTAGCTACTTTCCTTCTCCTTGGATACTAATGTCTGGGATAGATACTAGCATTGATGCTAGTGTCCTAACTTGATGCAAGTTTCTAGTGCCCTAAAGTCATTCAATTTGTAAATGAAACATATCCTAATGGTTTTCCTAAGTGTTTTAATGTAACTTATTACTCCAAATGGATTGATATAAATAGAATATCAACCCATATTCATTCCTCACCTAGAAAAGACCAAGACCAAGGAAACTTTTCACAAGCACTCTATCAAACATTCAATTAAATAAAGATTAATATTTCCATACCAGTCATAGGAACAACACATATACAGGATTAAATAACTAAAGGAGTAGCCAAAGACCCTAATTTTCCAAGTTACAAGCTAGGTCACTATTTTACTTGATTTTCACATATTGCATGATTCACACATAAGGAAAACTACATAAGTTTGAGGCCCTCTTCAAAGTATTGGTTATGCAGGTAACACCCAATAATAACAATTTATTTAGATTAGCTCAAATAAATGTTCCCACTAACCCATTTTTACCCAAGTTCACCATGAATATGAAGAACCAGGGTCTTGAAAATTCATGAGGAGTGATAGTCCATGACCTAGATCTGAATGCACCAAAGCAAAGGTGAAGTCAAAAACAAAAGCATCCATGTGGTTGCATGTTTTTCCTATAATTATTATATATATGAAACTTATGTATAACCCATATATTACCATTATGTAACCATCCCTAGCTGACATTAGTGTCTAGAGCTCCAAAAGCATCTAATCTAGAATTTGATAATTATTATTAAACTATCTTCCAACCTATTTTCTACTTGTTCTAGATCCATCACTATGTTAGCATCAAAATTGGATAAGTATATTAATTAATTTTCATTTCCATACATATCTTGCGTATGGTATCTTCCCCTCCCCACCATACCCAAGGAGGAGGGGAAATGGGGTAGGAATATTTATACTCTAGACTGACTAACCCTTTCTCCTCCCTTAGATTTTTAAGGGGGAGGGGAGTTGGGGTAAGTGGGTTAGACTAAATAGATGGAGGTTTGGTGGGGTGGGGGGTGGACTCATCCTTATCATTCAACTAATTGGTTTTAATCTAAACTAATAGAAACTTGGATATTCCTAGTATCTTATCATTTTACTTTCTATGTTTAGCCTATACTCAACATAATAAATTTTGTGTATGTTTATATATGAGTTTAACACTAATTATCCTACTATATATCTGATTATCACCTTTGTGCAATGCCATTTTTATATACCCATTTAATAAAAAACTAGGGGTAATTTCAAGTAACCTAATTTTCATTTTTTGGTTAAACACATATTATTTTAATCTCAAACACAACCAAAAAAATCTTCAAAACATGCATTGTAGTTTGTATATGTAAACTAGAATCTAAAAATTTAGAATTTGTGTTGCAAAAAGACAATCTAAGTTTTAGATATAATTATTTATTTCTAAAATTGAAATTTTAATTCCATATTAGTTCATTTATTTTCATTTTAAAATATAAAGTAAAATAAAATTCATTATATGCACATATGTGAAACTTTTCATTCATAAATTAAGATAAAAATTCAAATTTAGCAAGTTGCATTGTTCATTTTATTTCTAATTTTTGTAGCATTGCATTATTGAAAACTCTAAATAACATAAAAACATAAAATAATTCCCCTTGTTTTTCCATTTATCTATTCATTTATTTTTCTTCAAGTAATTTTGTTTCATCAAGTAACACATTTTTATATCTATATTCAAATCCTTGTAAAAAGCACAAAACTATAAAACCACATAAACACAAAAATACAAAAACAAATTTGAATCAAATCCTTATCTAGACAAGCAAGTAAAAAACCTTCCTACCAATATTTCAAAATAACAATTATTTGTCCACAAACACATAATGACAAGCTATAAACTTCCCCATTTAAAACCTACCTTGCTCTACAATTGGATGATAATCCTAGAGTGATCTTATTTTCATAGGGTAGGCATATTACCTAGAGTACTAACTCTCATACCAATAAGTACCCTTTAAATTGAAACCAATTACAAGATTAGAATTGAATTATTTCCATCCACACCTCTCCAAAAACCTCATAATCATCTAGATTGACACCATTGATAAGCAATCTCTCATCACAAATCCCTTAATAGTGATGCCTATCCACATCCTAGCATGCCAAATTAATAAAATTAATGTTTGAGCCTCCCCTCCCATTTTATTTATCCTCATATCTAGCTTCATCCTATCTCATTAAATTTATATAAGACATTGGCTTATCAAGGTCAACCCAATCGAACTAACTAAATCCATAGGGTCTTACAACCTAAACTTTCCCAATTCCTTAAGTTGATCATAAAAAAATAAATATGTTACCTTGTCCTTGTCCATAGTCAAGGTTCTTGGGATTCCACCTCCTCCTAATTCAAAACTATAAAATAATAGTAGGACACCGATGAGGTATTTTGTTACTACCAAGTTATTTTGTTACTTCAGTCACTATATTTCCACTGATACAAAAAGTGGTGAGATATAACTTAGTAGTAGTAAGATCTTAAATTTAGGAAAATAACAAGGCAAATGAATATAGCAAGGGCAAGGGGATACGAAAATGCATGGTAAAGGTTTTTTTTACTAATTTTCTCATAAGTGGTTATAATTAGGCAACATTGGCATAGGGAAGTGATATTAATTAATCCATATGTGGTTATAATTAGTAACATAAGTTGGAATAGTGATTTACCCAAAGGTGGTTATAATTAGTGGTATCAGTCAAGTGTAAATGAAATATGTAATTTCTAGATCCACTATCACACTATTTTCATATACTTCCATTAAAACATGGATTTATAAAACAGTTAAAAATTAATCATAATTCACTCATAAAAGATGCCCAAGAACCAATAGAACCAAGATCACAAGGGTTGGGAAGGGTGGGTAAAAACAAGTTTGATCAATAGTGAAGGTATGGTATAATGGTATAACATATGTCATTGTTCAAGGATGATGATGTTATAATGGTAATAGGGTTTCCCCTAAGTGATAAGGTAAGGTAAATGGAAAGGTATGAGACAATGGAAAGGTGAATAGAAAATGAAAATGACAAGGTAAATGGAAAATGGAAAAATCAAAGTGAATGGAAAATGGAAAAGGAAAGGTAAATGACAAATGGAAAAGGTAGGGTAAATGTTTCTAGTGTTCTTGTTGATATGGAGATGCACATCTTGATAATCATATGATACAGCTAGAATAGTCAATCATGTAAATTTATAGCCCATGCCTCTTTTAAATATTTTATCTTTCAAGAACATGTTACATATTTGGACTCCAATAATGTTGTTGTGATCTTCATTGGTCATTGATTATATTTCCTTTAAATGTCGAGGCAAGATATATTCATAGCCTCTATAAAGGAAAGTGTGGCCAGGGATGGAAAATAGGTATAAATAGTGGATAAATGGTTTCATTTGGTAATGAAATATAGGTATGGAATGAATAAATGGATTATAATTTAATGAATAATGGTTGTAAAGTAAATGAAGATTGGTATTTTTACGCACACACAATATTGCTGATTTTACATTTGATATAAGTTTGATTATGGTGGGACCAAAGACTTATAAATATGTTGTCGATAGGACCATAAAAATTTTATTTT
Source organism: Torreya grandis (assembly GCA_037957365.1). NCBI lineage: Eukaryota > Viridiplantae > Streptophyta > Pinopsida > Cupressales > Taxaceae > Torreya > Torreya grandis. Next base: position 2,758,856 of record JARHVA010001480.1, on the reverse strand, counting down.
GTTTGGGCCTCAGAATAACTACCATATGATTATGTTATATATTAGAAGTTGCATTATTTTTATATTTAATAATGTCTTCATCAAGTAGTGAATAACTATTTTGTTTAGCGATTGGTACCTTGAAGAGGTTTTCACCAATGAAGTTTTATTGATTGTGATATAGCTCCTATAATAAGGTTTCACTAATAAGCATTTACTTTTGAATTTTATTGTCTTATATCGCCTCAAATAAGGTTTCACTAGAAGATGTAAAGTTTGGACTTTGATTATCCCCTAGTGCCTCTGAAAAGGTTTCACTAGGAAATTATTCTTATTCTTCATGAATGTGGTCTTGGTCCTCCTAATAGTATTAACTAAAATCTCACCATGGATGAAACTAAATAAGGTGTTATTATTTTAGTCCAAATTGACACTTGTGGGAGGTGTAATGTCAATATAATGGTTATGTTGGTCAGTGATAATGGCATGTGGAATAATAATGGAATGGGAAGAGGTAGCATAATCCTCATAGAAGATACTAGGATGACTTATGTTGATACTAAAGTAATCATCCTAGAAAACCATGGAAGGATCACAAATGTATTCAAATTGATATAAAATTTATGTGTAACCAATGTTGTAATGACCACAAATGTATTCTAATTTTGAAGCTAAGTTTGACTCAAGGGACTCTAAATCTAATGTAGAGACTGAAATTGATATTTATTCTGATGCTAAATCTAATGTTGGTTCAAGAATAAAACATGACTCTATTTTTTATTCTTCATCTAGTGTGGATGTTTCTACAATGAGGTCTTGTTGAATGTTTGGTATTAGATAAGTAATGGTTTGTAATGGCATAATTGGGTCTATAGAGATTGGTTTGTCAAAAAAAGACTCCTTAAAAAGGTCAAGAGACAACTCCATAAACACTAGCTTGTCAAAGGGGGTCTCTTTAAAAATAGGGCAATGGTTGAGATAATGATTTTCCCAAAGGTAGTTATACTCATTAATAAGTGACTCAATAAAGATTGGCTTATTAGAGTGAGGCTCCTTGACAATATATAAATTATAATAAGGTGATTCATCATAGTTTAACTTATCACAAATGGGTGATTCAAAAAAAAATCATGGATTGGTTGGTTCTCTTGGCTGTAGTTTACAAGTAGTTGTAAAATATCAGTTTTGAACATATCTTGGTCTTCTAATGATGGATATTAATGAGGTAATTATTGGATCTATTATGGATTTAAGACTAGCATAGTTTTTCTAAATTTGGGGAAGGTTGGAAATGAAGGAAGAATGATCAATGGTTAGATAATGATCTCCTTGTAAATAGGCTCATATAATATGGGCTTAATAAAGGTTGGTTTCTAGTCTAGGATGGTAACTATGACCCATCTAGTCATAATTTTACAACCTGATTGGGATAACAAGATATCATACTCAAAATGTCCTAGAAAGGTAATGGTAGAGCATTACAAAACTTGGTTACTATCACAAGACAAAAGATAAGGTCCTAGAATGGTAATAGTAGGTGTTGTGAAGCTTGTTTATTGTCATGAGACAAAGTATGAGGTCTTATAATGGTAATGGTAGGGCATTATGAAGCTTGGTTGCTATCACAAGCCAAATGATGAGGGAATATAATAGTAATGGTAGGAAATTTTGAACCTTGGTTGATATCATGAGCCAAAGGATGAGGTCCTGGAATGGTAATATATGAACATTATGGATCTTGGTTGCTCACACAATCCAAAGGAGGGTTAATGGTATAGGTAAGGGATAGGGTAATGTTAGCATTGAAAGACTTAACTTGGTATTTTAATCAGCCCAAAGAAGGTATCATCAAAAATTATTCTTGAGGATCTTGGTTTTATTATCTAGACTGAGTTTTGTAATGAGGATAAGGATACCTATCAAAAACTACATCATCCCTATATGGGTATTGAAAAAAGTAATTTTGTGTGACCACATTATCATAACCTAAATTTTACATGGATCCATTATTATACACATCCACATCAATGATGAAAATTTCAAAAAAACTCCTACAATTATACAAACTTTGAAAAACAAGGTCCAAAGTATAAATGGTCCAAACATAATCTAACTTGGCCTAATGAATGGAGGTCTATCTCCAAAATGGTCTATGCTAAAACTTGGTAAAAATATTCTAACATCAAATGTCTTACACAAAAGGGTCAAGTAGATGAATAATAATAGGAATGCCAAACTTAGGTATAAAGTGTTTCAAATAATTCTAAACTAGGTCTAAATAGGAAAAGGTTGATAGGTATTTTGGAAAACAAGGCAAAAAATCTAGGCTCAAAATAGGCATTTTTAGGTCTTTTGAAAAAGGCAAAAAAACTAGACTTTAAACAAAAATGAGGTTTAAAAGGTAAGAGATTTAATCTAATAAATTTAAAACACTTTGTCATAAACTAGGCATTCATATTTTAATAAACACTTGATCATTTGACAAAAGACATGAAACAATAGGCATACAAAATATAGAATACTTCCCTGGATTTAGGCATAAAAATAATCTTTAAATCAAGCAAAGAATTAACCTAAGTTACACAACCCAAAATTTTAAGATCGATGTCTAGGCCAAAATTACACAAGGCATACGTAGAAATCAATCAATGCTTGGATTTGAACTTGTCAAGGATAATTTCAAACTTAATTTATAAAACTAGGATTTTTTAAAATAGACAACAATATAAATAAAAATTAATAACATGATTATACTAGGCATAGATCCAAAAGGCACACATGGTTTCAAAAATTTGAACTTTTGGACACAAGGCAACAAGTCTTTGAAATAATGTGAGTGGTGTAACAACATTATCATGTTGTAAAGATATGACAAATGTTTTTATTTCAATAATTTAAGGTATAATAATTGAAATGAATTTAGGTACTGTAATGACACCCTTTTTACTCAAGTGACACACACAAAGGTTTTGTCAAAAGATTAAGGCAAAAGTATAATGTCAAATAAATAGCATAAAACTTGTTCAAATAAAAGAGTGATGTAAAAATAGGACTTGATTTTGTATGTGGTATAAATAAAAATAATTTAGACTCAAAAAATATGCAAGTAAAAAGGATAAAATGACAAAAACACTTAAGTGTAATGCCCTAAATCCTAAAATGACAAGGTTGCATCGTATTATCAAATTTTATCTATATACTTGATTTTGAGAGGATTTTAAAATGTTAATCCAAAAATTAAAAGTGCATAAAAATTAGGGTTTTTAGTCCCCCTCTTCTTTCAAGAGTTTGTACTATGACATGGAACTTTAGGCTAATTACCTTACATCAACAATATGTCTACAAAAAGTGGATTTGTCTAAACTATGAATTTTCATTCATTTCTATATGGTCACATATGTGTGGAAGACACAAGAGCACAATCACATAATTTGGATCCATATCAAATGGCTTGTTATGAAAAGGTCTTATCCTTTTCACAACCACTACATCCATCAATTACTCAATGTAGAGTGATGACCTAGTTTTTTATTCTTTTTGAGGTTGAGTACCACTAATGAAGCTTGTTTTAATTGCTCAAAATAAGCATTTTAGTGGTTCATCCTAAATTTATATACCCTATCATGGAGTGGGGTTAAAATGATGTCAGGAGATGAATTTATAGGTCAAGGCTTCCCTAGAAAACTCATGGGGAGGTGATTAACTCCCACCCACAAGCCAAATGCATGAAAATAAAGACAAGTGGAAGGACTTTAGGGTCATTTTGGGGTCATCAAAATCATGAATATATAGGGATGGCCTTAGCAACATTCCTTCTACATTTTTTTACTAAAATGACAAAATGCAAAGATTGAGAATTTTGATCACCTGAGTTCCCTAAAGGTGATGGGAAGAGAGCATACACATGTCATTCATTTGATAAACAAACACTTTTAACAAAAAAACATAAAAACAAAAACTCTTATGATTATTTAACTAAAGTGAGAGTTCATTTTATGGTACCAAAATGATGTGTGTTATGAATTTCAAGCCCCTTATCATTTTTTATTGATAATTGCAAAAAATTCAAAAAACACTAAGAGATGAAAACAATTAAGAACAATTTAAACACCAAATATAATATGTGTAAACTTTATCCACGATTAAACTTTGCTTATTTGAACTCAAAACCTTAAAAATTTTAGATTTTTTTCATAATTAGAATCCCAAAGTCAAATGAGAAAATAAAATTTGAATTTTATCTCTTAGGTTTTCTAGTTTTTTTATTTCAGAGATTGATCATCATCAATCTATAGTGATCGATGTTAATCCATAAAGAAAGATGTCAATTATAGAATTTGACATGAATCAAGAAAATCACTGATGTTTCCTATAAAAACACAAAAAAATAATGTATGTTTTGATGTAAAAATGATTAGTAAAATAATCTTAGAACCAAAACATCTCACCAAATCCTGCAAGAAATGGGTTAGACAAAAAACATGTAATTCATCAAACACAAAGTGAAGGAAAGGAAAATCCAGTGAAAATATTGTTAGATATGTTCCTATTGTAATTTATTTTTCACATATGGATCATGGTTGATCCCTATAATTAACTTAAATATATAAAATTAGTGTTGATCCTTGCAACCTATGACTAAAATCCAACGTTGATCCCTGTAACCTATGACTTGCTTAAAATAGAAAGATGTAAAAATGAAGTAAAAACTTGAAACTTGAAGATTTTTATGCATATATTATAAAAAATAAAAGTATCATATCAATATACTTGGTTATATGGGATGCATGGTCCCATCATGTGTACCAACATGTGAAAAAGGAATATGTAGAGGGGAGGTTAGTCTTGTGTTAATCTAAGAAATAAAACTCAAATAGAGACACTAAAATCCTAAGACCTCTAGCCTAGACACTAGGGATAGCATAGGTAACAAGAATACATATGAAAAGACAAGCAAAACATAAAATAACACCTTTTTTACCTTCTTTTGATCTCCATATGGCTTATTTAATGGCTTTCTCAGCTTGTGCATCAAGAAATCTTCATCAATGGAGCTTGATTGGCTTCACCTTTCCTTGACACCTTGTTTTGGTTATTTGGATTAAGATTTGATCATGGTAACAATAATTGAAATTCATTTAAGTACTATAACACTATACCAAGAGAGTTTTTAAATATATTTGTTCCTAATAACTTTTTACCAAAATAGCGTATAAATCAATAGACATGGCCTTGCATTTATAGCCTCAAGAATTAACTCTCACTCAAGGTGAGTTAAGGTTGAGTTTAAACATGGAATGGGTTCAAACTAACCCTAGGTGAGTTAAAATTTGTCATGTAATTATGATTTTCAATTACTAGTCATGGCTCTCAAATTAGATATTTTAGTATATTTGGGAAGATCTTCATAACTCATAAAGGAAATGATGAAAAAGCTTGATATTTTGATTTTTGGAATTTTTATTTTTATATATTAATTAATTACAAATGGATAATTCAAATAAGCATTTAATCTTGTTTAATTTATTAATTCATTTTGATTATCATTTTAGCTCTTTCAATATTTGATCAAGTGCCCCAATTAATGAGTCTATAGGGCAAATTGATAGTTCTTGTGCCATAAGGTGATTAGGGATGAATCCATGAGATGTTATTATTGCATAGGGATAGTATCCAAAATAGGGATGCCTTGACATGATTATAATATTTTATGAATGATGCACAAAAAAATTTGGGATGTTTAGTGATTCTTAGGCTTAATTTACAATGGTTGGTAGGAATCAATCTAAAGTTTGGCCAAGATCCAATTGTGGTGAGAATTGGATGTCTACAATATGTTTTTATTCATTTAAAATTATAAGGTTATATTTAAATTATAAAGTTACAAAAATTCAAAATTTGAAAATTAAATCCTATATGATCATCTTGATTTATCCTAAATCTTCAGTTTTCATAATTTTGGTGATTTCGTTATACTAATAGGACTAGTGTTTTCATCCTAGTGTTTCTTATGTTTTATGCATCCACAATACTATTTAGAATGAATTTTTAGGCATGTGTGGATCAGTTATCACTTTATTTTATTCAAAATGAGATAGGTGGCATCACCATGTTATCTAAAACTTATAGCCTTTTATAAAAGTTTCTAAGTTTTTAAAGCTCCTAGCTTTGATAGTTTAGTAGTTAACCTTCATACATTACATGAAACCTTTAGATTTCACAAATAATTTGTAAATTTTCAAATTTTTTGAGCTCCAAGAAGAGGCCATGTAACATTTTTTATTTACATAAAAGCCTAGAAGCTTTAAAAGTAAAATTAATGGTCTAATAGGTCCAAGATTCTAGGTTCTAAGCATTTAATGCTTGACACATTTTTATTTATTGAGAATATAAAAAATATTACATTATTAAAATGGTAAAAATACCCAAACTTCTAACATATTTGAGCTTCTAAGATCTGAGAAGATAACAAGTGGTATAGTTCTATTGGCCTAGAATTTCAAAGAAGATATACTCAATTAATGGAATAATAGTCTCATGGCCCCAACTCTCCATGCCTCTAGGGCCCCAATATCACACCACATGTAGAAATTTAATTACATGAAACATTTACATAGGCATACATGGTTCAAAATTTCCAAGATCCCATAATCCTATGCTTTTGATCCCCTGTAAAATTGAGGTTGTTTCACTTGAGACAATTACGTTAACTCATGGTCCTTGGGTATATAAAACTTATATGCATATCTAAAAGGCCAAAATTAATGATTATTGGAAAAGTGTCACAATATAAAATATATAGGATCAAATTATACATAAATTAGTTTGATATTAAGGCAAATAAGTGAGTAAATGAGGATTTGACAATTGTGTAAAATGTGATGACTGGACATATAAAGTTACTAAATATTTCCATTTAGGAAACAAGCAAACCCACCTAATTTGTTTAGTGAATTTAAATTAAAATGAGAATTAAATCAAAAGGTTGTTATCTATATTGATGACACACAAATGCATTTAAGAATCAAAATTTTGGGTAATATATACAAATCTAGTCTAAAGTTAGTCATTTCACCATCAAGCCATCAATCTAACTTTGTAATTCTAATCCCTCAAGCATCCAAAGAAACATGTAATTTTTTAGTGAACATGCAAGAACAAACTAATATATTTGCAAAACAAATTACATAGTTTAGACTATAATAATCAGTCCTATTTGAAGAAAGCATATGCTCAAGACCCCTTAATTTATTCTTATGTTGGAAGTGAGGAGTTCATGGACATAGTTTTTGATAAAAGTGACCTCAAATTCATGATCATTCATTATTCAACCATCTTGAATACTATAGAGTCTATGGTACTCTACTCTATGCAAGACCAATTATCTATAGACAAGAAGAAATATATCGATGACCTGATGCCCATTAAGACACAAGGTCTCCATTTGGTGGTATTAAAACTGGAGGTAATGCCTTCCATTGACCTACTTAGAGGTTTATTTTTCAATGTAAATTTTCATGGGGATTGATTTCATATTATGAAAAGTAAAAATGTAGGTTTAGTAATTTATAGTAGGGATTTCGAAAGTATCTCAGAATTCTATGTCTGGAGATTTCATATAACCAAGTCTCAGTGAATGTTTGGCTTGAGCATAACATTGTTGATGGAAATTAAAACAATGGTTAGTTAAGGGTTAGAGTATGAATATGAAGGGATTTATTTCCTCCAATATCATTGTCAAATTTAGACCTAGAATTAAGAAAAATATGGCCCTCATGAATAGACTATTTGGTTTTGAAATTAGAACATATGTGTAAGTGGGATGGGTTCATTTACTAGACATTATTTTAAATTTGAAAACATTAGTTACCCCAAGGGAAGTTATAAGTGCAATGTTGAAGGCACAAATGTTTTATCTTGATCAAAGGCCAACTAATGGCAATTTTTACATGATGTCATACCTATTGGATGTCATTGTATGCATAGTCCACAAGACACATGGGGAGATATGGCAATCCTTGAAAGAGTATCTAGGTAAAAAAATCTATGAAGATTATTCTTTCATGTTTATATATAGATTCAAAAATGAAATCTAGAGAATATGTGAGCAAATCTATCCTCTAGTATATCAAGAAATATATGTCACCTAGATGCCTAGGATATCTAAAAACATGATAAGAAGTATTATAAAAATGGGGGATTATTGGTATTGCCCTGACTACATAGTTATTGAAATTGAAGACATAAGAGTAGATCATCTATTCCTACCATGCCACTTTCTAGACAAAACTACAAAACATGAGGTGGATTTTCAAATTTACAATAGCATTGATGAGTAACTAGGTCAAAAATATAAGAATTATTATTATAAAAAACCTTTGAGTATTGTATAACTTTAATTTGTGGTTAGGCCACATTTTATCCAAGTTGGAAATGTTGGGTCCTACCATAATTTGAAGGTGGACCAATTTAGGGAATTAGATCCTATGAATAAAATTAAGACATACCTCAAAGAGCTTAAAGAAAATAAGAAGGTGAAATTTTCATATGGTTACTGGGAATATGATCATGTTGTTATTTTTATGAACTCTTTATATGATATTAAGGTATGGATAAGAATGAAGGATAAACAAATGTCTATTATTTATTCTCAATCTCTATAGTACAATATTAAGTTTCCTAAAGAGTAGGATAAATATATAGAAGATAAATAATAGAGAGCATGGAGGCATCAGTGGCCTCTAACTCAATCACAATATTCATAAGGGAAAGACCAACCTCCCTATCTTACATGATAACAAATAGGTTTACAAGAGGGAGAGTTTAGTACCCAGAGGGAGTCAAATCCTCAAATAAGGAGAGAAATTATAAGAGGCCTCCCCCATCCTCAACTTCCCTCTTCATCTCTAGATACTATTTATATAGTTTTGGGAACATCTATTTATGAGGATAAAAATAGACCTCCTTCAGATTGGTATAAGAGAACATTTTTTGGTGACACCTCTGTCGCCACTTACAACTACTACCTAGGTTAGTCTCCTAGAATTTCTATAATCTGCTTTCATGTTTACTCTATTTTATCCTTCTCCTCTTTAGGAACCTCTAGTAATCCCACCTCCATCCATTTCCATCATTGAAGATGCATCCTCTCAATCACTACTTACCATACCAACCCCTACTCCATTAACCCTTACTTCCACTACTATTGTCCTTCCATTAACCATTCCTTCACCACCACATACAATGATATGTTACACCACTAAATCTCCCTTAATAATTTCACCATCTCCCTCTCCTTCCACTCTCCCTATGGTTACTTACCAAAGTAAAGCTAAGGGTGTTTACACATCTTCTAAGGGAAATAAAATAGAAGAAATACCATATTTTGGTCTCTTAACCATAGAGGAATCCCTTGATGAGGATGGAACATAAAAAAATATGAGCCTTCATAGGTAATATATTTAGTTGATTATTAAATTGATGAAGATAAATAAGAGGTGGAATTAACGAAGGAGTCAGGACCTATAATAAGTGAAAATACAACCCCAAATGATAAGGAATCAGAACTAGTAAAGACTAAATATATGAAAATGGAAATCATAAAACAAGAATAAACTTTAGCTATATATTTGGAACAACAAATATTTATATAAGAACAAAGACAAAACATAAGTGAGGTAGTCTCATTTTTTGTTTCATCTATTTCCATTGTAAATATTCTATCTATATATTTGACTCTAGATGTTCCAAGTATTATTTTATATAGTTATATTGACTCTCACATTATTTCAACCTCAAAAAAAACAAGGGATCCAAAGAAAGGAATTTATTTCTAGGTTAGGGTTACTATTTATACTTATAACCCTAAGAGGCCACTAGTACCCAAGAAATATTTATCTCAACTAGAGTTTCCTATGCTATTCCATAGTATTTTTTCCCACACAATTAGCCTCTATGACTATTGATACAACACCATTATTGAACAAGTATGTGGATGAAGTCACTCCATTGAGGGAACGTTCACCATGGGAGAGAATAGTTTATCCACCTATACAATTCCCCATAAAAATAAGTAAATCATTGGCACCACCAATAATAACACCTCTTCCAATGACTCCTCCACCTTCCACACTTGAAGACCCAAGCCTAAAATATGATAAACTATGGGAACTTATTATTATTTAATGGGCAAATTAGATGCAAAATAAAAGGGATGAAATACAAAACCTAGTTGTTATAGAGTTACCTATAGTCTCTATCTAGTTAAATAAAAAGAGTGGAAACATATAAAGGTTGACGAAGAGGAAGGATTTGAATATATAAACAAGGAAATTAATTTAATTTTATAAAATATAAAATCTATATCCCTTGGCAAAGAAATCCAAAAAGTATCCAGGAGATCCTAATGAATATACTAAATATTTCTTTGCTTTTGTGGACTCAAATAATGAAGTAATGAAAGAAGTGTATAAAATCAAAGATGAAGCACAAAAAATGTTATAGTAGAGACAAACCATACATTATTATTCATAAATAATTGATGATCTATAGATTGTAGCTACTAATATGTACAAAAATTTGTATAATATTTGGGTTTCTAGAACAGGGAACCAATCTAACAACACAAATGTGACCACTTTTTTTCACCAAATGAGATATTTTAATAAAAGGTTAAATTTATTATTTAAATTATCCTAAACCATTTTATTCAACCAATTTAATTTTATGATCAACATGGATGCATTGTGGTTCTTTAACTATGTAATTACGAAAAGGGATGATTTCCTCAATTAGCATAATCAAATTAAGACTTTACTGGGATATTTTTAAAATCATGAAAGTGAGGCCTTAGAAATTTTGAAGGACATGAGGGTCACTAATGTGATTACTCCTATAGGAAAACTAATCTACAAGATAAATTTTGAGAACTTCATCTGAATAGCTAAAAATAACTCTAAGGAAGAAGTTAAAGGCACTATATATAGAACAAATTATGAAATCATTTCATTGGTAAATTTTGATAAGGATAGGGTAATGAGAGATAAATACCTGGGAGTATAATTCAATATCTTATAAGTTTAAAAATAAGGTTGCTAGCTAAGGCCATCCAAATCTTCAAACCTTCCCTACTCAATTTTGACATCACAAATAAGGAGTTCAAAGTAGCACATGTGTTATTTGAAGAACTCAGGGCAAAAGTGACATATTCAGGCTTAGTTCCAATCATGGAGTCAACTTCTAGTACCACCCCATCATCTCAAGGTTCTCATTGTATAATAGTTATAGTCATTCAAACTCCACTAGGCCCAATTTTGATCCAAAAGGAACCACTGTGACTACTTCAGTCCCTCCAGTAGTCACTCCACCGTATTCTTTGACTAGTGGTGTCATATAAGCACCCATATAAATATAACTATGTACTTGCATGTTTTCTTTTTATAAGTCATAATTTTTGTTCCAAATATATGTTTCATTTATATATATTATTTTTAGCTATGAAATTTTATTTTGAGTTGACTATTGTACATGCATATTTTACATGAAATTTGGATGCAAGTCCTATTTTGTAACTATATTTTTAGAATTATCTTGAGAGATAAGGACTTACCCATCCTAATCCTATTTACACTTGTGAGCTCCCAATCTCAAAGGGATAATAATTTTGGTTGTTAAATATTAATAAGAAATTTTGAAGTGGTTATGCAATTTTAGTCTTGATGTGTAAATCTTGATTCTTTTCCCACTTGTGGATTTTTTAAGAATTTATATTATTATATTTTCTTAATATTTAATTTTTTATAAGTTATCTATTTTATTTACTATCATTCATACTCATATATAGCTGATACAAATACCTTTTGTAGATAAACCATAATCCCCCCTTGTAGATGTACTATTAGAATTTGACAAATGTAACAACCTTTTATTTCATGTGTTTAAAGTATGTTATATTTTTGTTCCAATTTAATCCTAAACATGTTTTATTATTGGTGTGATATATTATCTTTAAAAAAAATGGGTCTATAATCTCTTATCGAACCTCTAGTTCAACAACTAATCTTGAAAGGTTTCATCTAGTGTGGTTCACAAGTCTCATTTCTTGCCCCACCTTTCCCTCATTTTTTGCATTTATTTTGAAGTCCTAAAAAAATTAATTTTGAACCATCATCAATCCACCCATATAAATTATATTTATATTCATCCATAGATGAACCATATATGGTAAATAATTTTCCTCACTCACCACTATTCTACCAATAGGTTGTTCATAAACCCAATACCATGAAACTCATTAATTTGAGTGAATACCTTTTAAATTATCCTAAAATGTTATAGGATAACTTTTATAAGTTTATAAGGTGTGAATAAAACCCACATTAACAGGTTATTTCTGACACATTCATATGTACAACATGGTGAGTAACACATTACCACTCATTTCCCCTAGATACATGTCCACTAACATGTCACATGTGTATGATTCATCATTATAGGTTAAAAATGTCACACTCACTTAATATATCTTACCTCCTTATTACCATATTCTTTATAAATCTAATCAACTTGATAACCACTTCCTAACCTAGTATACCCCATCTTCCCAACCCATGTATTTTCTTTTTATTGGTTTTGTACCCACTTATTACCCATCCCCTCTCCTTCAAGATTATCCTATCATGACTTTGGTATATTTTAGTGCCATGGGGACTTTAGTATAATATTTAAAAAGACCATTAAAAAAATATTTATGGAGTCTTTTTAACCATGTCTTACACCTAAGTTACCCAAGGATAAATGTGCATGTGAAAGCATATGCAACCATTATCAAAGATATTTTACATTATTATTGGGTATTCACTAAGATATTACAAAATAAATTTGAATTAATCACACTATATTGGTAATAATACCTCCCTAAATCCTCCATTCATTCATTTTGATAACTCAAGGTTGAGTTTGTAAGACCTTTGATATGAAGAAGTTACTTAGGATTGACATACGAGAGTTGTTTAATATCAAAAAGATTATAATGAATTTGATTTTAATTTCACTACCATATGGTGACAAGTCTTTATACTCCTTAGGTATCACCTTATGCATGGACCAAAAAGAGTTGTGAAATATATTTTTCATTCTCTCATTAAAGATATGAGGGAGGATGTTTATAACTTCTTGTGTAATTCATATGAATAAGTGATTGAGGGAAGTAGAGAAGTATAAGAATAGACTAAGTAGACATTGATAGTGGATGAGTAAGTTATGATCCCAATGGGTGATTAGTTTCCCCTAACCAAAGTAATGAGAGTTATCAAAATTCAAAATCAAAACACACACAAAAATCAAGGCCCTAAGGTTCTAAAAAATATTTAATTCCACTATATATGGCATAATTAATTAGGATAAGAAGAGGAACAATGTAAAAAATAATCAAATTTAACATACGAATAACAATAATTCAAAAAATAAAAACAGAGATGTGAGGAACCAAATCCCTAAAATTGTATTTCATGTGGTATATATTAACCATTCTCCATCTCATAACATGAAATTTCATAACTAGTTCCAAAACCATTTTCAAAACATTGACCAAAATAATAACCTTCACTTTTACTAAAGCGAACAACCAACAAAGGATTGCCAACAAGTCCAAAAACAAAGGCCTAAGTATTATAATCCCATCGTATATTATCTTTTTAATAGATCCATTAGTCACAATATTTGTGATTATAATTAATACAATGAATTCAATCAAATAATCCTTGAAGACCAATGAAAAATTTTCATGGACATCTTCTTCAAAAATTCTAATGTAAACTTGAAAAACCCATCAATAAGTCTTGTGCCACCCCAAAATGCTTAATTTTGTATATACTTAAAATCATTTAATAATCATGAACATCATAATCTAAAAAACTCACCATAGGATAATTTGACTCACCATCTATTGCTAATATTCATGCATGATGCCAAAGTTTCCACTTATACACCTAATAACCTTGATGTGGATCTAAATTTAGAACATAAAGGGTACACTAAGATTATATGCATCATATAATTAGAAAAATGATGAGGATATGAATGTCATAACTTTGAAAAAGGATTACCACCTAAAGACTCCCATTTCCATGCACATTAAGGAGGCCAATATACAAACTAATCCTAGGTTCATGGGAAATTATGATTTATTTTTATATCTTAAAAAGACATTTTACCACATTTCTTTTATGGACCTAATTTAAAAATATCCTACCAATCATTAAAAATTTCTTGGTGCCTTAGTATTGGGGAACCTAACTACTGTCACATCTCCATCTTAGGCCCAAATTAATCACATTGACTTAGATATGTTCCTACAAAGGTAAAAATTGAGAGACACTAATTAATTTTTTAAACTTATGAGTCTTCCCTCAGATGCTAAGATGGATAGGAGGGGGATCTAATATTACATACACAAGTATATATTTATAAAAAATATGTCAATATAATAATGGTTGATAATGGGGTGACTATTAATATAGTCCAATTTTCATTTCTATAAAATCTTGGTTATGGAGAAATTAATTACTCCACCACTCAAAATACCCTATGGGGCTATGAAAACCTCAAGTCTACCTCCATTGGTACCATCATGCTCCCAATAACCTTGGGTCTAAAAAATGATTTAATGTAATTTTACATGATTAATATGGATACAAACTATAATATTATCCTAAGAAGGCTTGGATCCACTTGATGAAGGATATCCATTCCACCCTATTTTAAGAGATCAGATTATTTCATCTAGGGAAGATTTTTATAACTTATGGAATTCTTAAACCCTTTGAATCCATTTAATCCAACATCAATAAGAAACCAAAGATTCATATTGACTATCACCTACCTAGTAATGGTATGGTGAATCTCCCACCTTTATAAAAATATAATGATCCCACAATAACCATAATGTGTATCTTATTATTAGGTTATGAAAACCATAAAACCTCTCTAAATTGAAACTTGAAGAAAAAAGGTTTAAGACAAAAAAACAAGTGAGTGGGGAAGGTATTATGGTGATGTTATCCATCTCAACCAAATCAATGACTAAAATTATTAGCATCCTAGGAAAGGATGAGCCTATGAAACTATCATATTATGTATATAGGATTATAACATATAGTCCACATATACCTCTTGATTTAGAGGATCTCAACTCCATTATTGAATTACACCATGTTGACATGGTGTAATTCTTAGGGCATGAGGATAAACCCCTAAAATACCCTAATGATCCATCTCATCAATGCATTCAATCAACATCCCATCATAAAAGGGAAAAATTTAGTCTAGATGTTATATTATATAATAAAACCATTTTCTTTCCCCATACCTCATTAACACTTGAGGAAGGAACTTGCAATGTGACCATAAATAATGTATAAATCAATATTGGTTATAAAGGGGACCAAAATATTTTGAATATTTGATATTTTCTCTCTTGTAGATAAATAGAATACCATAGATAATTCTTACCGAGTTATCAAAAACTTTTACTTTCCATTATTTAGATACAACAAGGAGAATAATAATAAATATACCTTATTAACAATATTATGAATATCATAAAATCATCCATGAATGTTCCATATAATTAGGAGACTTTTTCATGATACTTGTCCATATAATAGATAAGAAAAATGGAGAAGGTTAGAATTTTAGGCCTAATTAGTTGGGTCCATATTTAGTGAAAAAATATTTTAATAATGGTGCCTTTCAATTCTTCACCTTAGAGGGAATGAAGTTCGATGATTCTATGAAAAAATTTCATCTCAAATAGTTTTACATATAGATATTGCATTTGAAATTTCCCTATTTAAACAAAAAATAAAAATTCCATTGTTTATTGTGTTGTCTTTCATTTCACTTTTTTTGTGTAGTGATTGTTTAGCTATGAGTTTTCTTAGATAAGGACTTTAAAAATTTAACATATCATCATATCTCATTTTCATGTCTCTGTATTCCAATTATAAAAAATATTTAAAAATTAGCTTAACATAAGATTTTTTTATTATTTATCGTAAGAACTATGTACCTCATTCTTCTATAATTTTTTTAAAACTTAAGAACTTTAGCCTAAAACCTACTCTAGAAGCTTTCCCATGATAGAATCCAATTTTTTTATTCTCTTAAATCAAAAAAACTATCATGATAAAACTAGGTAAACTTATTCACCTATATTTTTACTTGCTAATGATCCATTATATATTATTGGTTGTATAGGGCCAAGATTTGGGGATGAGAGGCTCCCAAAAAAATATAAGACACTAATATAAACTCAATATTATGTAAACAAAATCAATCTCACATCTCTTTTCCTTTACTAATAGTTTTTATTGTTCCCTCACATATTACTAGTTGTGTGGGATTAATGGTGGGGGGAGATTGTTATAGGTACAATCCATTGAAATGGGGGTGAATCAGTGATGGAAAATAATCCAATTAAATTTCCAAACTCTTTAAAATATTTAAGCATTCAATACAATAATTCATGAAGCATATAAATAATTCATAACAGTGAATAATTAACATAATGCAAGATCACATACACAACACAATATCTATGTGGGAAATTATCTTGGGTAATAAAACCCACTCTAAAACATACAAACAAATGGACTACTATCCTATAAGATGATCACAAATAAGAGACTGATCAAGTCCTTCTGATCAGGAAACTTTGGTCAAGTCCTTCTGACCTCCAACCTTGATTAAGTCCTTTTGACCAAAGGTCTTTAATGAAACCCTATTTCACAAGGAGAAACTACCCCTAATGAAGCTCAAGTACTTTAGACCCTCCTTGAAATGAACACTTCCACCTTAGAACTAATGTATTCAACACCTGATAATCGACCTCTTGATTATCTAATAATTACACAAATTCTCTCTCTAACTCATGCGTGCCTATCACATAAGCATGTTATAATCTCTCTCCTTATTCACTCAAATAGTCCTCATATGCACACCCATATCTCTTTACACAACTTCAAACTATAAGAACACTATATTATCATTAGAAACATGATATATACATCATACACATAGTCCTTAATCTTCTTTGCTCATCAATCTAATAAATGAGCAATCTTACTCTCCTATACTTTCCTTCTCTCTCCAACTCTCTCACATACAAGTCTCTCACTCACCAATATTCCACCCAAAGTATCTTTCTCACCAATATTCTACCCAAAGTCTCTCACTCACAAGTCTCCTTCAAATCTTAAAATGTAGAAATCACCAACTTTGATTTCACTATTTATAGAGAAATCATGAATTAACAAGATCACAATGTTTTCTTGTCATCCATAAAACATGCCTTCACCCTTAAGGAATCTCATATAGGTTACATTTAAGCACATTCCCCTTTCAAAATAGGCCTAAGTCACTTTTAGGTCTTATGGAGACCCATTCAAATTCTTTGACACTTATGTGAGCATAATAAGAAAATAGGACCACTTAAAAATACATAGGTCCACTTTTTATGTCCCTTAGGATATCTTCAAATGATCACAATCACCTTTTCTCACCTCTACATATGCTCAATCAACTCAAATAGAGACCTTATACATAGGAACACCATTACCAAACATACAATCAATTTTTTAAGCATCATTCATACTAAAGATAGATTGATCATGCCTCTAAAATATTCATAGAGCATCCTCATGGAGTCTAAAACACTCCCAAATATTCAATTCACCATGAAACATCAAAACAACATCTATATAATCTCAAACATCCTTCTCGATTCATTTACAGAACAAGAATGAACACAGTCAACTTTGAAAATTAATAACTATGATGATACACACTTATATATATTCAAAGTTATATTACCTAATGTTCGTTGGAGTTCTCTACATATTTTATTTTTATTGAACTAACAAATTTGTCTTCTATCGAAAGATATGGAAAATTATTGAGCACTAGTTTTTCCCATAGAAAATTAAAATATTCAAAAGGCAACAACCAAAATTAAACTTTAGACACCTTGCAATCATTTAGTGTCCTTACTACTCAAATTGAATACATACCATTTATCTCTTATGATCTTTAACACCTAGGTGCCAATGCTCAAGTGTTAAACCTCAGCCACTCTGTTATTATCTCATGTCCTCACTCAACTTGGTTGATCATGCTCCATTGATTTTTCTTGAAAATACAGTAAACATTAACCTAGTTAAACTTCAATCACTTTGACCATTTTTAATTACTATGCTCCATTGATCTCAATCATACAAACAACCACTCACCATTGATATCTTATACTTACCTTTTATCAATTATTAAATAATGTGCACCTATCCTCATCTTGCTACTTCCTAACTTATTATAGTAATGTGCACCATTTATCTTGATTTATATTTAAATCTTTCAAAAATAGACTAAGTATGGGGACCCTTTTCATATACATGAGTAGCCATTTTTGAATCTTAATAACTTATTTCATCCTTTAACCCATGAACTCAAATTTAGACCAGATGATCTCCTCATATAGGAGAAGATAACCATGTGACACATTAATCTTAATACCTTCACACATGTGAGATATAAAACCATTTAAATGACTTCTAAAAATCTTCTATCATAGAGCCAACTATGTCTAGATTTTGTCTTAGAGACCAACTTTGCTCCTTCATAACTAATTTCATGCTTCAGTACATGATCTATAGTTTAGTAAAAATCAACTATGAACAAAAATGAAAAAACCCATATGATCAATTTATCTTTAAACCTTCACAAGTTCAATATACAACATCATCAAACTGCTTACTCAACTCTTTCTAGTTATATGAAAATTTGGCTAAGTATGGAAAAACAATGAATTATGACTAATAAGCCAAATTTACACCAACATATATTTTACCACACTTTGATGCATGACTTGAGATATATTGTATAATAACTAGGTACAAATTTTATCACAACCATATGACCAAATCCCCCTGACTCATCCACACATGGTAATGGTGATGTTAGTAAACTACCTACTCAGATTTTTTTCCACTAGACCCAAACTATCTAGATGAAAAATTTGGACTAAAAAATGAATTCCACTTATACACACAAGTTCTAAAAGTTTATAAAACATCTTAGGGACCTTTTACAAATGATTAGTATTTCATACTCATCCCTAAACATCTCTAATCATTTAAAAACTGAAGATCAACCAAGCCAACTTCAAGCACACTAGGACAAACACATTGCACACTTTGTCATTATAACTTAAGCTATGAAATAACTTCATAAAATTAATAAGACACCTCCATTATATCACTAAAATTAATTCAATAGAGATTCCCTTACTCACATACATCTAACCTTTTATGGTGAGCCAATTCATCTTTCTATTCGCATGAAACTAAGTATAGGGGTTGTAAAAGTAAAGAAAAAGAAAAATAAATTCAAAAATTATTTAAAAGGAAATAAAATCCACCAAATATCTTGCCTATATATCAATTCCAAAAGGACAATCTATTTTATTACCAATTCTATCATGGCTGACCATATCTTGATCTATGTCTAGAAAAATTCAATAAAATTAGTCTTCTATAAGCTTAGTAAGAAGTACAATCTCACCCTTTTAAATAAAGTATTAGGTCAACCTATTTTTCCTTGTAAAATTTTGATGTATAATTTTACGTTCCCATTATCTCCTATATCTTATCCCTCTTTCATTGTATTTTCTACAAGTTGAAAATGAATTTGTTGTGTAGATTAAATATATCGATCATCACTTAAAAGATAGGTTAGTGCTTGGGATATTGTTGGAAATCACCATGAAATCACTAATAATTAAAAAAAAATCCCTCTTTGTCACTGATGTCAACAAACATCATATATATATCAATATACAGCTCACCTTCTCTCTCTTCAAGTACTCCCAAAATAAGAGCTTTCTCCCCCTTTGACACACTGACAAAGTGGGAACCAACTAATCCTGAGGACCTAAAAAAACCATAAATAGGAAAGGACCATCTTATAAGTATGATACAAACTCACCCTTACCTTGAGCCTACTTTTCCTTGACTTGACAACTTCCTCTTCATGCTAACACTCTCTTCAACCAATCACTACAACCAATGAAGAATGAACACAAAATACACTAAATTTTGATGGAGATTACCAAGAGACATATAAAATGGACTCCCCATAATATTTATAAGTAATTTTACCTTCTGAGCATCTTCAAATCTCCATACACCATGAAGAATCACCACACATACTTACTAGCCTTCTCTCTCAGGATACCATAAGGACCACCAAAAGAACTTAATGCCACTCACCAAATAGGAAATATAATCTAAAAAACTTGATAACTCTCCTTGAAACAAATATACCTTTCTCTTTTGGAGAAACTAAGCAAAACGCACTCTTCTTCAAACTAAGCATGTCTAGCCTCCTTGTAGTCCTACTTGAAAATTGTAGATCCCACAATTTTTATTAGACACATCTTCAAGAATTTAAACTTCATATTTATAACACTCTCATATACCCCCTCAATCACACTAATTTTTTTCACAAAGATAATCCTCTATAATATACTTCCTCCATAAACCTACAAACCAATTAGCCTTCCATATTAACAAAAACTTGAATTAGATTTAAAACCACAAACCTTTATATATATATATGTGTGTGTGTGTGTGTGTGTGTGTGTGTGTATGTATGTATATATGTATATATATATATATATATATATATATGTATATATGTGTATATATATATATATACACACACACATATATACATATATATATATACATATATATATACATACATATACATATATATATATACATATATATATATATATACACACATATATATATATACATATATATGTATACATATATATATACATACATACATATATATATATATATATATATATATATATATATATATATATATATATATATATATATGAATATTTATTTAACCACCCATTTGGACCATTAAACAGATTAAGAAGCCTTAGACCTTAACTCATAAGGTAGACCACTTTTCTAGGAGAGCTCAAAACCCTAGAATCTCAAAACAAACAAAGTCAACATAACACTTTATAGTCAATGTACACCTTTGAAACTTCTTGTACACCTAGAGAAAAGCATTACACACTTATGGACCAATATTTTATCTTCCAAACCATTATGAACCTTGACTTCCTATAACCCATTTTAGGACCTGTAACCTCTTAAGCAAAAATTGGGAAATCTAAGAGTTAACAAAAACCTCCAAATTGACTTTAACATACCTTTAGATCACAAAATTAATTGGGACATGATAAAATAAGTTAAATAGACATTTATATGAAAAAATATTACCTTTATAAATCACAAATATTCCTTTTCCATTTGATAACCTTCAATCTGACCCTGCAAACTATTCCAACTAAAAAAGACCATAGCAACTCTTTCTTCTCCTCTTTAAAGGAGTCTCTAAGAATAATAGATAGATACACCCTATATACATAAATTCTTTAAAAAAAAAAAAACTCCTCATAATGTTCCTCCTTCTTGATCAATTGATACTTATAATACTTCTTCTTTGGCTTTAAAAAAATAAATTCCTCAAATACTACAACATTCTCCTTTTCTTCTATGATTGGATTATCAATACATGGAGATAACATATACCCAAGGCATACCTTTTAATCTAAAGAATATTCCTTGTAGCTTATATATTCATAATTAGGCACTTATTCAAATATAGTAGGATGTTCATTTGGATCCATACATACCTCAGAACTAGCTTCAACCAACACCTTGGTCTTCTCCTTGAGCTTAGTCTCTTCATTATCAACATGAGCAAACAATGAGACTTATTGGGACTCTTAAACTTATTAATCATTTTCCACCATATAAAATAGATTACTTGGACCTACATACTCATCATAACTACTACTTACCACCTTTGGTCTCTATGATTTAATTTGTCTTCTTCTATGTACTCTGGGAGCCTGATTGAACCTATTCTATCTTGTAGTCCTTTGATTATAGAACTTATAAATGTGACCTCTCTATTCAAAATTTAAGCACACCATACTTTTTTCAAAAACTCATTATGCCTTACTAGATTTAGACAAAATCTTACAATGTGTCCTAGTTCATAACAAATTTAGGACTCATTATCTCTTGAAGGAAACTCAGCTTATCTTACCTTAAATGGATAATATTTTACACAGTGTCCCACATCATGAAAATTGAGACACTCAACCTAGCTTACAAGTTTTTAATGATAACCCCCATCAAATTTCAATGCAAATTTATTATTAACAAGTCTTTTACATTCTCTAGCTCTATGCCCAAACTAATTACAAGTATAGAAGTAACCATTGAAATTTTCATACCTCATGGAATTTAGTTGTCTAATATATTTTATATTCATTTTTCCAACACCTTCATTCCTTATTTGATGATTTTTGTTCAAATGTTGATTTTCCTTGTTCACATTAGTCATTATCTTGTTTTGAGTTACAGTTTCTAGTTCTTCTTTGTATCCAAGATCAGTCTTATTACTTACATGTTTTTTATCATTAAAAATGTTGTTTAGATCACTTGAGTTCTTTTCAAATCTCATAAGTGACATTAACTTACTAGATACCTTCTTTAACTCAGATTTCAAATACTCATTTTCAATTACATACCTTACACATTCATTTTCTATAAATTTTAAGCTTATAGATAGGATTTCTAATTGACAACTAAGATCTTTGACCATATCTTCATACTCCTTGGCATCTTCATCCATTCTTTCCTAAAACACATTGAATTGATCTTAAAATTACTTGATATTATATTTCATCTTCTTACTAATCTTCTCAATCTTCAGTTTTTCATGAGTGTTAGTTAATGTGGTCTCATAGTCCACCTCATCTGAATCACTCCAAGTAGACTCCTTTTGTTTTTATAAACTTCCTTCTTCAACCATGAACAAAGATTCATCTTTATTAGGACAATAATCTTCATGACCATATTTTGATTCATTGTCTTCATTCGCATCTGATGAGTTGTAATCTTCTTTGGTGTAGAGACTCTTTTTTTCCTTGAAGTAATTCTTCTTATTATCAAACCTTCTAAATCCATTTTTACTTTTATAAGACCTAAAATATCTCTTACCATCATCATGACCTTGATCATTCTCTTCATCATCATCCTTCTTATACTTATGAGGGTACTTATTAGCAAAATGTCCTATCTCACCATAATTGAAGCATTTGAGGGGTAGCTTACCTTTATACTTGCCTGAACCTATTCTCAATTTACATAAAATTAAAGTAATTAATTCATCCTCATCTATATCAATAGTGTCATCCTCATTGCATTTATTACCTTGAAACTTCTTCTTTATCTTCATTTCAGTCTTGAAATCTTCTTCTTTCTTTGGTGTTATATCATCATTCTTCCTCATCTCATAGGTAGTAAGGGTGCCATGCAATTGATCCATCTTCAAATAAGTAAGGTCATGACTCTCTTTTATAGTAGATACTTTCATATCAAACTTGGGGATAGATACCTCAATACCTTTTAAACAACATTAGCTTCTTCAAGGTTATCTCTAAGACCTTTGATGATTTTCACAATCTCATCAACTCTCTACAAAAAAGATACCACAGTATCTTATTCATTCATCTTGAAACTTTTAAATTGGTTTTTGTGAGTCTAAAACTTTTCCAACTTAACCTTTGAATCTCCTTCAAAAATATTATTCAATTTATCCCATATTTCCTTATCATATGTATAATGATTTACTTTGGTGAACTCGGTTTCTATAATACCATAGGTGATGGCATTCATTGCCTTAGAATTATTCTCAAATATCTTCTTATCTATAGCACTATATGGAGGAGTAGTAGGAACAACATAACCATCCACAATATATTTCCATATATCAAACCCTAGGGACATAATTTATGTCCTCATCCTAGTGCTCCCAAATGCATAATTAGATCCATTAAAAATCATTGCTTGCATAGTAGAGAAACCACCTTGCACATTCTGACTAGCCATTGTACCTTGGATCATCTTCAAGTTGTTAAGACTTTACCAAATGAATTTCTCTAATATTAATTATTATAGGTAAAATCCATTAATGGGGGGTGAATTAGTGGTGGAAAATGATCCGATTTAATTTCCAAACTCTTACAAATATTCAAGAATTCAATATAATCATTCATGAAGCACATAGATCATTCATTTTAGTGAATAATGAACATACTACAATATCACATACACAACACAATATCTATATGGGAAACCCTCTTGGATAATAAAACCAACTTTCAAGCCTACACACACATGGACTACTATCTTATAATATGATCACAAATAAGAGGATGATCAAGTCCTTCTAATCAAGAACCTTTGGTCAAGTCTATCTAACCTAAAACCTTGATCAAGTCCTTCTAACCAAATGTTTTTAGTGAAACCCTATTTCACAAGGAGAAAATACCCTTAAGGAATATCAATTCCTTCAAACCATCCTTGAAATGAATACTTACACCTTAGAATTGATGTCTTCAACACCTAAAAATGGACCTCTTTATTATCTAATAATGGCACAAACTCTCTCTAACTCATAAAGGCCTTTCACATAGGCATGCCATAATCTCTCTCCTTTTTTAGTCAAATAGTCTTCATATGCACACTCAGATATCTTCACATAACTTTAAACTAAAATAACACTATATTTCTATTAGAAACATTATCTACAAATCATACACATAGTCCTTAATATTCTCTACTCATCAGCCCAATAGCTAGGCACTCTCACTCTCTACTTTCTATTTCTCTCCAACTCTCTCACATACAAGTCTCTCGCTCACAATCTTCCACCCAAATTATCTCACTCATCAATCTTCCACCCAAATTCTCTCACTCACAAGTCTCTTTCAAATCTCAAAAACTATAAATCACCAACTCTAATTTCACTATTTATAGAGCAATCATGAATTAACAAGATCACAATATTTCCTTGTCAGCCAAAAAACATACCTTCACCCTTAAGGCATCTCATATGGGTCACACTTAATCACAATCCCCTTCACAAATAGTCCTAAGTCAATTCTAAGTCCTATGGAGACGCATTCAACTTATTTGACACTTATTTGAGTATAATAAGAACATAAAACCACTTATAAAATCATAGGTCCACTCATTATGTCCTTTAGGACATCCTCAAATGATCACAGTCACCTTTTCTCACCTCTACATATGCTCGATCAACTAAAATAGATACATTATACATAGGAACACCATTATTGAATATATATTCAACTTATTAACCATTATTCATACTCAATATAGATTGATCACAACTCCAAAATATTCACAAAGCATCCTCATGGAGTCTAAAATACTCCCCAATATCTAATTCACCATGAAAAATCAAAATAGCATTTATATAAGCTCAAACATTCTTGTTAGGTCACTTGTAGAATAATCATGAACACTCAATCAACTTTGAAAAATAACAACTATGTTTATACACACTTTCATATCCTTAAATTTATATTTCCATATGCATCTTGAAGTCCTCTACATATTTTATTTTTACTACATGAACAAATTGATCTTCTATCAAAAGATATGGATAAATTACTGAGCACTAGTTTTTCCCTTAGCAAATTCAAATATTCAAAAGGTAATCGTTATAGTTAAACTTCAAACACTTTGCAATCATCTCATGTCCTCACTACTCAAATCAAATATGCACTATCAATCTCTTCTGATATGTAACACATAGGCACCAATGTTCAAATGTTAAACCTCAACCACTCTATTATCATCTTGTGTCCTCACTAAGCTTGGCCAATCATGTTCCATCAATCTTTCTTGAAAGTACACCAAACTTTAACTCAATTAAACTTCAATCACTTTGACCATTTTGACTTACTATGCTCTATTGATCTTAATGATACAAACACCCACTCACCATTTATCTCTTATGCTCACCTTGGCTCAGTCATTAAATAATATACACCTATATTCATCTCCTTTCTTCCTAAATTTTTAGAGAAACATGTACCATTTATCTTTCTCGATCTTTAACTCTTTGAAAAATGACTATGGGGACCCTTTCCATATGCCTGAGTAGACATTTTTGAACCTTAATAACTTTTGCACTTTGATGCATGATCTAAAATTTAGACCAAATGATCTCCTCACATAGGAGAATATAACCATGTGACATACTACTCTTGAAACCTTCACATGTGTGAGATATAATTCCATTAAAATGCCTTCTTAAAATCTTTTGTCATAGAGCCAAATATGACTAGATTTTATCTAGGATACTAACTTTGATCCTTCATAAATTTTATCATGCTTTAGTGAATGATCTATAATTTATCAAAAATCAACTATGAATAAAAATTAACAAACCCATATGATCATTTTCTCTTGAAACTTTCACATGTTCAAGATATAACATCATCAAACTACTTACTCAGCTCTTTTTGGTTATATGCAAATTTGGCTAAGTATGGGAAAATAATGAATCCTGACTGAGAAGCCAATTTTTTAGCCTCATATCTTTGACCTCACTTTGATGCATGACTTGAGATATGCCATATAAAAACTAGGTAAAAATTTAATCATAACTATATGACCAACTCCCCCTAACTCATCCACACATGGTAATGGTGATTTCAGTAAACTACCTACTCAGATTTTTTTTCCACTAGACCCAAACTATCTAGATGAAAACTATGGACTAACATATGAATTAAAATTATTAACACAAGATATAAAATATTATAAAACATATTATGGACCTTTTTCACATGATCAATATTCCATATTCATCCTTAAACATCTTTAATCATGATAAAACTGAAGATCAACCAAGCTAACTTCAAGCACATTAAGACAAGCACATTACACACTTTGTAATTATCACTTAATATATCAAATCACTTCATCCAATCAATAGGAAACCTCCATGACATCACTAAAAATACTTCAATAGAAATTCCCTTACTCACATACATCTATCCTTTGATGATGAGCCAATGCATCTTCCTAGTTGCATGAAACTAAGTATAGGGGTTGCACAAGTAAATAAAAAGAAAATTCAGTTTATAAAGTGTCTAAAAGGAAATAAAATCCACCAAATATATTTCCTATATATAAATTCCAAAATTACAATCTATTCTTTTCCAATTCTATCATGGTTGACCATATCTTGATCGAAGTCTAGAAAAATTCAATAAAACTAGTGTTCTATAAGCTTAGTAAGAAGTACAATCTCACCCTTTTATCGTAAAGATTAGGTCATCCACTTGTTCTTTCTAAAATTTTGATGTATAATTTTACGTTCTTATTATCTCCTATATCTTATCCCTCTTTCATTGTATTTTCTATAATTTTAAAATATTTTGTTGTGTAGATTAAATAGATTAATCATCATCTAAAATATAGGTTAGTGCATTTAAAATTTTATAAAAAACATCATATCACATTTAAATACATTTTTTTATCACATTTAAAGTTATAATCATATCCACAACAATGTGAAAATCAGATATGCATAATCATTTCATCACATTTGCAATCATCTTAGGTGCATAAACTAGAAAGCATACATAAAATTAAATAATAGTACAAGATGCCATATCACTAATATGAATCAATATATGTGTGTCTGTATGTGTGTGCATACACACACACATAAATATATATATATATATATATATATATATATATGTATGTATGTATATATATATATATATATATATATATATATTGAGTTTATATGCATCATGTCTTAGTAAAATCTCCTTCTTAGAGGGAAAGTGTACAAAGGTTAAGTGAATGAAGTTAGAGGATAATCAAGGAAATTATTGAGTAGCACATGTGTGTTATTGAATAATACATATGCATAATGTCAATAATGCATTCATGTTATTCAAATTTAGATTCTCTAATTACCAAGCCATAATACATATGTGTTTTTAACACTATAAGAAATGTGTACACATTTATTATGGTGTTAAAAGTGTGTAAACATTTATTATATTATAATAAACATGTACACATTTATTATAGTAATGAAAAATCATGCATGTCATGTCTATTAAAAATAAATACCAAAAAACATAACTAAATCTCCAACCAAATTCATTTTAATTGGCCTTGGCGTCTTGTCTCTACCCTACCATGATCACATTTTGATACCAAGAGGTGAAAACACATTGTCATTTCCCATTACATTAATGAACCAGTAATACCACCATGGAGGAGTGGTAAGAAATAAAAATTCAAACTTGTTAACACCAAATTTTTGTAGTTATTTTTTTTGCATTGGTTTATTATTAAAACCATTTCTTTTAATATCCTATCCAAGTGCAAGACAACATCCTCCTAACCTTCTTAGACCTTCTACCCTTATTATAATTACACAAGACCCCATAAGTAGTCAATATTATTTATATTTATCATATTTGAGAATAAAATACAAATCCAAGAGACAAGTAGGAGAACGAGGGATCCTAGTTCTACCAACACCCACCGTACATATATGACTAATACCCTAGAATCAGTACTAAGCCAAGTTGACTCGATAACAAGTTAAATTGATAGATGAACATCATATAAGGATAAATGTAAGGATTAATATGATAAAAAAATGTGAGCATGTGAGGTGAAGGGTAAACAAATAACAAAAAAAACAAATTTGTGCCTTATTCATTGGTACCTCAACCAATGTACCTTTTCTATTATCAACAAAATAATTACAATACATAGATACCAACATAATTTGATAAGAATATTTTTGTGGGACTAATGGTGGATGATGTTTGATAAAAAGCCATTGTGAAAAACATGATATTACATTTCATTTTTTAAATAAAATCTATTATAATTTTGTCCTTAATGGGATTCCCAATTATTTTGACTACTTAGAGTTTTAGGGATAAGGGACAAGATCTACAAAGGATATACTAGGTGAAATTTGTATACACATAATATTTTCAAAATTTATCAAATACTAATGATTTCTCTCTTTTAAAAATCCATTGAGTCTCAATTTCTCTAAGGACATGCCTTAAAGGGTGGAATGGAAAAGAGGTGGGCAGATCATTGGTGCTTTGTAAGACTTTTGTTCCCTATAACACTACTTTAAACCAATAAAAACCTCCCTTATACAGTACTCCAATCAATTAACCACCTCAAATATCCCCTACCTAAGTCAAAATATATTTTTAAGTTTTACCAAATAATGTCAACTTGGGTTGACCCTATACTTAAAATAGATGAGCATGTTATGAGATTACGTCCACCTTAGTTGACCTAGTCTAGGACCTATTGTTAATTTGGCTTGTCAATTCCAAATTCAAACCCCTTTAATAAAAATATTTTCTTGGTATTGTTGATCCTCTACAAGGTGGTCTAAAACTATCTATTTTTTCCTAAAAGGGAGATTTTTGGCCTTTAAATGATTAAATTTTGGGTTAAAATTTCATTAACACATAAAAATTACCCTCAAATACACCCATATACATGTAATTACCTTTTTCCTAAAGTTTCATAAAAAGGTCTTTTAATGCAAATTTAAGCCCAAAAAGGCCCATTTTTTACTCCCACATGCCAAAGTGGCTCCCAAAAGTGTGTAAAAGGCTTATTTTTGTGTTAATACATGTAAAGACTCATGGATACTTCTATAATGTTATATTTTTGGTGTTGGAGATCTTAAAGTTTTAATAAAAGGCAAAAAGAGGCTATTTTCAAACATTTTTCTTTAAAGAGTATAGAATTGTACAACCATCCATATGATGTAGATCATGATTAGGTGAAATAGGGCATGAAAAATGTCCCATAATAATTTCATGGAAATTAGACTCAAAATAGGCCCAAAATTGGTCACCTCTAGATAACTAACTGCTTTGCACATAGAGACTACCTTATAGGTTACATGATGGTACGACCATTAGAGAGAGAATCCAAGTTTGATTTTATGTTAAAATAAAGTATACTTAGAGAGATTTAAGGTATATCAAGTGTATCTAAATTTTGTCTCCTCTTTTTTATGAACCATCCCTTTGAAGTTAGGGTATTCATCCACGAAGGCAATCTATTTTCTCCTCATTAGGGTATCATATCAAGAAAATTCATGTTTGTGGATATTTTAAAGAACCTAATATATCTTCCCATGACATTATATATGTCATTTTCACATGTTTTAGGGTTAAAAAAATCTCAATAAGACAAGAGAATTGAAAATCAACAGTATAGATGCTTCTAAAGGAGATTGTACGATCAAGGAAAGAGAAAGTAGCATCGAGATTTTATGAGAGCATTATTTATAAGGTATACATAATGTTATAATGTCCTCCAAGTAATATTACAAAATGTTTCATCATTATTAATATAAATAAGGACATTATTATGCTCTCAATCATCTCTAAGGAGTCCCAATTTAGCAAACTTTAAGGTTTTCTAGCATATTTTATGGTTTTAGTAGAAACCCATGTTTCATTTTAACACCATTTTTCTCCTCAAATGGCCTCCAAATTAATATATTTGTTAAAGGATATGCACATTAGTTCATATAACTCTCAATTTGGTCTTGTAATACTCTTATTTTTTGCTTTCCACCTCCATTTTGTTCATCCCCATATCATTGTTGTCACTGTTATTTCTCATTGTCTAATTTTATCTCCACCCTCCATTCATAGTTCTCCCTCATCCAATTATGATTTCTCACCTTCCACCCTTATCCATTATATGGGCTCTTTGACATATGTGACAATGTAACCATGATTCATCTTAGTCATACTAATATTTTTTGGGACCTCTTCAAACATGCTAAATTGAGGTGAAATTAGTACCTATAGCCAATACATCAACAAAAAAAGGTTTCTCATGGAAATGTAAGGAAGGAGGGTGTGAGGGATGTTTTATTGAAGGCCTTGTTCAAAATCTCTCCCAATTTTTAATTGATGAGATACATGTTCACTAATAAGGTTTTGAGATATTTTCAAGGTTTACTTTTAGCTCGGTCCATAAAGTCAACAAGGTATTCATCTATAGCTAAGCTAGAGAAAGGGTAAGATCAGGGTGAATTCTTGGATTAAGGTTAATTAAGTGTTTGAATAAAAGATATGAATTAAGGAAAGAATAAAAATGAGTGATATTTTAGAGTACTATTTGAGGTACACCAAAGTTTATCTTATACATAGTTCATACAATGGCACAAGGATGATTACCTACAGTCAAGGAAGGACACAATTATTGTTTAAAAGGTCAACACAATGGTAAAATGTATGAAAAAGATATATATTAATATATATTATGGGGTATTGACCCTACTTATGGTTTATTTCTTGATCATAAACCATCCTCAGGCAATCAAGTGACATTCAAGACACTCACCTACAAGCCTGGTATAACATCTAAACATATTATCAACAAACATATGAATTGAAAAATTTCAAGGAATCTTATAGGCTTGTGAAAGCTTGGATCATATAATAATAATTTATATGAATAAACTCAACACATATCTCAAGAAGGATATGTGAGTTTCAAATAGGGATAAGGAATCATAAAAGAGACCAATAACCAGCCCTAAGAGTAGTGTAACAGTTAAGTAGGTGGATATGTGCTCTTGAAGACCCTTAAGTATGGAAAACTTAAGGGAGTTTTTGAGTTTTTAAATATATTTTTATAAAAAATGAGACTAATAAACCTCATATTACCTATTGACACATTTTTTAAAACACTCTAAAGGCTTAAGGTTAATACACAGTCTATATAAGGACATCATTGAAGCAAAATCATTAGGTTCTCATAAGAACAATGGTAAGATGGATAAGGAGAGCATGGTTAATAAATATATTCAATTTCATATAGATAAATAATTATTAATTATTTTAAATATAATAAATTTGAGTGCCTAAACTAAACTATAGTTAAGTTTACTTTATGAAACCACTACCTACGACCTCAAGAACACAAGCTTATCTTCAAGATCATGAAGAATTAGGGTAGAGTTATAATTTTGGTGAAGTTTAATGATAATTAATGGTTCAATAAGATAATTATTATTATCAATCTCCAAACAAGGATAATTCAAATAGCACATAGTCATTCACCATTAGGTACATCCATACAAATGTCAAGATCCTCTAACATAGTCACATGCTTCCAAAGTGTAAGGTCAAGAACATTAAAGTCAAGGACAAACCTATGATGTGAGATATTTATTAAGTAAAAATAATAGGTTTAAATTTTTAAAAAAATTTATAAATTCAAGAAATTACTACTAAGCTTAAAGATGAAGGTATAGCAGGATTGTACATAAATGACACTATTTAAGGCCTAAAGACACATTCGGAGAGTCAATAGGCTATAAAATCATATGGGAGGAGGTTTTTAAGTGATATTATGAGTATAAAAATAATTTTATAATTTTCATGATCAATATTCAATCAATTATATAACTCAGACATACCACCTACAATATCGTTGGTACACAATCATGATTAGGGTCTTGAAAAAATAAGGTTTGAGAGATGTGGTATAATGTTGTAAGCTAACTGATGGATGATGATAATAATAAAAGGATGTATTAATTATAATTTTAAATAGTTTTTTACCATATTAAAATATATCTTAGGACCCAGACACAAAGGTAGATCATGAAAACACCATCAATCACATACATAGTCAATGCATAAAATGTAAATTTTGAGAAATTTATGTCTTTTAGGCACCTTTAGGTGGAATTAAGACCTAAAAATTGGTTAAAATAATAATTATGACTTTATAAATCTTATAATTCCATATTATATGTTACTTTATGGGTAGAGATGTTAACTATTTTGACACAGTCCCCTACTTGTCTCAAAATAGTCATGATGGAGCTAAAAGATGTCCTTGGAAGGTTTTCAAGTTTTTAAAGAGTTTAATAGATTATTTAAGGTTGTGAAAATAATTATAATGTGTTTTAAAATATCCTTACACATTTTTATAATGTATCATACTCTTTTTTCAATGTAAGCCATGCCCTTGATGACTGAGGTCATCAAACATGCCTATGTGTTTTTTGGAGATCTTTGTTTGTTTTATGACTTGTTAATGATGTATATACATTATAAATGGGTTTAAAAGTATTTTTAAATTATATAAAAATATTTATAATCTCACTACACATGATATAATAGGTAGATTCAGTGATCTAGGGTCAAACAGACCATTTTTACAACAAACCCAATAGGCAGTCTCAAAGGCATCAAGAACAAAATGAAGATTAAGAAATATAATAAGGTAAAATGGAAATATATATGAGTATTAAATATTTGTTTTGACTCTCAAAATATCATTATATAGGCAACCAAGACCTCTAAACTTGGATTTGGCCAAATAAGGCGTAAAACCTAGTTTTAGGCCTAGAAGGCCTACAACACTATGAAGGCATCCTCAAACCCTCTAAGAAATATGAAATATTGAGAAATATAAAATTAAATTATAAATTTCCAATTATTATTATATAAATCATGTGAAAAAAATGGAATATTTTGTCTTATTCTAAATAAAAAAATTTAAATTTTGCAGGTTAAGACACCCATTCGAGCCACCTAACCAAGTGCTTGTATCTTTCACCACATAAATATTTGAGAAAAATTATATTATCATGATTTTAATACACATATTAAATTATAATTAATTAAAAATTGTGATTTTTTTAGGTGACTTACTTTATAAATAATAACTAAGAGCATAAGCATGTCCAAAATGCTTGCAAACCCTATAAGCAAATTTATTTACATAGGTATCTTTTTATAACTTTTGAATGGGAACCCAATATTCTAAAGTAAGTTGAGGGGGTATTTATACTAAAAATTAATTTCAATAATCTAGGTTTTATAGGTCTATACTTTAATAACCATTATTAATAAGGTTCACCTCCAAAACCCTCCCAAACCCTCATAAGGACCATTTTTGAGAAAAGCTAATTTTTTTGCCACAAAACCTAATGGATAAAAATAAAACCTCTTAAAACATTAATTAAATTTAGATAGGTTCCAAAAAATGATAACTTTTGTATGAAATCGTATCGATCATGGTAGAAAATAGAATTTTTAGAGAAAAAGTGTAAAAAGAGGAGGTACAAAGTAATCCAATGAAATGAAATCCATGGAAGGTTAATATTGAGACTTTTTATTAATCATAAATTCAATATATGATCATAAATATTCCTAAAAGTGTTCTTACCAAATCATTCAAAATAGCCACTCTATAGAAGATTCAAGCAAATTGACCTAGTCAACTAGTTTGACCAAGTTGTAGATCTTTCTTCATCAAAAGGACCTATCTAATGATATAAGGAGTTATTCTAAGACTATAGCTCATTTTATTTTTATGTTTAATGGTTTTATGCATGTTTCAAAACCCATTGAGTACAAAAGGTACACTACTAGACCTAATTATCTTAGCAGACCTATTTGATCAAACACTCAAAGAAGAACTGGTGTTGAAAGGATATAAACTAAGTTCATATGGATTTGTCATGTTGCATAACTACCCTTCATGTGTATATATCATGCACATTACAACATTCAAGTGTTATTTCATATAAAGCAAGACTTAGGAGGGAATTGACTAGTCTTAAGTGTAAATTACTCTAAGTTGACTAATCATGAGTTGACTTCTAATCCATGCATATTCCATGGTTTTCATGAAATAAAATACATTCACATATCTTGATATAGTTTAGGTGGATTTCATAAACCAAATATAGGTGTAGCATTTTGGAGAAGAAGTTTAAAGAAGATAAAGGGAACATGTAATACTTTTGACATAAAGTAGATATACTGAAGACTATTGATATCAAATTGGAACTGAAGTTTGACTTGAATTAATGTTCAATTGACCTCTCTTATTCATCCTATGCTAATATCTTGGCTAATTCTATTCTCATTTCTATATATTCAAGATTTCACGCCAATTTTCAAGATATCCTCTCTTGGGCATGATTAAACTATGCCGATATTAAGCTTTGTAACCTTTTAAGATGAATAAAATGACTATTTTCAGATTCCTATATTTTGGTAGTGTGTTTATGTTAGTTGATTTGTACATGTGGTAGTAATTTCCCCCTTGGCAAGTCCTGATCTCACCTAATTACTAGTATTTCATCTTATACAAGCCATGTTCATTATTTAATGTCATTTTAATGAGCTAAAATTAGATATATTGACTGGTTAGTGCCTTGAATCAAGCCTATTCCATCATTTCCTTCATACTTTGATCACCTGATAAAACCCCTATATGAAATAATGTTGTATAAGAGTCATTTAGAGTTGTATATTTAGTTATTTTCTTATCTTATTAGTGTTTTAGGAGCTCAAATAGAGTGGATGAACCAAAAATATAGGTGTATCACCAATAGTATAATAGGATTTAACTTTTATTTCCTTATAACCCTTTTCATCCCAAAACGTACAGTAGGTTTTAGTAAGCAGAGCATCAGTGATACATTAGAGGATATTGCCTCATCAAAACTAAAGGCTAGTCTAAGTATAGGTGTTCCATACCTCAAATCATTCCAAGGTTATTCTAGGTGTGAAGGAGATCCTAAGCTTAGCCTTCAAAAAATGTGTTATCTAGGTTGCTAATAGTTTTGGCATACCCAATAAGACACAGATCCAAGCATTGGAGTACATAGTTTGTAACATATTTATATTTATAATTAGTTTAAATTACTCATATGGTCCTTATCTCAGAGTTAAAATATAACTTTTATTCAAAATTTAATTTTTTTCATGTGTTTTCTAGGCTATAGAGTCCTATAGAGAAGAAATTTATCATTCAGTTCCTTATTAGTAGTTTCAAAATGATCCATATACATCTTGTTATGATCCTCATGACCCCTACCAACCCTACCATGATTCATATTAGCCTTATTATGAGTATTACCAACTATATGCAAAGCCTTATCAACACTAAGGTGACTCATACCAATCTGATGATGAGCCTCATGAACCTTGTTATCTTCTTGATCATCCTAATCAAGTCAAAAACTAATCCATCTCAATCTTCAAACAAACTGACTAGTTTGATAAATAAATGGTAATCATAAACACTCAAAATGGCTATGTACGTGATATTTCCAAGCATTAAATTGATATTAGGATAGATCATTTACACCAAGCTAGAGAGGTATGTGCATCTTTCATAAGGCAAGGCCATTCAAAGCCCAATACTAATATCCTAGACATAGGTGGTCTAATTTTTAACATTGAAGAGAGGTTAGTTATTCATGAGAAAAATTAATTATCCATTGAGATTCCCTTTTCTCTTCATGAACATCAAACTAATGTTTATCATAACCCTCAAGATTTAATCTATAGCTTGCAAAGCTTTCCTACTTAGAAATCTATCCAAAAAATGACACATAAGGTTGAAGAAGTATGTTTTGAGGAGGCTAATATTCATGTTTCACAACAAATCATATAGGATCCTTAATATTTAGTTTTAAAGGGAGACATCTCTAATTATTTGGTTCATTATTTTGAGTCTCATCTAGCCAAGCAAGTTGAGATTGCAAATTAGCATATTTAGTATTCAATGGTATCTACAAAGGAAACATAGTATCAAGTTCCCTCATTCACATCCATGGATTCAACAAGTGAAATTCAAGAATTTCTTAAACCCAAGTTCATGAATTGGAATTAGTTACAATAGTCTAGGGAGAAAAAAGAACTTTAAATAATAATTCAAGATGTTGAAGTCAAGAGCAAGCAGGATATCATTTAGCCTTCACTCCTTCCTCCTCAATTTCCCAAGTCCTTTCCTTCATGGAAATATATATAATAAATAGTTCAATAGAGAGAGTAGGTGAAAGTGATTTAGGTTGAGTATCCTCAAAATAAAAATCAAACATCAATGGTAATTCCTTTAGACCTTTCTCATCTTCTTGAGTATTTTAGGGGTCTACCATGATAATTTTTGGAAAGAGCATTTCCTTTGTGAGGTGAATTAAGAAGTTTCATCTAAGGTGATAGATGATGAGAAATAAGTTTTAGTTAAAGTTGAAGAAGGAATCTCCATTGAGACACTTGTAGGTAAGGACAATCATGACTTAGTCTTTCATAATGTCAAAGAATATGAGTTACAAGATGAGCTACAAGTAGAAGATGAGATCTAATAAGAATAGGTTTCAGATGTGCAACAAGAGGCTATTTCTCAAGAGCCTCTTGATAATATAGTATTTGTCCCACATAAAGATGTTTTTCAAGTTCTTTCAAAAGTGATAGAAGTTGAATACCAATCAGTAAGATAAGAGGAATAACAATTTAACTCTAAGATCATGCCAAGTCATCAATGTGATGTAGAAGATGAAGCAATTTTGATTGACCAATCTGAGATACCAAATATGATTTGAAACCTTATGATCATAGTGAAGAAACTCTAATTTTACTTCAAATTGGTAAAATACAATCACTATAATTTTTTGATGTTTTGAATTCAAGTTCTTTACTTGAATGTGGTTCATTGCAGGTTGAGAAGAGTACTTTCATCAAGTAACAAACAATCAACCTTCCAAATAATCAAATCCAAGAGGTGGTTATCTTAGGAGATGAATTTTTTGAGTCTCTTAAGTAAGGTTACCATATTATCTCTTCATCTTCAGAGGTTTTTCTACTTTTGGAAGTTGAAAATGAACTTAGATGGCCTCAAGAAGTAATAAAATTAGATTCATATTTCTTAGAGGTCAGCCTTGCAAACATGAATTAGGAAACACATCAAGTTTCCCAAAATTATTATAATAAATAACTCATGAATGAAGAATAATTGATATTGATATTGTTATTTTAAAGTACATGCATCTGGAAGGATTATGACTATGTTTTGGACTCATGTCTACAATTAATGCACCTAAAATTGGTAGTATAAGAACCAATTGCTTCCCCAAGAGATGATAAATATGAAAATTTTATTAGATGCAAAGGAGATCTACCAATATATGGAAAACATGATTTAAGGTTCCATTGTGGAAAAAATAGCTTTCCATTTAACCTTGGAGGAAAGATTTTTACTTTAGGTTAGTTGTTATAGTTTTGTCTTGTTTCAATAAGTGAATAACACAAGTACTAGTTTGCTTTCCTTCTATTACGTTTGTCTTGATTTTCCTATTTCCTTAGGTTATGTATCCTTGCTTCTTATATTAT
Organism: Torreya grandis; assembly: GCA_037957365.1. Lineage (NCBI taxonomy): Eukaryota > Viridiplantae > Streptophyta > Pinopsida > Cupressales > Taxaceae > Torreya > Torreya grandis. The sequence goes on along the minus strand of JARHVA010001480.1, from coordinate 2,720,662 downwards.
TTGTTGTTTCCTTTTAGTCTTGATGTTTTTAAATTCAAAATAGCTTTATCAAAGCCCAAAAGAGTCTGCCTGACATTAAAGAGAGTCATCAAAACATGTTGTCATGCTTCAAATTGCCATTGTAATATGAAGTCCAATAGGTTTTTTTAACCAATAGGCTAGTCAACCCCTATGATTCACCATAGATTTTTTTAATTTGGCTTGTCAAGGCCAAATTACAATCCTTGTAATCAAATTTTTTTCCTAGTACTATTGATCCTCTACAAAGTGGCCTATCTAAAACTATATATTTTTTCCTAAAAGGGATATTTTTTGCCTTTAAATTATCAAATTTGGGGTAAAAAATATTTTAAAACATCCAAATTACCCTCAAATACACCCATATACATGTAATTACCTTTTTCCTAAAGTTTCATAAGTTAAAAAGGTCTTTTAATGCAAATTTAAGCCCAAAAAGGCCCATTTTTTACTCCCACATGCCAAATTTAGCTCTAAAAATAATATATAATTATTAATTTTTTATTAAATTAATATACTCATGTATCCTTCTATAATGTTCTATTTTTTGTGGTGGATATCTTAAAGTTTCAATAAAAGGCAAAAAGAGGCTATTTTCATGCATTTTTATTTGAAGAGTATAGAATTGTATGGCCATCCATATAGTGGAGATCATGATCAAGTGAATTAGAGGATGATATGGGTCCCATAATAATTTCATGGAAATTTGACTCAAAAAAATCCCACAAATAGTCACCTCTAGACATTTGGCTTCTTTGCACATAGAGAGTGCCTTCTAAGTTTCATGATGGTATGACCATTAGAGAGAGAATCCAGGTCTAAATTTTTGGTCCAAAAAAATAATATTAAATATATTAAAGGTATATAAAGTGTATATAAATTTTTTTCTTCTCTCATTCATGAACCATCCCTTTGAAGTTAGGGTATTTAATAACAGTCTTTCAACCATGAATGCAATCAGTTTTCTACAATTTCTCCTCACTAGGACATTATATCAAGAAAATTCAAGTTTTTAGATCTTATTAGAAAAATAATATACCTTTCCATGAAATTATGTAGGTCCTTTTCACATTTTTTATGGTTAAACAAATCTGATAAAGATAATAAAAGTGCAAATCTACAATCTAGATGCTTTTAAAGGAGATTATACGGTTAGGGAAAGATAAAGCAACATCAAGAATTCATGAGAGTATTTTTTGTAGGGTTTACATCATGTTCATATGTCCTATAATAAATATTATAAAAATTTTCCTCAAGATTAATAACAATAAGGCCATCATTGTGCTATCAAGCATCTCTAGAGAGTTCTTGTTTAGCAAACTTTAAGGTTTTTTAGCATATTTTAATGTTTTAGTAGAAACCTATGTTTCATTTTAACAGCACATTCCTCCTCCAATATCCTCAATTTGATATTTCTATTTAAATATATTCCCATGATTTCATAAGACTTTCAAGTTGGTCTTGGAATACTCCTATTATCTCCTTTCCACCTCCATTTTATTCATCGCCATATCACTATTTTTCACTACTATTTCTCATTATGTAAGCTTCTCTCCACCCTCCATTCATAGTTCCCCATACTCTAATTATGATTTTTCACCTTCAACCCTTCTCCATTATATGGTCTCATTGACATAAGGATCCAAGGTCACCATGAGTTATCCTATTCATACTTATCTTGTGTGAGATGTCTTCAAACATGCCAAACTAAGGTAAAATGAGTACCTACAACCAATACACCAACAAACAATGGTTTTTCATGGAAATTTAAGGAATTAGGGTGTGAGGGATGTTTTTTATAATTCCTTGTTAAAACTCCCTGCGAAGTTGTAATTAATGAGAGACAAGTTCACTAACAAATTTTTGGTATCTTTTCAAGGTCTAGTCTTAGCTTGGTCTATACATTCAACAAGGTATTCACCTACAACCAAGCTAGAGAAAGGGTAAGATCAAGGGGTATGATTGGATAAAGGTTAATGAAATGTTTGAAGGAAAACTAGGACTTAAGGATAACTTAAAAAGGAGTGAGAATTTAGAGGACTATTTGAGGTTCATCAAAGTCTATCTCATACATAGTCCATATAATGACATAAGCATGATTACCTATAGTAAAGAAAGGACATAATTCTTTCTTAAAAGGTCAAAACCATGGTCAAATGTATGAAAATATATGTATATTCATCTATATGATGGGTTATTGAACCTACTTATGTTTTCTTTCTAGATCATAAACCATCCTCAATTAATCAAGTGTCATTGAAGACACTCACCTACAGGCCTAGTACAACATCCAAACATCCTATTAGCAAGAATATGACTTGACAAGTCTTAAGTAATCTTCTAGGATTGTGAAGGCTTGGATCATATCATAATAATTGAGATAAATAACTTAAAAACAAATCTCAAGAAGGATACATGAGTTTCAAATAGGGATAAGGAATCATAAATGAGACTACAACCAGCCGTCAGAGTAGTGTTACAGTAAAGTAGGTGGATATGAGCTCTTGGACACCTTCAAAAATGGAAATATTTAGGGAGATTTTTGAGTTTTTAAAGATATTTTTATAAAAAAAGAGACTCATTAAACTCATATTACCTATTGACATATTTGTTCAAACTCTCTAAAGGCTTAAGGTCAGTACACAGTTCTTATAAGGACATCATTAAAGCACAATCATTAGGCTCTCATAAGAAAAATGTAAGATGGATAAGGAGAGCATGGTTAATAAATATATTCAATTTAATAGAGGTAATAATGATGAATTATTTTCAATATAGTAAATTTGAGTTCCTAAACTAAGCTACAATCAAGTTCCCTTTATGAAATCACCACCTACAACCTCAAGAACATAGGCTTATATTCAAGATCATAAAGCATGAGTATAGAGTTATTATTTTGGTGAAGTTTCATGATAATTAATGTTTAAATAAGAAAATTATGATTAATATTAGCCTCAAAACAAGGATAAGTGAAATATCTCATAGTCATGCACCTTTACTTACAGCCATACAAAGGTCAAGATCCTCTAACACAGTCACATGCTTGCAAAGTGTAAGATTAAGAACATTCAAGTCAAGGAAAAACATATGATATGAAATATTAATAAGGTAAAAATTATATGTTGAAATTTTCAAAAACTTTTATCAAGTCAATAAATTAATACCAAGCTTACATGAAGGTATAGTGGGACTGTACAAAAATGACACTGTCTAAGGCTTAAAGATATAGCTAGAGAGTCAATAGGCTATGATATAATATGAGAGGAGGTTTAAAATTTATATTAGGATTGTTAAAATCATTTTATAATGGTCATGATAAATACTCAATCACCTCTATACCTTAGACATACCACCTACAGTACCATTGACACATAGTCATGATGAGGGTCTTGAGAAAATAAGGTCCGAGAGAGGTGATATAGGGTTGTAAGCTAATTGATGGAGGATGAGACTAATTAAAGGAAGTATTAATGATAATTACAAATAATTTTCACCATATACAAATATTTTTTATGACCCAAACATAAATGTAGAACATGAAAATAAAGTTAGTCACATACACAGTCAATGCATAAAAGGTCAATTTTGAGAAATTTGTGTATTTTAGTCACCTACAGGTGGAATTAAGACCTCAAAATTTTTTAATATCATAATTATTAATTTTTAAATATTATAATTACATCTTATAGGTTACTTTATGGGTGGATATGTTCACTATTTTGACACAGTCCCCTATTTATTTCAAAATAGTGATGATGGAGCTAGAAGATGTCCTTGGAAGGTTTTCAAGTTTTAACAAAGTGTTAGAGATTATTTTAGGTTTTTAAAAGAATTATAAGGTGTTTTTAAATCTCCATACACCTTTTAAGATGGGATCATACTCTTTTTTTAAAGTAATCCATGCCCTTGAGGGCTGAGGTCATCAAACAAGCCTATGTTCTTTTTGAAGATTTTTACTTGTTTTATGACTTTTTAATGATGTATATACCTTATAAAGGGGTTTAAAAGTATTCCAAAATTATACAAAAATATTTATAATCTCAGTACACATTATATAATAGGTAGACTCAATGATCTAAGGTCAAAGAGGCCATTTTTGAAATAAACCCCATAGGCAGTCTCAAAGGCATCAAGACCAAAATGAAGATTGAGAAATAGAATAAGGTAAAAGGGAGATATATATGAGTATTAAACAATTATTTTTACTCTCCCAATATCATTATATAGGTCATCAAGACCCTCAAACTTAGATTTGGAAACATAAGGCCTAAAACCTAGTTTTAGGCCTAGAAGGCCTACAACACTATGAAGACATCCTCAGACCATAAAATAAATATGAAACCTCAAGAATGATAAAATTATATTATAAATTTCCAATTATGTTTATTTAAATTATGTAAAAATATTGGAGGAGTCAATTTTAGTCTAAAGAGCAAATTCGAATTCTATAGGCTAAGACACCCATTTGAGCCACTTGATCAAGTGATCATATATTTCACCACATGAAGAGTCAGGCCAAAAATTTTATCATGATTTTATGAATAATATGAACTTATAATTAATGAAAATTTTATTTTGGTTAAGGGATGTATTTTATGAATAATTTATAAGATCATAAGCATGTCCAGGATACTTGCAAACCCTATAAGTAAATTTATTTTCGTAGGTATATTTTCATACATTTTGCATGGTAACCCAATATTATAAGGTAATTTTAGGGGGTATATATAATAATTTTTCATGTAAATAAGTTTGGGGTCTACACTTTATGAACCATCGTTAAGAAGGTTCACCTCCAAAACCCTCCCAAACCCTCATAAGGACTAGTTTTTAGAAAAGTAAATTTTATTTAAATAAAAACCCAATGGATCAACCTAAATCCTATTAAAACATAAATTAAACTCATATATTGTCCTATAAATTATAATTTATTATATGTATCAGGGTATAAAATAGGTTTTTTGGAGAAAAAAGTGCAAAAGAAGGAGGTGCAAGGTAGTCCAATGAAATCCAATCCATAGAGGGTGAATCCTGAGACTTTTTATTCATCCTCAAATCATTGTATTATTATAAAAATTCATATAAGTGTACTTAATAATTCATTCAAAATAGCCACTCTATAGGAAATTTAGGAAGATTGACCTAGTCAATTAGTTTGACCAAGTTATAGGTGTTTCTTCATCAAAATGACCTATCTGATGATATGAGGAGCTGTGTTAGGCCTAAATTTCATTGTATTTATTATTCTAATGGTTTTATGTAGGTTTAAAATTCCATAAATTATATAATATAGGCTACTATGCCTAATTGGCCTTGTAGGCTAATTTGATCAAGAAGCAAAGAGGCAATGGCATTAAAAGGCTATAAATTGAGTTCATATGGAGTTTTCATGATGTATAACTTCCATTCAAATGGATATATCATTCACATTATATTATTAAAGTGATATTTCATGCAAAAGAAGAATTAGGATGGAGTTGACTACTCTTAAGTACAAATTACTCTAAGTTGACTAATCATGAGTATCCATGCATATTCCATGGTTTTCATGCAAGAAAATGCATTCACTTATCTTTATATCAGTTCAAGTGGAGTTCAAAAACCAAAAAATAGGCATAACATGTTAGAGAATAAATTTAAACAAGATAAAGGCATCCAACTCCTCATTCTAATGCCAAAAGCGAGCATGCAAGACTTTTGACACAAAGGAGATATATTGAAGACTATTGATATCAAATTAAAACTTGATTTTAACTTAAATTAATGTTTAGTTGACCTCTCTTCTTTCTCCTACACCAATACCTTGGCTACTTATATTCTTATTTCTACATATTCAAGCTTTCAAACTAATTTTCAAGATAACCTCTCTTGGGCATGATTAAATTCTTCCAAGACTAAGATTTTTAACCTTTTTATATGAATAAAATGATTGTTTTTAGATTCCTATATTTTGGTATATAGTGTGTTTATGTTAGTTTATTTTCAAATTTGGTATTAATTTCTCCCTTGGCATGTCCTAATCTCACCTAGTTACTAGTATGTCATCTTATACAGGTCATGTTTAGTGTTTAATATCATTTGATTGAACTAACATTAGATATATTGACTAGTTAGTGCCTTGAATCAGGCCTATTCCATCATTTCCCTCATATTTTGATCACCAGATAAAATCTATATATGAAATACTATTAAATATGATTCACTTGGAGTTATATATTCAGTTATTTGCTTGTCTTATTAGTGTTTTAGGAACTCAAATAGAGTGGATGAACCATAAATATAGGTGTATCACCAATAGTAGAATATAATTTACCTTTTAGTTTCTCTCTAACCCTTTTCATCCCAAAAAGTATAGTAGGTTTTAGTAAGCATAGCATCAATGATACATCAAAGGAGATAGCCTCATCAAAACTAGAGGTCTGGTCTAAGTACAGGTGTCCCACACCTCAAATCATTCTAATGTTAGTCCAGGTGTGAAGGAGATCTTGAGAAATTAGTAATTAGAATTTAAGTAGGGTGTTATATAGGTTTATAATAGGACCTAACTACTTTATTAATTTAATGATATAGGGTCGATTGGGTTGAATCTATTGGATAAAAATTTAAAATATTTTAGGGACATTATATCTAGACATATATACCCATCCATTTCCACCATTTTAAAGTGAGATTAATAGATTTAATCATTCATGTATTCTTCTTTACAATATGATCTTCCATAATTTTACTTGAGGAGTCATTAATTAGGTTTTACACTTGGAGAGATGGATCTTGTCTTGTGTAAAAGTCTTAGATTTTTTTGGCCTATCTTAGTGATCCTTAAAAACCATAACAACCTCTTGTAAATCACCATTTTACAAGGGAGAGATTGAGTATCAATGGGTTCATCTTCAAGGTAAGTAAATCTAACTCTTACTCCTCTATTTGAGTAGATAAAAGTAGCATAGTAATGGATTTTTAATTTATTTTTATCTCCACACATTAGGGATATATCTATATTAACTTAAATATATAGCTTATATGCATGTTTACTTTCATTTTTATTACCCCCATTTTGTGCCACATGCTTTGGTGAACACTAGGTTAGATTTTGCTTTACTTTATCATTTACTTGTGAATAAGAAAACATAGGATATAGCTAGGGTTATTTCATGGTGTTACTTGATGAGAGGATTTATAACCATCTCTAGTGATATTTTTATGGTAAGGGACCCATTGGTTAGTTCTAGAGGATCCATCTCAATCATGACCTTGATTATCTAAATATACCAATAAGTGGAAGGGATAGTGTGATTTATCATCTCTAAGCTAGGATTAATTTTTAGATTATCTTTGATTTCACTTATATACACAAGTCATGTGACTAATAATCATAAAAGAGTCCCTACCAAAAATCCACTTCAATTGAGATCCCCTCTATAGTTAAGGAGGTCATTGATATTCACACTTTGCATAAACCTAGTGCACTTACTAGCATACTCATTAAACATATGAGTAAGGTCTCCAAGACTAATGATATAGATGGTGGACATGGGAATAATCTACCTAGTATTCATGACTAACCACACCATTATGGATCTTATGGTGATATATGCATTGGACCTTCAAATGATGATGGTGGTGATTTTGAGGTCCTAGATATTGTAGTTTTGAGTAATGAGTTTTTGGCACATATATCTAGTGTACAAAAATCAACTATAGATATGTAGGTATATTATATGTTTTACATGTTAAATTTTAGTTATATCTATATTTAAAAGGTAATAATTAATATACATATAAATTAAATATTATACAATATGTAATTTTAAATGTTCTAGGAAGAGATCATACCATCATCTTCATAACCAATTTTTGGGACATTTAATTATGTATTTGTGGATGTTACTCAGTTGATTTTACATATATAGATGTAAATTTTCATTAATGTTGAACTTCATGAAATTTATTTATATATATCTATGCTCAACTAACAATAATATATTATTTATTTAGTTGATGATGATAATGGAGACTCTTCTATCTTTACGAGATGAAAAAGACATAGACATTACTGTTATAATATCATCTATGCAACCATTAATTGAGGTATGTTAAATTTTAATTTTAAATGGTAAATATATATTTATTTTAATAATGTTAGTCTATACTTGGGTAAATGTAGCTTATATAATTGTATTGTGTATGTAGGGTTCTTCAATGACATATGACAGTCCAATTCAGATGATAACAAGGAAAATTATAATTTTTTCTCCCTTTCACACTCCTTTACATGTACCTTAACATATCATTGACCCTACTAAACATTAAAGTAAAATTCAGTATAACCACAAAATTGATGTAAGTGCATGTTTAGATAATTTTTGCATTAGTTTAAATGTAATTTATGATCTTGGTTGCATGTCTAGTATATAAAGTTTATAATAACATTTGTCTATGAATAGGTTTAGCTACATGCGAGCTATGAGCATATAAGGACTCACATTCAAACCTTGGAGGAATCCAATAATATGAGAGATATCCATCTATGAGCAAGGAATTTGAGGGAGAATCTTCTTCTAGGAAGGCAAAGAGAGAGAGGAATTTGAATGAGTATGAAGTCTTAGATTATGTAATTTTTTGTATGCCTATATGGTAATGAACACATTTTTTTAATTTTATGCTTATATTGCATTCACTCGACATTATATTATGTTCTTAGATGATGTAATTTTTTGTATGCGTGTATGGCAATGTACATGTCTTTGGAATTGTATGCCTATATGGAATTCACCTGACATTATACTATGTTCTTATATTGTATGCCTTTATGGATACATATATATGCTCACATTTTGTGGTGATCATCTTTCTGTGTACAATGTGGCTCACATTATTATTATAAAACTAAATTTGATGATTTTATGGCCATATATTAATATGTTCATCTTTAATATTTCCTTTGTGTAATTATTAAAACTAACTTAAAATCCTTTAATATATATTGAAATTAGAACTATATGGGAGAAAATAGTATAAAGTTTGAGAGAGATTCATATATTAGTGTGAATTTTCTCTCATGATTGGGATACACCATTTGATGATTTTCTTTATGATCCTTAATTAGAATGGCATACTATGCTTAGATACTTATAGACACTCGTCATCCTTATTATCTTTGTTGATGACATTTCAAGACATTTCACTATTATGATGTGGATACCCTTTCTACATTTATTTGATATCATTTGGTAGTTATTATTCATTCTTTTGTATTCATTAAAATACTATCATTGAGGCCTTGGAATATTTTGGTGGTTATACCTCTTATGTTTGATGAAGTGGTTATGTTATAACTCCACATTTGGGATGTTATCTCTTTGAATATAATTTGAATTTTATTTTAAATCTTGTTAATTTATTGAAATTTTATCCTCTTCTTTGAGTCAAATTTCATTCACCCATGTAATCATGAAGTGATGTTGTGTTATCTCCTTCTTCATACAATTGTTTCCCCTCTCTTAAATAATATTATTTATCCTTTTGAATTAGTGAAATGATAACTTCCTCTTCATTAAAAATCAATCCATTATTGAGACACTTTAATTCCTCATTATATTTGACAAAAATAATTATGGTTTTACCTTATAAATTTATTTTTGTTGTGTTAATGACTTTGGCTCTTTATCTTTGAAATCTTGTCATTCTTCAAATATTTTGGATAATTTTCCAACTTATTATTTTCCACAAATATATCCCAACCATACATATTTATCCTTTTATTCAAATTTTATGGAATTTTTCATTCCTTTCCCATTATTGCTAAGGAATTTTTCATCATAACCCATCTTAAATAACAAGTTAGAGTCCATTCCCTTTGTATGCTTTTGAAAAATATAAAATGACTCATTCAAATATCGATTGGATGAAAAATATTATGGTGAAATTATTACCAATAATACCTTAGTCATGTTTTGTGCATCCTTGTTAGAGGTTGATCTCATATGAATGGTAAAATCTAGTTATATATTAGAAAAAACTCTAGTTAAATATCAATATCTTAAGAAGAAATGAAAAATCAAAATCTTGGGGATAACTATGTCATTAGAGATAGGATACCAAATAATTAATGACATTATTATCAAAAAAAATATTTTTTCAATACTCATAAATCATACAATATAGTAGGAAAATCTTATACAAAATTAAGTGACACTTTATCCAATAAAAGGTTGTATTGAAATCATTTCCAGGTTACCACTTTTCATTATAGAAACATATAGAAATTTTGATAAGAAAATAATATTACAATCCAAGTATATCCATAATCATATAACTTTACATTTAAAAATATAGTTACTTATCTACATCCATATAATGAATATGACATATCAAGCTTGTTTTATGAGTGCTCATTATTATCTAGATACTCATCATCATCCCAGTCCTCACTAAATTCACCCATATGAGAAGTTATTTTCCACTTGAAATTATATTCTTTACAACTTATATCATCATCATACACATATCTCCTCACATTTACAATCCTTTTTATAGGATTTCCATCATCATAATGTGCTTTGATTATGTTCAAAATCCTAACTGTGCTCTCATGTTCCCTAAAACCATTTGTCCCATTTTTATAATGGTCTTGAAACAACCCTATTTTTTTTTTTAAATTATCTTTTAGAGTATATAGTGGGACATCAAAGGTCCCATTCCATGGAACTAATTCAATGTATTTCAACTCAACAACTCTATGAGAAGTTATAGCAACCCATTACCAACATCCCAATTGTCCCAAATGGGTAAGACTATAATCACCTAGAATGGAATTAAGCACATCTAAGAATGTCTGATTGGCTACTTGTTATATAAATAAATGAGATGATATATAAGTGCAATACTTAATCATGTAGGTCTAATAACTAAACATAAAGGTCCATCTCACTAATCTTGCTTATGCAAGTCTTCTCACATCATGAGATCAATGAGTGGAGATCTCTAATCCATTGTTAAGGCCAACATGATGTAGGATAAAGGATCCAAAATCTTTGAGGGGAATCACCCAAGTGAGTAATACTCCTTATCCTACCCCCATTGACCACCATACCATGATCCAAGGTCCTTTAATAAATCATTACACCTTTATTCCCTTAATTAATGATGGCCGCCCACATAGGATATAGCTCCATGGAAACAATTGTTCTTATTAACTAGATAAAACACAAGCACATAGCTCATAGTGGATGGCATCCCATATGTGAGAATCCAAATGAACAAGCATATAATTTGCATTGGGAAAAAATTACTTCATGATATAGGGATACCATACCATAATCCACCCATAGGGGTCTACACCCAATTGTTGCTAACTTATTCTTTAGTTATCTTATTATGTTATTGTACAAACATTGGCATTCACACCATCTAAATAATATGCATATAACCATGCAAGAGTTCATTACTTAAATGGTCTTATATATTAACTTAGGTGTTTATTAAAGAAAATTATGGTTTAGTAAATCCTTGCCAAGGTAGATTATTTAATCATATAACTAAGTGTTAAATTAAAGGTTTACATAACCTAATAATTATCATACTTATTTTGAGATTATTTACCAATCATAGATTATTCACATATTAATAATCACAACATAAGGTATATCATGAAATTAATTGACAAGGTAAACTTATACTTTTAAGCATGCCTATCTTATATAACCAATGAATATCTATTCTCATCAAAGCATTAATGACCACATAACCAATTTTTCATTAATCAAGAATTGCATTAAAATAGCTAAATTACTAAACTTATAGGAAACATGTCGTGTATGTAAATCACTATAACACCATCTTACTGCCATATAAATTCAAGGTTAAAGACACTATAATTATAAACACTCCAATATTAACCTTTTTACATTTTTGAGTTGACTTAACATCATCAAGTAAATCACTAAATCATGTGCATACAATAGTATATAAAGATCTAGTATACATAATGCAATATAATCACACTATCACTTGTATGGTAAATAGAGACCCATATAAATGTGTACCAAAGGAATAATTATAATTGATTAAATATACAAGATCTAGGTTGCTATCATCAAGAATGCCTCCAATGTTAACATCATAACCAATAATGTTCATTTTCCAACATAAAAATATTACAAAACTGCATAAGGTAATAAGATGGAATCATAACATAAAATAGATAACCAACCACGATCCATCATGTCAACATCATACACTAACAGGAATGGATAAGAAGTTTCCATATGTAATCCAAGTGAATCAGTGGAGAAGGATGAATAATGCAAGGAGGACACCTCTCAAAACCAATACTATGAGCCCAACCATCGATGGCCTTTACCACCCCAACCATCATCTTAGTGGAGGGTTTTCACAACTAGGTACTCAGGTGAGATAAGAGGTATACATATAATATTGAGCCACCAAAAATGACTTATAAAAACCATTAATAATAACAAAAGAGGAAATAAGATAAATATAAAACCATAACACTCAACCAAACCATTGGCCTAAGTAATTATCAAGGCATATATTATATTTTATAGAGGATGATTTACATAGTAAATTAGGGTCTAATATATCTATTTCATAAGACTAGAAGGTTTTGTCAGGGTCCAATGCTCAGCCCAAGAGGCTTATCAAAGAATAAAATATTTAAACACAAGGGATCCAACTCCTAATAACAACGTAACTCAATTGAGTCAAAAATAAGAAGCATGGCATTCATTAATAGAATTAAATTATCTTGGATTTAACAAGCCAAGTACGGTAACCTTAATTCCTTCACATTATTCAATATATCTAAAAATAATAGAAAAGTGACCTCATTTAACTAAAGTGGATTAACCCAATAAATAGATCTAGTCTAGTAATTTCAACCCCAATTCATAATTAAATCTAAAAAGTATTTAACCATAGTGGTAGGATGATAATCATGTTTTAAAATCAATTAACACCCATTCAAGTAACTCACATATAAATAATAGAGTGTGGTGTCCTAATTTAAATGCCTAAATATAATTGTTTAACCCATAAAGATGTAACTTGTTATTTAAAATATTTAATGCAAGAATGGGGAAAGCAAACCCTAGGTCAACTCAAAAAAGGCAGGATATGGTGACTTGGTTTTCTCTTTAATTATGACCCAAAATTATCACTTTCATGGAAATAAAAATAGAATATAGATTATTCCAAATATAGGTAGGAAGGTTTATCCTCATATCGATTCAACTCCAACTAAAGTTATTTTCATAAATGGAAAATGTAATAGTTTTCACATTGAACTTATACTGCAAACAAAAAGTAAATTCCATTCCCAATTGATATATACAATCACAATTATAAATCAACATAGGCAAAGAAATGATTAATTCACTTACTTGGGTAATTCTAGGTAGAAATAATAGAACTTGTTACAAAATAATACCCAATTTATGGGTTTTCTTTACGCTCATACCCTTTCTCCTCTACTCAAAAATGAAAAGGAAATCCAAACTAGCAACTTGTAGTACAAAATTTGAGTATATAGGGCACTCCATTCTTGGTTGTAGATCAAGGGTGAGAATAATTTTTCCTTTGGTTTAAGTCTTTTCTAATATAGGTCTTTTTCATCAAACACCCCATTCCTAATTTCTTCATTGCATCTTCCACTCTTCTCCCCCTCACTATTTAATGAGAGATCTAAGCCAAATAAACACATTATAGAAATGTTTACTATTTATTTCCATAACTAAGTATGTAAATCATTCCCATATTGATAGTGGATTTAGGGGAACATATGAAATTTTATTTGTTTATCTAATTTGTAGCATAAGCATTTTGAAAAACCTAATTCCTAGCTACAATGAGTAATGAGAAATATGAAACCCCAAATTGTAGCATATAAATCTCAACCCTACCCAAAAAAATCAAAGTTTTGGGCCAACACCTTTAGTCTTGCCTACCAATGGGAGCGTGGTCTCCTTCCCCCCATATACCAATGGTCTCCCCCTGTGTTTCATTTTTTCATCCTCAAACATCATACTCCTCTACTCTTCCCAAAGACATCTGTATAGATTCCCATCCTTCCTTCCATGACTCTCCCTACTCACCATCCTCTCCTCTACCATACATCATGCTCCACCTTCCCTTTTACCACATGCCCGGCCATACTTCCTCTAATCCCTTAATCAATCTTTTTTTAGCATGTGCAACAAGTCCATGATAAAACAAATAATATAATATAATATAATATAATATAAAGTAATGCTTTCACCAAAAATAAAATAATAATTTAATTTAAATAATAATTATAAAATGATTATTTAACAATGTATGAAAAAATTAATTTTAAAGTAATAAAATTTATTAAATAATAATAAATACAAAATTAATAATTAAAATAATCAAAAATCAATAAAGCCATTAAAATAATAATAACTATGAAAAATCATTAAATAAAACATTTTAAAAAATTATTAAATAAATATTAATTTATAAAATAATATATTAACAAAATCCATAAACCAGTTACAAGTAATAATAATGGTAAAGTCATTAAATAGTAAATTTGACAAAAATCATTAAGATAATGACAATAATAATAGGAAGTGAGAATCATGAAATAATAATGATAAATAGTAGCAATCATTAAAATAATAATGGTTAAAATAATTTAAATTTGATATGGATCTCAAAGTGGCCAATTCCCATGAAGGTCACCAATGACATTCTCCAAGGTCAAGAGACCCATATGGCCTAGTCAAACCCAACCAACTGGATTAAAAAGGATAAGCCACTCCTATGGTGAAAACAACACATGTCCACAACACCCAGGGAGATTAACCAAGTAAGAACATAAAACCTCAAGCACATGCAGAACAAGAAAGGGAAAGTAATGATGCCAACTCGATACTTCAAGCAAAGGACCATAACATCACACACACACACATGATATAAGGTAAGACCAATAAAAATAAAAATAATAACACAAAAGCATATAAATGATGGTGTCTCAATATCACATAGTATATTCTATACATATCACTATGACTTTCTAACTATTCAATCACCTGCATGTATACCTGAGATGTCCAAACCCAATGCCAAGCCTAACTCATAGCCTAGTGAATGTATCCACCAAATAAGACATCAATAGTACCTAAATAATGTTGATATATGAATAATAAATCAGAATGAATCATCAACATGAACTAGTAATTAAATAATAGTCATCAATAGCTAAAAAATAACCCAAAGTTAGTCCTGAGAACCATGACCTTGAATATGCCCCATGAATCACAATTAATTGCTTCAAAAGGGACCATATCAATTTGCATCAGTGAGACATGCTAAAGTAATATCATACAATAACATAACTAAGCTAAATTAGCATATACATAAACTAGGATAAAATGAATCTAGTGTATGTAGTATGCATATTAGGATATAATGAATCCATTGTGAGAATCAACCATGACATAACATATCAAATCGACTATCCAAGGCACCTAAATCACAACTATCTAAAAATAAGACCAACATTGACCATCATTTATCCAAGTGTTATCAAAACACACTAAATTAGTCTATAGTTCAATATTCATAAGGGGCCATGAGGTTATTTCATGACATCTTCCCCTCCTTAAAGTGGATCCATCTTGACAACCATCAATAGTCAATCATAAATTTCTCAAAAAAAATCTAACAAAACTGATCAACATTACTACACCCATTATGGGGTGGTAATGTCTCATCCATATATCATTAGCATTCATAACTATTATCATTTAGATAATCACATTATCTAATGCATTAAGCCAATTAATGTCCTCCTTCCCATCCCCACATGTCCTTCACAACACTAAAATGGAAAGCAACACTATTACAATAGAAAATCTCACCAAATATGCCAACTTGGTTGGAATTTCTCCAATATCATGACTTAAAAAGGCTATTATAAACTTTAAAATCCACTAAAACTAGCTACGATAGGTTCACCAAACCCAAAATAACTAAAAAAGTCAATAAAAATTCCAAGGTAATGATTATTAATTTTAATATAACATTACTGATATTAACCATTCTAACCATTTATGAAGGTGATCATAAGGCATCACAAGCATATAGTGTCCAAAAACATAGAAACTAACACTTACCTTAATAAGCTTCCCAACAAGGGTAACAACAACACTCCCAAGTAGGAAAATATAACTAAGGAACCATAAGACAAAGAGTGATGTCTAAACCAAATTAAAAATATGAATATGTAAATTGACTGGGGTCAATGTCACTTGTGTCAATACACATAAACCTATAATATGAGGTAAACAATCATAAAATCATCCAATCCCACTGGATTTCAACTAGAATCTAAACCAAGAGTGGAAATATTCCACTAAAACATTATGCCACATGCATAATCCTAAGAACATTCATCAAAAAATGTCATATCACAATGGTAGTAATGCATACTATTATGGTTACTCCACTACATCATCAACTATTCATGGGTTAGTGCAGTATCCCAAACTAACCATGCTAAATAATAGTGAATCCATAGCAGGCATCACATGTAACTTGAAGGTTTACAACATGTTCTCCAACACACATGTGAGCTTGCACGATGGTTAAGGGATACCAATTCCACCATAAAAAATCAGCCATCTAAGGGTATTACCCAAATTTTATCACTCTATCTAAGAGTTAAGTGGGTACCTAAGATTTTAACACTACTTAATCAAGGCTTAGTGCTACTCTATTAGAGCACAAAATTAGCATACATTCTAGTAATGCTTCTAAAATAAAATATAAATATTCATACCTAAATATTTTTAATAGGTATACAATAACAATACCTAAACCAAAGCATGGTTGTACCTATAGGATAACACATGCATACATTTCAGCAAAGGCCACCCTATAGATTTGCATAAATGGCTAAGTCTATAGGAACAATTAATGCTTCGTAAGGGAAAAATAATAAACCTCACAATTTTTTCTTATACCAAAACCTCTAAGAGGTAGCTAAAGGAATGATAAATCCATAAAGTGACCCTTATATACTAATATTCCTTGATCAACTCATGATACACAAGGTGCACACTCTGAAAGAATCAGGTGGCTACTTGTTCAAAGGGGAAAAGTAGATTTTCAGCCTACAAGAGACTCCACTTACCGGCCCATACCTAGTCAAAAATATTATGGAAGTAGTGCTTTTATACCTTCTACCTCATACTTACACCAATACTCAATGCTAGAGTAATGAGGTAGGATCACACCACATAATATGACATTATACCTTGGAAATATTAATCCAATAGAAGCTAGTTTCAGAGGGAAAAGACATCTCATGAGTAGAGTATGACCACTTTACCACATACTAAATATGTTAACAATATGAAGTTAAATTTATTCCATCTCATGTACACAAATAATCATACAAGTAATTTAAAAACATAGGTCAAATTAGGGTTCACATGAGTGATTTCATAGGTGGGAGATCACTTTACACAAGTAATTTACCATCATTAAATGTCCAACCATTAAAAACATACAACCATGTATGTAAAATACTCAACAATAATGTTGATATCAAGAAGAAAAGTGAAAACCCAAAAGGTTATTACATACACATAGGGTGTATAAGATACCAATTTACATGATTTGACATAATCAATGAAATGTAAAGTCCACACAACAAGGTTGGTATCAAAACAAGTATGTGAAAGTCCACAAGGTAAACCATATGAACAAGTATAATAAAGACACAAATTTACATGATTTAGAAAGATCAATGAGAATTAATAATTATACAACACTTAACAGTCAATATACAAGGAGGATTTACATGAAAATAGGTCATGCATAAATGACTTAGGCATTCAATAATTATGCCAAGGTACTTACACATCACAACAAGTAACACACATGGAGTGAATCACAAGGGTCTATGACTCACATCAGGTCACATGATGTCTAGATGTCACCTAAATGATGCCAAATAACCATCATAAAATACACATAATTAGTCTCGAGGATATAAAATAATTATCACCTTCCTTTCAAGAATGTTGTGTTCCAACAAGGCCTAAAATCTATCTCCATGAGTTCTAAAAAAATTACCAACAATGTTCATACATCATGATTATATGGATCATGCTAATTGATAATAATAAGAGATTCCCAAAACTCTCCAACTTGCCTAAGTAATTTAGTCACACTCACCTACTATACCCTCTAGGCTCAAGTTTCACCCTTAGACATCCAAAGATATTATACCTCAACATCATTAGATAGCTTTCTCATGCAAGCTATCAATAGCCACTAAGGCATTATCTCATGATTCCATCAAAAATATTGCATCACTTATTCTTATAACTAACTTAATCCAATAAGTCAAAGGTTAAATAATAATGCTTGCTTTGATGCAATATCACTTTTGGGAAAGGGTGGACTTAGCCAAGGTATAGGGTGAATGATAAAACACTACCATAGAAATTATAATTTTCCAAAATTAACAAGTTTAATTAAACTCACAATAAACATCTACATGTATGTAGGGCAGATCTATATAATAGTAGACATCCCATGAGTATCAAATCATAGCCTTTTGTTTTTAAATAAACATCCTCATGGATGCATAACTTTATCCAAAATCAAATAAACATCCCCGTGGACATAACATATCCATGGTCAACATGACAGCCTCATGGAAATCAACCTATCCATGATCAACTAACCATCATCAATGAAAACACACCTATGACCAAAACAACATCATAAATGCAAAACAAGAAATAAAAATCCCCACACACTTATTTATTTTTAGCCCTTTGAAGTTATGAAGTTACAAGCTCCTCTATCTAACTCAAAAGAGACTGAATACATAGATAAGATCAAGCTCTTAATACAACTCAAAATGTTCCCTCAAAGCAGAGATCCAAAGCCTCACTTATTTACCCAAGTAATTAAACATCCTCACCTTATGTAACTCTCTATGTTTAATCTCAACCCTTGGTCTTCTCGAGGTCAAGATTTTATAAGATATATTAATGAACTATCCATACAAGTCAACAATAGATACTGAACATCATTTCTTTAATTATAAGATGAAGTGATGGTCACCAATCTTCCATTGACTTGCCCATATAAGTTAATGGTTGACTAGTGATGCTTTACCCAATGTAACTAGTTAGGAAAGGGTTAACCCAATCAAAGTTATGGGTAATCATCACCAAATCATTTACAAAAATTTACCAATTTTAGCACATTCACACAAAATTACACTTTTTATAAAATAGGAACTTTCATCACTTTAGGCTTGCATAAGCAAAGCACTATTCAACTCATCCAAGAGGTTAAGTGTCTTTAAAAAGGTCACATCATAGCCTTCTCAAGAATATAAGACATATAGTAGTCTCTACTAGGAATATAACTCTATCTATAGTTCAGTATGCATGTTAAAGTATAAGGTTTCAATTCCATCTTATCAGGATAACATAGGTATACATATGGCATTCAACCATCATAAGGCACATGCATGTATGATGGTAAAATAAGCCTCCATAAGGTTATGTACATCTACACTAAGTGTATTTACAGCCACCTAAAGTGCATTATGCAAACACAATCCCTTGCAAGCATATGCACAACCACACAAAAGCTCAACCAACTTTTCAATAAAAATTTAAAAATTAGTGCAATGTGTCCAAACTCATCCAAAACCTCCAAAACACCAGATCTTATACCAAATGAAACAACTCCAATTTTGCTTTTTAAAAGTATCTTTCAAAGTATACAGTAGGACATCAAAGGTCCCATTGTATATAATTAATGTTGTACAATATAACTCAACAACTCTACAATAAGTACTAGCAACCCACTACAAACATCCTAATTTTCCCAAATGGATAAGACTATAATCAGCTAGAATGGAATTATGTACATAAAATAATGTCTAGTTGGCTAGTTTTTATATAAATAAATGATATGAGATAGAATTAAAATACTTAATCATTGAGGTCTAATAAGTAAACATAAAGTTCTATCTCACTAATCTTACTTAGGCAAGTCTTATCACATCATGAGATCAACAAGTGGATATCTCTAATCCAATACTGAGGCCAACACAACATAGGCTAAAGGATACAAAATCTTTGGGAGTAATCACCCATGTAAGGACTACTCCTTATCATACCCCCATTTATCATCATACCATGATCTAAGGTCCTTTAAGTAAGCATTATGCCTTCATTCCCTTAATTAATGAATGCCACCCACATAGGATATAACTCCATGGAAAGAATTGTTCTTATTATCTAGATGAAACACCAAGCATGTAGTTTAGGGTGGATGGCATCCCACATGTGAGAATCCTAATGAATAAGCATATAATTGGCATTGGGAAACAATTACTTCATGATACATGTATACCATCCCGTAAGACACCCATAGAGGTCTACACCCAATTGTTACTTACTTATCCTTTAGTTATCTTATTATGTTATTATTTAAACATTGGCATTCAAACCATCCAAATAGTATGTGTATGACCATGAAAGAGTTTGTTACTTAAATAGTCTTGTGCATTAACTTAGGTGTTTATTAAGGAAAATTATGGTTTAGTAAATCATTGACAAGGTAGATTATTTAATCATATAACCAAGTTTTAATTTAAAGGTTTATATAACCTACTAATTCTCATCCTCATTCCAAAATTATTTACCAATTACATCTTAATAATCAAAACACAAGTTATATCATGAAATTCATTGATAAGGTAAGCTTATGCTTTTAAACATGTCATATTTTAGAGCTAGTGACTATCAATTCTCATGAAATCATTAATTACCACATAACCAACGTTCCATTAATCAAGAATTGCATTAAAATAGTTGAATTACTAAAATTTTAGGAAACATGTCATATATGTAAATAAATATAACACCATCTTAATTCCATGTAAATTCAAGGTTAAAGACACTATAATTAAAATATATCCAATATTAACTTTTTTACAATTTCAAGCCTACTTAACATCATCAAGTAAATCACTATGTCATGTGCATACAATAATATATAAAGATCAAGTGTACATAATGTATTATAATCACACCACCACTCGTATTGTTAATATATCCCCATATAAATGCATACCAAAGGAATAATTATAGTTGGTTAAATATAAAATATCCAAGCTACTATCGTCAAGAATTCCTCCAATGTCAACATCATAACCAATAATGTTTATTTTCCAACATAATAATATTACAAAACTACACAAGATAATAATATGGAATAATAACATAAAATAGATAACCAACCATGATCCATCATGTCAACATCATATACTAAAAGGCATAGACAAGAGGAAGGTGCCATACATAATCCAAGTGCATCAATGGAGAAGGATGAATAGTGTAAGGAGGACACCCCTCAAAACCAACCCTATGATCCCAACCATCACTAGCCCTTACCAGCCCAACCATTAACTTGGCAAAGGGTTTTAGAAATTAGGTACTTAGACAAGGTAAGAGGTATACATATAATACTGAACCACGAACAAATATTTATAAAAACCATCAACAATGACAAAAGAAGAAATGTGGTAAATATAAAACCATAATAGTCACCAAATCATTAGCTTGAGTAATACCTAAGGCATACATTGTAGTTTATAGAGGATGATTTACATCACATATTAAGGTCTAAGATATCTAATTAATAAGACTAGGAGGTTTTTCTAGGGTTCAATGCTCAAGGCAAGAGAGCTATCTAAGTGTAAAATATTTAAACATAAGGGATCCAACTTCCAATAACCACATAACTCAATTTAATCAAAAAGAGGAAGCATGAAACTCATTAATATAATTAAATTACCTGGGATTGAACATATCCAAGTATGGAAACATTAATTCCTTCACATAATTCAATAGATCTAAAAACAATAGAAAAGTGACCTCATTTAACCGAAGTGAATTAACCAAATAAATAGATCTAGTCTAGTTATTTCAACCCCAATTCACAATAAAATAAGAAAAGTATTTAACTAGGGTGGTAGGATTAGAATCAAATTTTTAAATCAAGTAACACCCATAAAAATAAATTACACCTAAATAACAGAGTGTGGTGTCTTAATTTAAATGCCTAAATGTAATTTTTTAAACCCAAAGGACACAATTGGTTATTTAAAATATTTAATTCAAGAATGGGGAAAATCAAACCCTAAGTTGACTTATAAAAAATGAAAGATATGGTGACTTGGTTTTCTCTTTAATCATGACCCAAAAATTATCACTTTCATAGTAATACCAATAGAATAGAAATTATTCAAAATACAAGAAGCCCTTATCCTTAGATTGATTCAGCTCCAACTGAAGTTATTTGCATAAATGGAAAATGAAATAGTTTACACATTCAACTTCTAAAGAATTCAAAGAGTAAAACATTCTCAAATGATTTATATAATCACAAATATAACTTGACATAGTCAAATCAATGATTAATTCACTTGGGAAATTTTAGGTGGAAAGAATAGAACTAGTTATAAAAGAAGACTAGTCCATGGGTTTTCTTGGTGCTCACACCCTTTCTTATTTACCCATCAACAAAAAGGAAATATGAACCAATAACTTGTATTAAAAAATCCAAGTATACAAGGCACTCCATTTTTAGATACTAATCAGGGAAAATCATATTATTTCCTTTGGTTTAAGTGTTTGTTAGCATAGGTGTTCTGCGAACACCCCATTCCCCATTTCTCCCTTATATCCTCCACTTTTATTCCCCTAATTGGTTAATCAAATATTCTATCCAAGAAAAAGCAATACATAAATGTTTATTATTCATTTCCATAACCAAGTATGTAGAGCATTCCCATATTGATAGTGACTTTAGGGGAACATAAAACATTTTATTTATTTATTTAATTCATATCATAGGTGTTTTGAAAAACCTGACTCCTAGCTACAATGATAAATGAGAGATCCAAACCCCCAAACTATAGTGTATAAATATCAACCCCCCCCCCCAAAAAAAAAACTTTTGGGCCAATGCCTTTAGTCTTTCCTACCAAGGGAAGTGTGGCATCCTTCCCCCCATACACCAATGGTATCCCCCTATGTTTCATTTCTTCCTCCTCACACCTCACACTCCTCTTCTCTTCCTAAAGACATCCCTGTATATCCCATCCTTCCTTCCCCACTTCTTCCTACTCACCATCCTCTCCTCTACCATACACCATGCTCTACCTTCCCTCTTCCCACATGCCCAGCCATACTTCCTCTGATCCCCCAATCAACACTTTTTTTAGTATGTGTAGCAAGCCCATGATAACAACAAATAATATAATATAAAGTAAGGTTTTCACCCAAAACAAAATAATAGAATCATAATTTAATTTAAATAATGATTATAAAATGATTATTAAAAAAACTAAAATTGATAAAGTCATTAAAATAATAATAACTATAAAAAATCATCAAATAAAACATTTTAAAAAATTATTAAATAAATATTAACTAATAAAATAATATATTAATAAAATCCATAAACTAGTTAAAATTAATAATAATGGTAAAGCCATTAAGCAATAAAATTAACAAAATCATTAAGATGATGATAATAATTAGAAGCAAAAAACATTAAATACTAATGATAAATAATAATAATAATAATTGTTAAAAAAATAATGATTACAAGAATTGAAATTTGATAGGATCTCAAGGTGGCCAATTCCCTGAAGGTCACCAAGGACATTCTTCAAGGTCAAGAGACCTATATGGCCTAGTGGAACCCAACCAACTAGGTTAAAAAGGATAAGCCACTCCTATGGTGATAACAACACATGTCCATGACACCTAGGGAGGTTAACAAATTAATAAGATAAAACCTCAAACACAAGTAGAACAAGAAGGGAAAGTAATAATTCCATCTCGATACTTTAAGAAAGGGAGCATAAGATCATGCACATGCACAATATAAGGCAAAACCAATAAAATTAAAAATATTATCACAAAATAATATAAATGATGGTGGCTCAATATCACATAGTACATGTTATACCTATCAGAGTGACCTTCTAACTACTCAATCACCCACATATATACTCACGATATCCAAACCTAATGGTGAGCCTCACTCAAAACTTGGTGCTTGTATCCACCAAATAAGACATCAATAGTATATAAATAATGTTTATATATTAATAATAAATTAGAATGAATCTTCAACATGAACTAGTAATTAAATCATAGTCATCAATAGCTGAAAAAGGAACCAAAGTTAGTCCTGATAACCATGACCCTGAGTATGCCCTATGAAGCATAATTAATAGCTATAAAAGTGATCATATTAGTAAAAATTAGTTATATGTGCTAAATAAATATCATATAATAACATAACTAAGCTAAAGAAACATACACATAAAACATGATAAAATGAATCTAGTGTAAGTATTATGCATACTAAGATATAATGAATCTAATACAAGCATCAATCATGACATAACATATAAAATTAGTTATCCAAGGTACCTACATCACAAATATATGAAAAAAAAAACCAATATCTACCAAAATTAGTCTAATTTATGTCAAAACACACTAAATCAAGTTATAGTCTAAAATCCATAAGGGGCCACAAGGTCGATTCGTGACATGTCTCATTTTACCTTTAAGACCTCCCATGTTATCAAATTTAGATATGTAATTATAGATATCCACCTCCAATGCTTAATGGATGTAAAATGACATTTCAAACATATTTGTGGTGGAAAATAATATTTAGGACTAGGTTTTTGGCCTTTGATCATGCCTAGTCAAGAGACAAAGTACCCATTCCAACCTCAAGAACACCCTTCCTAATAAGAAAAATTATAGTTTTTATGTTAACTTTAGATGCACTTAAAACACAAATTATAATTTTTTTACATGGAATTAAATAATCCTCACATATGTGTTAAATCCATATAATATCACCCTAAATCACATTGATGGAACCTTGGAGATGCATCCATGGTACACACTATAGTAATCAGCCATGAAATATAACCTATTTACAATGAAGAGACAAGTTATTATCCTCCAACTTAAATTTATACATTTTTGAACTTGATATGAAAATAAATAACTTAAAACACATATAAATAGGTAGATGACACATTATCATAAGGCCATGACCTCAAAATCCACTTGAATGCATGTTTTCATAATTGTTTAGAAGCTTGGAAACACTAACAACAAGTGTTATCAAAGTTGAACTAGAAATTTAATACATCCATATATAGTCAATCATGGGTATAAATTAGAATTTAAAAAACATATGATGTGGTGGATAACATTCAATACCAGGTAATTTTTTTTTCAATCGCTTGGTCGAGAGATGGAGTGCCCATTCTAGCTTCAAGAATGCCCTTCCCAATACAAGAAAAATTGTAATTTTTTAGGATAAATTTAGACATGCATAAAACATAAACCATAATTAATTTTAATGATTAAAAATAAACCTAAAATTTATGTATAATACATATAATTTCACCTAGGATCACATTGATGGAACCTTAGATACGAGTCCATGGCACACACTAAAGTAATTAGTTTTGAAATGGATTTTTTGAAGTGAAGAGACAAGTTCTTATCCTCCAACTAACATTTCAAACTTAAGGACCTAAAAATGAAAATAAATAACTTAAAAAATATATAGATAGGAAAATTAAATGTGATTTGAAGTTTAAGACCTCCAAATCCACATGGATTCATGTTTTTACAACTTTTCAAGAGCTTGGTAATATTGACAATAAATGTTATCAAAGTTGAAGTAGTAGTTTGAGATATCCACCTCTAATGATTCATGGATGTAATTTGGAATTTTAAATATTATTTAAGTGTTGGATAATGTATAATACCAAGTTCTTTGCCTCTCATCACACCTAGTCAAGAGACAAACTACCAATTCCATCCTCAAGAATGCTCATCCTAATATGATAAAATTTAAATTTTTAGGATAACTTCATATGAATGTAAAGAATAAATTGTAAGTAATTTAAATGAAAAAAAATCTACCTCATGTGTGTTTTTAATCCCTATAATTTAACCTTATATCATGTCAATGAAAACTTGGAGATGAATTTTTGGCACATGCTGCAATAATCAGTCTTTATATCTAACTTTTTCTAGTGAAGAAGCATGATTTTATCTTCCAACTAAAATTTATACCATCAGGGAATTGTTGTGAAAATACATCACTTTTAACACATATGGATATGAAAATTACATATTATCCAAAGACCAAAACCTCAAAATCCACCTAGATTCATGTTTTAACAAATTTTTAGGAGCTTGGAAACACTGACAATAAATGGTGTCAAAGTTGAAGCGACATTTCAAG
Source organism: Torreya grandis (assembly GCA_037957365.1). Classification (NCBI taxonomy): domain Eukaryota; kingdom Viridiplantae; phylum Streptophyta; class Pinopsida; order Cupressales; family Taxaceae; genus Torreya; species Torreya grandis. The sequence goes on along the minus strand of JARHVA010001480.1, from coordinate 2,694,259 downwards.
ATCTCCACCTCTGATGCTTCATGAATGGAGAATGTCATTAAAAAAATGTATGAGGTTATGGATAATGTATGTTATCATGTTATTATCCTCTTATCACACCCAATTTAGAGATAGAGTACCCATTCTAGCCTCAAGAATGCCCTTCCTAATATGATAAAATTTTAGTTTTTCAATAACTTCAGACACATGTAAAACAAAAAACATAAGTCATTTACATAAATAAAAAAACCCTCATGTGTGTATGTTTAAGCCCTATAATTTAAACCTATATCTTATCAATGTAACCTTGGATATGAATCTATGGCACATGTTATAGTAATTAGTCTTGAATTGTAACTTTTTTGTAGTGAAGAGGTAAGTTCTTCCCCTCCAATTAACATTTATACCTTTGTGACCTCCTTATGTAAATACATCAAGTTGAACACATATAGATAGGAAAATTACATATTATATAAATACCATAACCTTAAAATCCACTTGGATTCATGTTTTTACAATATTTTAGGACCTTAGAAACATTTACAATAAATGTTGTCAAAGTTGAAATGATAGTTCCTAATCTCCACCTCTAGTGTTTCATGGTTATAAACTATCATGACCAGCATGTTTGGGGGTGGTGGATAACATATAAGATTAGGTTCTTCACATCTAATCATGTCTACTTGAGAGACAAAGTACCCATTTTGTATTTAAGAATGCCCTTTCTATTATAACATATTAATTTTATTAAGCTTCTCTTAACTTCAAGAATATTAAATTATTTACTAACATTACCAACTATGTGAAGGTGGAAGCTTATTTGTCACCACTAACCTATAAAAGAATTATTAGTAAGTAATTAAAAATTAAATTTATATGTAATACCTAAAAAATCAATAAAATTTGGTAAAATTAAATTAAATACATCTACATTTGATATCTCAACATACCTTGGAATGTAAATCCAATGAACCACAAAATATTTGCTCAAATATTGATATTAGAAAGAATATCTTCATGGTCTAACTCACTAAATTTCCATATATTCTTGTTTAATGGCCTCCCATGATATTTGATCAACTGAATATTTTTGGCAAGAATTGAATTTGAATAGTGTATTATCTTCCTATGTGTCTTAGATTCTTCAAATAACCATAAATCTGAATTTATGATAGGATATCATTGAATTAATGCATACCGAGTGGGACATTTATTATTTTCCCCATCTATGAATATGGAAGTCAAATTGTTTTTTCCACTGAATAATGACATAAGTAGTAATATTTTCCCTCTTCATTGTCATCATCAACACTAATTGTAAATACATGCCTTGTATCATAAAAAATATTTTTTAGTGACAATGTCAAGATAGATAATGAGAATAAATAGTGGATAATGATTAATCTTTTACCTAATTTCACTAGATTAGATACATGGTCAAATTCATGTGATGATGTCATATATGTAAGTTTTAATTTTGGTTGAACTTGATATGTGTCAAATAGAATTAGAGGTATATATCTCCATTCATGTGACTCAAACTCATTCCAAATAAAATCCATTCATGTAGAACATAAACATTCCAAGTGTCTCATATGAATAATCCAAGAACTTGCATTTGAACTACAAAATGAGTGGAGTTCACTTGATCCCATTATGGTCATATAATACTCATACTTTACCAATTGTTCTTCATTTGTCAACTAGAAATATTTACAAACACTATAATTTTCTTGATCACCATGGACCATTTTCTTGTTACACCATATAACAATGGTTTTGCATTAATTAAAATAACACCATCTTCAAAATTAAACTCATCTATTGCGGTGACTTTTTTTACACATGATCCAATACATCATGTTCCCCTTTTAAATGAATAGCTTTAGTGAAACTTCAAATATGTTCTTCCCAGTGGTAACATGCATCATGCTCAATCAATAAAACATCTATGCATTGTTGAATTACAATATGCAATTGTGTAATCAAATTAATGTTGATTGAAAGTAATGCTCCTCTAAATCAACTTTCCATAGAACATATCAAAAAACTTAAACATACTCTTTACAATGTGATCTATCATCACTAACATATAAATGATACTTCATTAATATTTTTATATCATACTCTATACTATTAGGTGTATGCATGAATATGACAAACCTATACTGAGTTGTAATACTATGATTAAACTTTCATCTATGGTTTAAATGTGTAATTATTAAAAAATGTAACTATTGAAACAATATACCAAGTGGTAATGTTTCCTTTATTAACTTTAAATTACCATCCAACCATCTAGCCCTGTGTTTATGCCTCACATAATCATAAATAATTTCCTCCCTAAATTTGACCATAAATTCTAAAATGGGTATTTTTTTGTAAGAAACTCACACTTTTTAGAATATTTTACATAATTTAATTGATATGTCATAGATTTTTATTTGTTCAAACCAAATATTTCATGTTTAATATCACTTTTACCCTCCTCATAGATTCATTTTTTTAATTTTAGAAATCCATCACAAACATTACAATTTCCATCTAAACATATTTTGTTAAAAAAATGTTCATCTAGTCTTTCAAAAAAATGGTTGGAATAAATTACCTTACTAATTTAATAGAAACTTCCATGCCACACTCCATAAAAATGTTTTTAGTATGTAAAGTACAATGTATATGGTGAACTAAATCATAGTGGATTGAAAATTCAACATGTTACGTATAACAAGTGGTGCATGTGTGATTTATTTTCAAATAGAAGGGTTTGGCCATCTCGAAATATATTTGAATAATAAAAATTTGTATATGTTTCTATAGAAACTTAAGTAATATTTTGCTTGTGTCATATCCAATAAATTTTTTGGATGCAGTTCACGGTTATAAGAACCAACTCTTATTTTCACTACATCTCTTCTATTAGGTGAAACTCTTGTATTTTTTCCAAAAGTGTGCATGTAAATATTTGAGAGCATCGTCTATAGCCTTGTAATTTGTGTAAGTCTACTAGATAATGGACATATCTCATTGTTATTATCATAATTAAGTATTTTATATATTCCAATTGATTTTTATTATTTTCTATTTATGTTTAGTGCTCAGCTAGTTTTTTTAAATCAAGCATTTTTTCCTTATTTGACCACTTATTGCACAATTTATAATTATATGTCAAGTTGAATTACAATATTTATTATGTGTTTTCATGCCTAAAGTATGATATGCATCATGTATATTTTCACTAATTTCCTTGTCTTCACCATCCATGTTATATGTTATTAGTCCTAGGGTGTACATTATAGGTTTCATATTAATTAATTACATCAATGAAACAAACAATTGACATTTTTACTATCAAATTCTATTTTTCATATAAATTGTCCCAAATTATTTTAGCTAGTATTCTTAAATTAAGGTTAGACATTTTTTTATGCATTGGTTTCAAAATATTTTCATCAAATTCAATTAAGCACATGGTTTTTCTATGCATAATCCTTGCATGTGTTAGTAATGGTGGAATTTGTTGAGAGGGTGTTTCCATATTTTTATGTTCACTACTATTTTATTCATTGTTTAGTGTTTATATGGGATTTTACTCATTATTAATATCATCATTATGCATTTCATGTTATTTGATTCATTTTTATGTGATAAATCATCATACATAAATTCATCATCAATAAAATCAAAAACTTCATAATCTAAATTAGAATATAATTTGTAATTTTAGGTAAACATTCAACATCACTACTCAATTCATCATTATCAATTTTATCATTATTTATGACATTTTGTTCATTATGAATAGTGTTTGTACCTTGTAATGAGTGCAATTCTTGCATTCATAACTTTTGTTTTTATTTCAAAACTTTTAATTTATTTGGTGTTTTGTGATTTAATTTATTTCTCTTCTTTGAATGAGATCCATAACCCATGACTAGACAAACTTGACATGTGTCCAAAAACCAACATGATAGAATTTAACTATGGGGTCCAAAAAAATAGGTTGATAGCTTTTATCCTCAACTTCTAGGCCATAAAATGATGCAAAGAATGTAATTATGGACATAATTATTGATTGAGGTTAAAAATATTCATTAAAAGATGAGTTTTTTATTTTATGAACATAAAATGTATGTGTTATACTGCATACACGTTATAACCTGTACACATTTTATTTACATAGTTATATATCATATAACTATGTCATTAGAATATCATGTGATGCAATTGCCTTTTGATTGATGTACAAATCACATTGTATAAAGATGAAATTAGGTTAAATTATCACCAAGTAACATCCTATAATATTATGTAGGTTTAAGGGGTTTGTATTACCCATAATTGCCTATGTGATTGCATTTGTGATAAAATTGGGGCCAATTGAGCCCTATATCACATTTTATAGTCATAATTAAGTTGAAATGGATAAAATTGGACCATTTTTCCTTCATGATTAAATTTTTGGAGTATTTTTTTATGGTGTTATGAAAATGGGGTCAATTGACCCCTAAAATTACATCATATATAGTAAATTTTAGGCTTATATGGCTCAATTCAATCCAAATAAAATCCATAATTGCACTAATTAACTAATTAGATCAATTCAAATGATGAAATCAAAGCTAATTTAGCCTTGAATCATTTCTTGATCTTGTAGTTAGGCTTAAAAGGCTCAAAATAGCCCCAATTTCCTTTATTATTGAATGGATGGACTATTTGATTTAAAGTTTTATGACAATGGGGTTTATTAATCCCTAAATTACATCTTATATAGTCAAAATTAGGTTCACATGGTTCAATTTCATACAAAATGCACCACTAATATTAAAAATCAACTAATTGTGTCAATATGTTAGGAAATATGATCTAATTTAGCCCTAAATCATAACCTAGACTCATAGTTAGGTTCAAGGGTTAATATTGGCCCTATTTAGCTTCATGTTTGTATTTATGATAAAATTATGGTTTATTAAGCCATATGTTGCATCCTATAACATCAATTGAGCCATAGATTGGGTTCACAAATTTGGCAAAAATCACATCCTTAACTACACCAATTAACTAATTAGATCAACTCATGACAAAATTAGAGCTAATTTATACCCATATCATGTCCTGCTCTTATAGTTAGGTTGAAGGGACTAAAATTGGCCCCAATTTCCCTCATGATTAAATTGGTGGACTATTTGGTTTATTTTATTGTGATATTCAAGTTTAGTGACCCCAAAATAACATCATGTATAGTCAAAATTAGTTTTAAGGGTTAAATTTTGTCCAAATTGCATCACTTATTGTAAAAATTAGCTAATTAGATCAATATGTAAATAAATGTGAGTTAATTTCTATCCCCAAATCACATCCTAGACTTTTAGGCTCAATAAGTTCATATTAGTCCCAATTAAATTCTTGTTTATATTTTTAATAAAATAAGGGTTTAGGGTTTAGGGTTGTAACAATAAATTAATTGGGTTAATATGCTATGAAATATGACCTAATTTAGTGTGAATCACATCCTATAATGACAATTATGTTTAACATGTTCATATTTCCCTCAATTACCTTAATGTTTACATTTGTGATAAAATTAGGGCTTATTAAGCCATATATTACATCCTATATAATCAACCAATCCATAAATTAGGTTCATGGGCTCAAGGTAGCCCAAATCATGTCTTTAATTACATAAATTGACTAACTGGATCAATTCATCATGGAATTAGAGATAATTTAGCCCTAGACCATGTCTTGCTCTTGTAATTAAGTTTAAGGGGCTCAAATTAGCCTCAAATACTTCCTTGAATGAATTAATAAACTATTTTGTTCATTTTATGATGATATTAGGGTCAATTTCACTCTAAATTACATGATATACAATTGAAAATAGGTTCATGTGGCTCATTTTATTAAAAATCATGCCATTGATTACACCATTTGACTAATTGGCTCAATCTATGATGAAATCAAATCCAATTTAGCCTTAAATAACATTTTATAGTTTTAATTAGGTTCAAGGGGACTATATTGACCCTAATTACCTACAAAATTGAACCAATCAACTTTTTCATTCATTATATGATGAAATTACAGTTTATTGAGCCCAAAACCACATCTATATTTGTTAAATTTGAATCTATAATTGAACCAAATGATTATGTGATTCATTATATAATTAAAATAGAGTTTATTAATCCCTAAACCATATTTTATAGTCACAATTAGGTGTAAAGGGATCAAATTATCCCTAATTGCCTTTAGATTCAACTAATGGATGATTTGTTTTGTTTTACTATGACATTGGGGTTGACATTCCCAAATTACATATTTATAGTCAAATTTAGGTTCATGAGGCTAAATTTCACTCATATTACATCATTAATTACACTAATTCACTCATTCACTCAATATGATAGGAAATCTAAGATAATTTAGCTTCAAATCAAATCCTATACAAACAATTACATTTAAGGGGTTCAAGTTGGCCCTAATTTCCTCCACTATTGAAACAATTAACCAATTAATTCACTTTTAATGAAAATGGGATTTATTGAGACCTAAATCATATTCTATATATTTAAAATTATGATCATAGGTGTAAAATCACCAAATTTGCATCATTATATCAATTACATCTTCTTTTGTAGTGTATATATTGACAAACTCCACTTTAAAATAAAAATATAAAAGTTATAAATGTGAATACATAGAAATATAAATATACATATGTATACATAGACTCATTTTATTTTATTTTTCTATGTCAGTGTAACATGTATGCTTTATTACATTACACATACATGTTATTGTATGTACGCACTATGGCATGTTTGAATTCAAAAACCATGCCTTTTGACTTTGAAATAGCATGGATTATTGAGCCAAAGTTTTGTACATGTAGACACACATTTTAATCTCATATTTTTGATATAAAATAAGAAAATTTAACTTCTATTACTAAAAAAACTATGAATTTAAATGATGCAATTCATAAAATTAATACTACGATGACAAGCATGCTCTCCTATTTCTAAATATACATTTTTTTAACTTTTAGACTATTTTAAGGTTTCCATCTATGTATATGTATATGTATATGTATGTATGTATATATATATATATACACATACATACATACACACACACACACACACACACACACACACACACACACACACACACATATGTGTGTGTGTGTGTGTGTGTGTGTGTGTGTGTGTGTGTGTGTGTGTGTATATGTGTGTGTGTGTGTGTGTGTGTGTGTGTGTGTATGCGTATATATATATATATATATATATATATATATATATATATATATATATATATATATATATGTATATGTATATGTGTGTATATATATATATATGTATATATATATATGTATATATATATATGTATATATATATTTGTATATGTGTGTGTGTGTGTGTGTATGTATATATATATATATATATATATATATATATATATATATATATGTATATATATATATATATATATATATATATGTATCTATGTATATATATATGTATATATATATATATATATATATGTTTGTGTATTTTTTGGTTACCCAAATACAAAAAAAAAGTATGGTCACAAACTAGACTTAATTCTACATGCATTAAAAAAAACTAATTGTTATTTTTAAGGTAGTTAGGGAGCACATGGATAGCTATATTTTTTTATCAGTTTGAAAAAATCTATTTAGATTTAAAATTAATTATAAAATATATATTTATTTAAAAAAATATAGGTCACAAACTAGATGATCTTATCTATTTTTTTACCAAAGGGTTTCAAATAATATTAAACAATGCTAAAAAATGAGTGGCTGCAAGGCTAGTTATCTACTATGTTTTCTTTAAAAAATGAGTCCCTATTAAAATTTTACATGTTTCACATAATTAACCATTTTTTTTTAAAAATAGTGTTTTAAAAACTAGACTCAAAATTATACAATTCATGTTCTTATACCATATTCAATTTTTGAATGTAGTCATCTCAAATAATCTACAAAAGTTACGATTTCTCCATTTTCAAGAAAAACATGTCCATGAGCAAGCCCTATTTTGTCCCCCAATTTTTTTCACTCAACCCTAAAATATCCTAAAATATTATAAAAAGTATCCAATAGCATAGTCATAAGTTCCCCCTAGATGTTGATCCCCTCCAAGCATGGAGTGCCTATGAATATTTCTCCTTCTCCTATGAGAAGGACATGACGTGAGGAGTGATGTGGGTTACAACTCTTTTTCCTTTTCTATCTCTATTTCATGCCCACCTCGTAGGTTATACCTCCCATTTTATAACAATTATATTAATCTTAAATGCCTCTTTCCATGATTATGTCTCTAAGGGTGTTCACCTAAGACTCTAGACTAGTGATCAACCCTATTTGATGAATCAAATCCTTAGATGCATGATATGCAAGGGTGAAAACATATGCTTTCCTATTGATACCTATAGGCAGACTCATATCTACTAATATTTGATCCATAATAATAATAGTGACTACATGAAATAGGTTGACCACAATATATTTAATCAAAGTCCTCCATTTTATAGCCAACTTTGTAATCAAAAATAAATGTAGACATACATCAGATCTCTAATCACAAATGACTAAGAAAAAGTAAATAACCAGAAGGTAATGTAGAAAAAGAACTAAAATAAAATAACACATTATTTTAATTATGTCTCCCTCCTTCTAATTTGGGTTTGAGTCCCCATATGAACTCATATTAACCTCCTTGTCCTCTATTATTGGCTCATCTCTAGTAGGTTTTTGGTCACCTCATGTGATGACCTAGTCTCCATCTCCTGCTACCACAACCTACTACTGCTATTTATGGGTTGACTTATTACTATTTTGGTTCTTATTATGGTTATTTTTATCCTCCCATTATTATTTTAACCTATACAACACCCCCTTTCCTAATGGATAATTCTACCCAAACTCTGATCCTCTTCCTCTCTAGCTCCACACAATCGTCATGATGATATAAGTGCCTAGTGTTAGAGGCTTCCACTTAAGTCCCCAAGCTATGATTCTTAGATCTCCCTCTCTCCTATGATAACCAATTTTTAAATGGGTATATTTGATACATATTATTACCTTCATTTTTGGGTAAACCTATTCATAGGGTGCACCTCCACATGTAGGTATCTATATCTAACCTATCATGTACTCTCACAGGTTATGAGAGTGATTCCCTCCTTGGCCCACTTTCCATCCATCCCCCAATATGACATAACTATTATATTAAATATTGTGAGTGTACATATCACTCATGAAAATCCCCTAAAAGGTTCCATGAATGTCCACCTAGAGGCTCTAGTGACCCTTATTAACCAAATCGCTACCCATCACTAGTAGGGAATCATGAAACTAAATAATATATCTCATGATGAGGGTATTATGGCTAATCTATAAAGTCCCAATCTCAAAATCATGTATAATTCCTTATGTGTCTAGTATAATACCTCCTAATCCCACATAAATTATTGTTTACTCTCTTCTATCCCTCTAACTATGGGTGCCCAACTATGAATAATGTAGTTAGTTCCCTTGTCTCCCACTAAGGAGAGGAAAGGATCCCTATAATTACCTTGAAAAAGTTCAAGAGAACTACTTTCTCCACCCCAAATAACTTCACCCCATAATTAATACACATGTTAAGTGCATCCACATCCAAAAATTACTCTACCAAAATAAAGTATTCACCTCTATCAATATCCTCTTTCAAGGTCAACACCTTGTTTATATCTATTAGTCCTATGATGTTTTAAATGATAGAGGTAAAATCACTGGGGGGTGAATCAATGATCCTAGATATTTCAATTATAATTTCATCCCTTTAAAACTATTAAATAATCAACATATATCAACTTGATTAAACAACATTAAAAAGAGAGCTTATTCATTCAATGCATACACAAGATCAAACACATAACACATAATTCCTATGGGAAACCCTTATGGGTAATAAAACCCACTCTCAATCCTATAACACATGGAATAATTTCCTATAATAAATTACAAACAAGAGATTGATCAGCACCTTTAGACCAACAAACTTTGATCATATCCTCCTAACCAAAGGTATTTAGTGAAACACCTATTTTATAATGAGCAATTTCCCTTGATGAAGTCCAAGTCCTTTAGAGCATCCTTTGAACACCACCTTATAAATTATGTCTTAAAAACCTAATGATGGATATATATTTTCTAACCAACACACAAATTCTCTCTATCTCATACAAGCCTCTCACATAGGCATGCCACAATTTCTATCTTTCTTCACCCAAACTATCCTCATATGCAAACTCATACCTCTTTACATATCTTCAAACTATAAGAGAAATTTTATGATATTAAAAATATGAGCTAAAATTAATACACATAGTCATAAATCTACTCTACTTATCAACACATCCAACTGGGCAATCTACCTCTCCTTTGCTCCACAACTCTCATATCCACCTTGCACAAGTCTCTCACAATTCTTACGATAAAAGTCTAGAAACAATCACATTTGGTTTCACTATATATAGAGAATTCATGAATTATCAAGTCTATAATCTTTCCATATTTCCCAAAACCATGTCTTCACCCTTAAGGTATCTCACATGGGTCACATAATCACAATCCACTTTCAAATAGGCCTAAGTCACTTTTGGGACCTATGGAGACCCATTCATCACTTTGACACTTGTTCAAGCAAAAAAATAACATAGGAACATTTTCAAAAATCATGGACCCATTATACATGATCTATAGGTCTTCCTTAAGTGCCAACAACCATCATAGTACCCTCTTGCTTAAGCACAATATACTTAAACAACATTTTATGCACATAGTCATTATGAACAAACACATAGTCACCTTATAAACCATTGTTCATACTAAATACACATTTTAAAACCTTCATAATGAACACAGAGCATCCTCATGGATTCTACAATACTCCCTAATTTATAATTCATCAAGAGATATCAAAACAAAAACAAAATGAGCTCAATTACCCTTCTTGGGTTATTTTTAAAACATGTAGAAACACATAGTCAACTTTGGAGCTCAATATATTTGTATGTATATATAATTATAACTTCAAGTTCATATTTATATATGTGACTTAGAATCCTATACAACTTCACTTTTTACACCATGAAAAAATTTATTCTTGATCAAAAGACATGGGAAAAATACCACAGACTAGTTTTGTCCTTTGTTAAATTCAAATATTGAAAAACAAATTATCATAGTTAAACTTTGAACACTATGCTCGCATTTTGTGTTCTCTCAAATTTAGATCAATCTTGCACTTCCAATATTCTCTAAACATTAATGTAGAGGTTACAATGCTCAAACATTAAACCTTAGTCAGTTTAACCTCATCTCATGCAATCTAACAATGTTGACTCAATGTGCTCTATTGATCTCCTATATGTAGCTTAGTTTTTTAACAATGATAAACAACTATCACATTAACCTCTTAAATTTAATATGCACCATTTATCTCTATCTATATGATCACCTACTAACCATTGATCCTTGTAAGAAGCTTGATCTTTATCTCTACTTAACATTAAACATAGAACACTTGGCACCATCTCATTACTTTCTGACATATTAGAGAAAATCTGCTCTATAAATCACTTTGATACTTTCACAAACTTTACCTTTTGCAAAATTGACTATGGGGACCATTTCAATATGCCTGAGAAACTAATTTTTAACCTCAATAACTTTTACTATGCTTAGATGCATGATCTCAAATTTGGAGCATATGATCTCCTCACATAGGATAATCCATCCATATAACAAACTAATCCTAAAACCTTCATGATTGTGAGATATAATTCCATTAATCTATTCACTCAAAAAAAATATTCCATAAAGCTATGTCAAAAACTACCTAGGAGGCCAACTTTACACTTGCATAACTTTTGTTACACTTTAGTTCACGACCTATAATTTTTTTTTAAAATCAACTAGGATCAAAATTGAATAAAACCATATGATCAATTTCTCATTAAATTTACACATTTGTGAGATATTATATCATCAAACTACTTACTTAGCTCTTCTTTCCACATTACAAATTTGGCTAAGTATGGGAAAACACTATCAAAATACTTAGGAGCCTAACTTTGCATCCACATATCTTTGAATGCACTTAGGTGCATGACTTGATATTTATCACATAAAAATTAGGGGATAATTTGATCTACAACCATATGACCAACTCCCCTTGACTCATTCCCATGTGACAATGGTGATGTCATCAAACTACCTACTCAAATTTTCTACAATTAGACCCAAAGTGTCTAGATGAAAACTACGGACTACAAGATGAATTACACTTATGCACATAAGCTCTTCAATCATTATTAGCCATTGATAGGACCATTTTCACATGCTCAAAGTATGATACTCATCCCTGAACATCTCTAATCAAGCCAAAACTAAAGATTAACCAAGCCTCGTTTAAGCACACTAGGACAAGCACATTACACACTTTGTCATTATCATATAGACTATCAAATCACTTCATCCACTCATTATGACACCTCCATGACATCACTAAAAACTCTCAAATAATCTTCCCCTTTGTCATTGATGTGAAAAAACACCATCTATCTCACCTTCTCTCTTCAAGTACTCTCACAATAGAAACTTTCTCCCCCTTTGACACAATGACAAAGTGGGCACCAATTGATCTTGAGGACCTAAAAAGACCATAAATAGGAAATTAAAATATTATAAAGATGATAAGAACTCCCCCTTACCTTTAGTCTACCTCTTCTTTCTTTTATAACTTCCTCTTGCTCCATACCAACACTCTTATTCAAGCAATAACTGCAACCAATGAATAAAGAACACATAAAACACTGAAATCTTATGGAACTTACCAAGAGACATATAAGAGGGACTCACCCTAAGATGTTTGATCTAGTTCACCTTTTGAGAATCTTTATATCTCCATACATCATGAAGAACCACCATGAAGGATTATTATCCTTCTCTCTCAAGACACTTCCATTACCATCAACAAAACTTCATGCCACTTAACAAAAAGGAAACATGCATTGAACCAACTTAAGAACTCACCTAAAAATAATCATGCCTTTTTATTTTGGATACATTGATCCAAAAATCACTCTTCTTACTAGGCCTCTCTAGTCTCCTTGTAGCCCTACCTAGAATGTGTAAAGTCCACAACTTTATGTATACACACTATTAAGACCTAAAAATTCATATCTTGAGCACTCTCATATGCCCCCTCAATTAAACCAATTTTTAACAACTAGATCATCTTATACAATATACTTCCTTCACAAACCAACTACCCAATTAGGAATCCAACTTGAAAAAAACCTAAATAACTTGAGAACCACAAGCCTTCAAATCTCTATGAAGCTTGATTTGAAAACCCATTTAGCCCATTAAACATATTAATAATCATCATAACTCAACTCATAAGGTAGACCAATTTTTTTGGTAGAGCCCAAAACCTTAGAATCTTAAAATAAATAAGGTAAACACAATACCTTCTACTCAAAGTCCACATCAAAAACTTCTTGTACACTTGGAGACAACCATTACATACTTCTGGACCAAGATTTGAGATTTCACACCATTGCAAACCTTGACTTCCTATAACACATTTTAGGACCTATAAGTTCTTAATCACAAACTAATAAACCCAAGACCTAATGAAAAAATCCAAAATGACTTCAACATACCTTCATTTCACAAAACCACCTAGAGCATGTTATAATAAGGTCAACATAACTTTTTATGAAAAAATATTATCTTGACAAATCACAAATCCTCTTTTGTGATCTAGGAACCTTCAATCTAAACCTACAAAATATTTCATATATAGTTATCAACATTATCACATCATCTCGGCATAATTTCCATCTGGACATACCTATTCCAATTAAAAACACTCAATTCTAGTCTTCTAGGACCATCTCAAGAACACCACATCAACACTTAATTCTCCACTAAAAGGAGTCTCTTAAAAAGGATAGACAGAGACATCCTTTTCACCATAATGTTCTAAAATAAAGTGAAGCTAGGAGTGGCCCACCTCTCCTCAATAACCACTAGAATCCTCTTATATCTATAAGATTTCTTTCTTTTTTTCTTCTTTTCTTTAGTCTTTTAATTTGATGAATAAACCTTATAGCTTGAAAAATAATCACTAGGTAATCTCAATTGATGTTATTTTCATGAAGCTTGCTCAATAATAAAAATATGTTCACTTGGATCCATACACATCTCAAGACTAGCCTCAACTAGTAACTTGGTATTCTCCTTGAGCTTGGTCTCTTCATTTACAACATGAGTATTCAATGAAATCTCTTGGCACTCTTCACATTTTGAAGTATTCTCCACCATTGGAAATAGATTACTTGGATCTATAGTCTCATCATGAATCATACTTTCCACTTTTGGCTTCTATGAGTTGACTTTCCTTCTCCCTTGTACTCTAGGAGCCTGATTGAACGTATTTTGACTTGTAAGACTCTACTTATAGAATCTAGAAATTTGACCTCTCTTTTGATAATTGAAGCACATGATACCTTTTGTAAAAATCTCACTCTATCTTACCAAATTTCAACAAAATCTTGAAATGTGTCCTAGTTCACAATAATTATAGCACTCAATATCTCTTGAAGGAAACTTAACTTACCTGGCCTTAAATGGATAATGTTTTAAAAAGTGTCCTATATCATGATAGTTTAATTAATCAACCTTGATCACTCCTTTTGACTGATGACCCCCATGATAATTCCATGAAAATTCATTTTTAATAGGTCTTCTAAATTCTCTAGCTCTATGCCCAAACTAATTACAAGTATAGCGGTAACCATTGAAATTTGCATATCTCATGATATTTGGTTGTCTGATATATTTTATATTAATTATATCATTACCTTCATTCCTTATCTAATGAATTATCTTCAAAGGCTAATTATCCTTGTTCACATTAGTCTTCATCTTGTCTTGAATTGTAGTATATGGTTCTTATTTGTATCTAAGACCAATCTTATCACTCGTATGATTTCGATCATTCAGATTGTTTTCTAGATCATTGAGCTCTTTTAAAATCTCAAAAATGACATTACCTTACTAGATAGCTTATTTATCTCAAATTTTAATGAATCATTTCCAATTGCATACCTTGCACATTCATCTTCTTTATATTTAAGGCTTGTAGATAGGATTTATAATTGACAACTAAGATGCTTGACCATATCTTCATGTTCCTTAGCATATTCATCCATTATTTCCTCCAACACACTTAATTTCTCTTCAAATTCCTTGATATTATATTTCATATTATTATTGATCTTCTTATCAATATTTAGTTCTTCATGAGCATTATTCAATGTAGTCTTATAGTCCACCTCATCTTCATCATCATCTGAATCACTCCAAGTAGATCCCTTTTGATTTTATGAAATACCTTACTCAATCATGAATATATCTTCATCTTTAATATTAACATCATCTTCATGATCATACTTTGAGTCATTGACTTCACTATCATCTAATGAGCTGCAATCTTATATGGTGTAGAGACTCTTCTTGTCCTTAAATTACTTCTTGTTATCAAACCTTTTAAATCCCTTTTTGATTTTATCAGGCCTAAATGTTCTCTTTCCATCATTGTGACCTTGATCATGCTATTCATCATTGTCCTTCTTATAGTTATGAGGTCACATATTAGTAAAATATCCTATCTCACCATAATTGAGGCATTTGAGGGGTAGTTTACCTTTATACTTGACTGAACCTATTCTCAATTTCCTTGAAATCAAAGCAATTAGTTCATCTTCATCTATACTAGAAATGTCATCCTCCTTGATTTTCTTACCTTGAAACTTATTATTTGTCTTCATATCAGTCCTAAAAGTTGTTATCTTCTTCGGTGGTATATCATCATTCTTCATCATCTCATAGGCAGTAAGGGTGCCATGCAATTGATCCATATTCAAATGAGTAAGATCATGAATTTATTCTATATTAGATACTTTTGGATAAAACTTGAGGGATAGAGACTGTAATACCTTTTGAACAAAATTATCTTCTTCAAGGTTATCTCCAATACCTCTAATGATGTTCACAATCTCATCGACTCTCTACAAAATGGATACCACATAATATTCTTCATTCATCTTGATATTTTAAAATTAACTTCTATGAGTCTATAACTTAACAAGTTTGAGATTTGAATCTCCTTCATAAATGATATACATTTTATCCCATAACTCATTAGTATATTTATAATGGATTACCTTGTTATATTCAGTCTCTGAAAGACCACAAGTAATAACATTCATTGCCTTGGAATTGTTCTCAAAAAACTTCTTATCTAAAACACTAGATGGAAGAATAGTATGATAAGCATAACCATAAATAATAGATTTCCATACATGAAACCCTAGGGACATAATGTATGTCCTCATCTTGGTACTCTAAAAATCATAATTGGATCTATTAAATATTGGTGCTTGCTTAGTAGAGAAACTTCCTTGATGACTACCCATATTGTAACTTGGATCACTTTCAAGTTGTTAAACCTTTACCAAAGGACCTACTCTAATACCAATTTATAGAGGTATAATCATTGAAAAGGATGGTAAATTAGTGAGCCCAAATATTTTAATTATAATTTTATCCCTTTCAAATTATTAAACAATCATTATATATAAAATTGATTGATCAACATTAATAAGAGATATAATTCATTCAATGCATACACAAGATCAAACACATAACACATAGTTCCTATGGGAAACCCTCATGGGGAATAAAACCCACTCTTGAGCCTACAACACATGGACTAATTTCCTATATTAAATTACAAACAAGAGACTAATTAACTCCTTTAGACTAGCAAACCTTGATCATATCCTCTTGACCAAAGGTATTTAGCAAAACACCTATTTCACAAGGATTGATTGTCCATAAGGAAGACCAAGTCCTTTAGACCCTCCTTTGAAAAACTCCACCTTATAAATTATGTCTTCAACACTTGATGATGGGTCTCTATTTTCTAACCAATGCATAAAATATCTTTCTATCTCATACAAGCCTCTCACATAGGCATGGCACAATCTCTATCCTTCTTCACTCAAAATGTCCTCATATGCACACTTAGACCTCTTTGCATATATTAAAATTGTAAGAGAACTTTTATTACATAATAAACATGACCTAAAAGTCATACACATAGTCATCAATCTACTTTTCTTATCAACATATCCAACTAGGCACTCTACCTCTCCTTCACTCCACAACTCTCACATCCACCTTGCACAAGTCTCTCTCACAAGTCTTCCCTCAAAAGTCTAGAAATGATCACATTTGGTTTCACTATATATATATATATAATTTATATATATATATATATATATATATATATATATAATTTATGAATTATCAAGTCCATAATCTTTTCTTGTCAGCCACAAAACATGCCTTCACCTTTAAGGTATCTCACATGGGTCACACTTAAGCACAATCTAATTTGAAATAGGTCTAAGTCACTTTTAGGTCCTATGGAGACTCATTCAACTCTTTTACACTTATTCAATCAAACACAAAACATAGGAATATTTTCCAAAAGCATGGACCCATTCTAAATGATTTATATGTCCTCCTTAAGTGCCAATAACCATCAAAGTACCCTCTTGCTTAAGCATAATTTTCTCAAATAATAATCATTATGAATGAACATATAGTCACCTTCTAAACCATTATTCATACTACATACAAATGTTAAAACCTTCATAATTCATAAATATAATCCCCATAAAGTCTATGATACTCCCCAATATCTAATTTATAAAGAGATATCTAAACAATAACAAAACAAGCTCAATTACCCTTCTTGGGTTACTTGTACAACATGCATAAACACACAATCAGATTTGAACCTAAATGTATTTTATTGTATGTATAATTATAACTTAAAATTATTATTTCTAGATGCATATTGGAATCCTCTACAACTTCACTTTTTACACTATGATCAAATTCATTCTTGATCAAAAGATATGGGCAAAATACCTTAAATTGGTTTTTCCCTTTGGTAAATTAAAATATTGAAAATAAAATGGTCATAGTTAAAATTTGAACACTATTCCCACATCTCATGTTCTCTAAAATTTAGATCAACCTCTCTCCATGTATCTTCTCATAACTTTAATGCATAGGTGTCAATGCTCAAATGTTAAACCTTAGTCACTTTGACCTCATCTCATGTAATCTAGAAATGTTGACTCAATGTGTTCCATCAATATCTTATATGTATCTCATTTTTAACAATACTAAATATCTATCACTTTGACCTCTTGAATTTAATATGCGCCATTTATCTCTATCTATATGATCACCTGCTTACCATTGATCCTTGGAATAAACTCAATGTTTATCTTTGCTCAATGTTAAACATAGAACACTTGGTACCATCTCACTACTTCATAACATCTTAGAGAAAATTCACTTTGTCAATCACCTTGACACTTGATAAAACTTTACCTTTTGAAAAATTGACTATGGGGACCATTTTAATATGCTTAAGAAGCCAATTTTGAACCTCAATAACTTTTACTATGCTTAAATGCATGGTATTAAATTTGGACCATATGATCTCCTCACATAGGAGAATCCATACATATAAAAAACTAATCCTATAACCTTCATGCATGAAATATATAATTCCATTAATCTACTCACTTAGATTTACTACCATAGAGCCAACTATGTCAAAAATTGCTTGGAAGGCCAACTTTGCACTTGCATAACTTTTGTTGCACTTCAGCACATCACTTGAAATTTAGTGAAAATCAACTAGGCTCAAAAATAAACAAACCCATATGAACAAATTATCATGAAACATCCACATGTGAGAGATATTCCATCATAAAAATTCTTACTCAACTCTTCTTGCCACATTACAAATTTGGCTAAGTATGGGAAAATATTGTCAAAATGCTTGGGAGCCCAACTTTGCACCCACATATCCTTAACTATGTTTAGGTGTATGACATAATATTTAGATAATATAAAATAGGGACTAATTTTATCAAAACCATATTACCAACTCCCCTTGAATCATTCCCATGTGGTAATGGTGATGTCATCAAACTACCTACTTAGATTATCTGCCACTTGACCCAAAGTGTCTAGATGAAAACTATGGACTACCAGATGAATTACACTTATTAACTCAATATCTCCAATCATTATTAATCATTTATATGACCCTTTTCACATGCTTAAATCACCATATTCATCCTTGAACATCTCTAATCAATCCAAAACTAAAGATCAACCAAGCCTCTTTCAAGCACACTAGGACAAGCACATTGCACACTTTGTCATTATCATATAGACTATCAAGGAACTTCATCCACTCACTAGGACACATCCATGACATAAATTATAACTCTCTAATATTAAATTTTAGTGTGATTTATATTCCATTCTCCCATGGCCTATGGGAACCATAAAATATTTTGGTCTACATCCCAATAAGTTAATAAGTCACAAAACAACCTAGTCACTAGGGAAAAAAATCCCCTCTTGCGAAATTAAAATTATCCATTCTCTATAAAAATTCACCAAATCATCAACCATCATCAAGCCTAGAACTCTTGAAATCCAATCCTCTTCCTTGACCTTGCTCCAGCAAATGTAAAATCCCTACAAGCACAAATATGATTAACCCAAAATTAGCTAAAACTTAAAAAAATTCATTTAAAACCTAATAAAATTCATAGAAGACTTACAAAAATAAGTTAAAAATTATAAAATTTTATTCAAAACATAATAAAATTCATCCAAAAGTTATTGAAACTCAATCCAAACTTATAAATAATTAGTTTAAATAGAGCAATTTAGCCCATGGTGAAACTACCACCTAATGTAGGTAGTACTTTCAAAGACATTATGGTAGTTACAAAACCACATGTCTAAAAATATTAGTGATTTATGACACCAATGTTAATTACATAACCTCCATTAGTACTTTCAAAACTCAATCCAAACTTAGAAATAATGTAGGTATTACTTTCAAAGACATATACACCTTGGTAATTACATAACCTCCAGTGTTGAAAACATAAGTGCTTGTCTACAAAGATGAATGATTTTGTCACAACATCAATAGCTCCACCAGTCAGTTGTGACCACCTCCAAAACTAACCAAATTATAACTAAAACATATAAAAAAATAGATATATCTATTTTACACAATTTCCTCCAACCCAACCATCCAACATTTTTTACCTTCTAATGAATGTATGTGTATTTTTCACTAAAAATTCAAATGTAGGGTAAAAATACAAAAGTCAGTAAAACTCACCCATGACTGCTCAACACCCAATTCCACTAGTACACTTACCATCCTTTGTTTATCCTATTTTATTTTCCTACTTTATTTACAATTCCATCATCATGGATCCAGAGCATAAAGTCTCATAATCTCAATTGCACAAATAACTTCCAATTTTGGCAAGTTGTCAAATAAGTAGTCTATTTTCCTAGCTAATATGATTTTAAAAAAATCTATTTTTAGTAGTTTTATTTTTAAACATGAATTTTATCATGTATTTAAATATTATTTATACCTAAATAACCAAAAATAGTTAAAAAAATTGAAGATTTTAAAATTTCATTTTTTGTGATTTTATTACATACTATATTGTTTTTTATTTTATCTTTTTACAGGTTGACACCACTTCACACTGAGCTTAGTCTTCCAATGGAGTGGTTAATGTAGTATTCCCATCCTCATGCACATGATATTAAAACTTTTATATGTTTTGATTAATTAGTGTATTATATAATTTTTTTTGTAAATTTGCACTTAATTCTTATTTTCTACTCACATGATATGAGGGTGTCTCGATTGGCTTCATTGCAACACAGACATAAGTAAGGATGTTTCCTTACCCATTTTCCATTTTAATATGAAAATACTCAAGAAATTTTTTTATCAAACTCATGATGATGCATATTATTTAAGGGAAATATGTACACACCCAATTTTTTTTAAGGTGCAACATTTCTTGACAAATTTGATGATGATGTAATGATCTCCACTAAAAACTTGTTTAGACCTAGTCTTCCCCTTTTACTAAATTTTCACTTCTTTTATAGAATTTTAAAACCTTATTATTTTTTCATTTTTGTCATTTTACTTAAATTTTTAAAAAAATTATCTATGATGAAAATAATATGGGGAAAATGAAACCATCATGGTGAAAAGGTAACTATTGTGGCAATTAAATCTATTCCACCTACATAAGCTAGTGTTTTTTTCCACCATATAAGTTTTTTTTTTTAAATTATTGCTCGAGACTTGAATTTTTGATGATTTTTATTTAATTTTTTATTTTTTATTCTTGAGTTTTACTTCTTGACTACCCATTTCATTACTAGTCTTATTTTTGTCAATCTCCATGACCTTCAAGTTAACCAAAATCATAGTCAATCTTCAATTAACTCTAAGTCATAACTTATTCTTCATTACAATTATTTAAATTTTATGAGAAATTAAGATCTAATTTTTTTACATGATATTGAATATTAGAATTTTTTTAGAGACATATTCAACTTTATTTTGTTTTAGATAAACTTTACCTTAGCCAGTACTCATCTTCTGGTCATTTTACACAAGTTTTGGAGAAAAGAATTTATTGAGCTTGAAACCAGTTCTTTGGTATTCATATATTATTAAAAAAATAATCCAAATAAATTATTATTCATATTTTTGTCTTTTTAATTCCATTATTTTTTCATCCTTATTTTCGGAGAGTTCCCAACATGATCATTGAGGAAAGGAACTAGTTACCTAAGGATTTTACATTTTCATCAATGATTTCTTTGCCTTCAATTGATATCAACATTGGTAAGGTTAGAGGATTTTATCTCTATTTTATTGTATTTATTTTATAATAATATAATTTTCTTAATGTTAGAATATATTTGAAATTTGGAAAAGATTCACAAAATCCAAAAAAAGAAACAAATCATTTTCTCGTATTCTTTTGCATTTGAAAAGAATAGTTTCATTTTATGTAGCTTCACTTGCATATCAAAACAACAACTAATAGTAGAATTTACATAAAATATATGATACTTTAGGTGAATATCATCATTATTTATAGGTAAAACCCCATTTAATTTTTAGTTTTATCTTAACACACATCCATGAACAAACATCGATAAAAGACATAAATTAAAGGCTAGAAAATTAGAAAATGAAAAACTTACACATTGCATGATAAAATAACATTGTTTTAAATCATAAAATCAGAATTAAAACCTTGAATTATATCAAACATACATCATTATGGTATCACACACAACAACTACAAAATTATTCAAAAATTGCATTGTAATTTGCATATGTAGATTAGACTCTAAAAACATAGAAGTTGTCTAGCACAAAACCAATATAGGTTTCAAATATGATTATTTATTTTCAAAATTTAAGTTTTAATTGAAAATTATATTTAATTTATTTGAATTTGAAAATGCAAAATAAAATAACATTTATTTAGTGAATACTTCACATTTGTAAATCAAAATAAAAACTTAAAATCAATAAGTTGCATTGTTCATTTAATTTATATTTTAGTAGAATTGCATTATCAAAAAATATAAAAAGAATAAAAGACCCTATTCTTTTTAATTTCAATTATTTATTTATTTTACTTCAAGTAATTTCATTTTAGTAAATACTGTAGTTTTATTTCCATTTGCAAAATATTTATAAAACATAAAAACACAACCAAAATTAAATACAAACCTCATCAAGACAAGGATGAGTACAAAACCTTTCAACCTACCTTCAAAAACAAAAAATATTTTTCCAAAAACACATCTAGATAATCTATATGCTTCCCCATCCCAAACTTACCTTACCCTACCAATTGATGATGCTCCCAAAGTGACCTTATCTCGATTTGGTAGGCATATTCCATAGAGTACTAACTCTCATACTAGTAGGTACCCTTGATATTGACATTTATTCTGAGCTTAGATTTTAATTATTACACTCCACATCTCTCCCAAACTTCATAATCATCCAAATTGATGCCCTTGATGAACAAGCCCATGCTACACCCTTAACCTATAACTTGTCTAGGGATATGTGTGGCTAACTTGTCTCTTACATAACCTTTCAAATATATTGTCACATTTATCTATGATTCCTATATTGATAGTATGTATAGCCTATTAAATAACCATGGCCTAATTAGAGTATATATAATATTCAGTGGTTAGTCTTTGAGCATGATATTGTGAATTTTGTTCTTATTTAATTGTTGGAGAGGTTTTCACCTCAAAGTATCTCATTCATATATATCATTTATTCTACTATTTCATCAATTCTTATTGTGTATCTAATTATTATTTTCATATTTTGATGATATATTATTTTATTGGTGTGAATTATATAGGTAATATGATTATAATTGGTATCAAATCATTTATTTGGGCAAGTTTATATGACATGTTATTTGGATATAGTATAGCTATTATACCAAGATCTAAGGAATAAAAAATTACTTTTCATCTTAGAATAAATTATGTTTTCCATCATCATAAATTTTTTAATTCTTTATGAAAAAAATCTAGAATTTTTTTCCATGCCTTTTACAAACTAATAGTCATTGGATTTGTCTCAAGCAAACAATCACAACAATATAATTTATTGGTATATTTTGGGGGGCTTGAAGCTCTTAATACTAAGGTTCATTCATGGATGGTCATAACAATTTTAGCCATAGGAAAAGGAAATAAAATCCAAAAATCCTTCACAAGGATGACATGGAATCCAAAATTTTAGATCATTTGGTTTCTAAAGTGGTTCACCAACTTTAGTCAGATATATAAATAATGGTAAATAAATATAATCTAGATGTAGTAACAAGGGAAATCATTTCTCAGTTAATGATTTGGTGGAGTGGCCTTATGGTGGAAGGATTACTTTCATTGAATAGACACATTCATGAGAATGCAAAGTGTTTATTGCATGTGCCAAAAAATAGGTGAGTTCCATTACAAGTTGATAACAACTGGTTTCATTGCTCAGTAATTAGTGTTTGGGTGTTGCTGGAAAACCGTATGGCTCACAAAATGAAAGGTGAACTAAGGAAGTAGGAACCTAAAAGCTACAAAGATTTGAAGGCAAAACAAGATATTTGGAAGATTCTTCAGAGAGGAAAGGTCATGAGTTACTTAGAGCGGCTGCATGGTTCTAAACCCCATATAAAAATGACATTTTTCAAAAATTGGGTTGATGATAGGGTAACCCTCCATGGCATCATGGTGAAGCTCACCGAGGAATTCATAGTGGAGGTCATGGGACTTCCAATGGAGGGTATAAAATTCTCTAAGCATACTAGTATATCTAATGAGGCATATAGCAAATTCTCGAAGTCAGATGCTGAGGAGCAGCAGTTGGAAAAGAGTGGAGATTTTTTTGACCTGGAGTAGATAAAAGGAATTTGGAGAGACGTCTTATGCTACATACATGAGTATTTTATACTTGATGGAAGAAGAAAAAGAGTCCATAAATTTCATTTTGTCTTTATTAATCATTTTAGGCACAAAGTTAGAATCTCCTTCCCTTTCTATTTGCACTTCTCGCTACTCCAAAGTCTGTTTGCTCATAGAAAAAAGGAGTCTCACCCTATACTGCATGAGGGATTGATCCTAATAATATAAGGTTTCTACAAAAACAATGCCATTATCCTGAATCCTTATTCAGACAAAAATAAGGATTCACAGAGTAAGAAAAATGAAACAGTGAAGGGGAAAGAAAAAGTCAAACCCAAATCCTCCAGCTTCAAAAAATAGATTATTGATGAGGAAACTTAGTGGGAAAGCACTCAAAGTTCTAAGGAGGAGAGTATGGAGGAAGAGGAAGGAACGGATAGTGAGAAATCCAGCTCTAATGAGGAAGGTAAAGATAAAAAGTGAGAATGAAAAAGAAGGGGACACTATAGAGGAAAAAATAGAATAGAAAGACTATGATCTTGAGGATATTCAGCAAGTGTTGGGGGAAAGTGAAAAAGAAATGGATGTGTTATTTGAGGAACTTGTTTCAAGAATAGAGAAGGAACATATAGTTCAAGATGCCTATCATGCAATGGAGACTAGAGAACAAGTTAAGGATGATCTTGTCCACAATGAAAGCCCTGTTGAAACTAAAGTACAGAAAAGAATGGAAGGGGAGGATCAAACTAAAAAGGATGAAGCCAATCCAAAAGAGAACACTAAATATTTTAGTGACGTTTGGAAGAATGACAAGAGGCATCCCTTCATGAATTTAGCTAAATGCAAAGTAGATGTTATCCTTCAAGTTGACTCATGGATGTATAAGGAAATAATGGGCCTCAAGAAGAAAATGGAAATATTGGAACATAATCAGGAAGCTGATCAGAATAAAATCAATAATTTGGAAATGCAGATAAGAGATATTCCTATCAAACTTAAAGATTATGAGAAAAATCTAAGAAGGCTCATTAAGGAAAGCAGATTGAAGATGGAGGAGGTTACTTCTAGCATATTTGCAGCTTCTGCTAACATTGGAAAATGAGCTAATGAGGAAATAAAATCTTTGGAGGGGCCTAGTAAGAGGACCAGACAGAGCTCGAGGAAGAAAGAAATGCAAGAGGCTATAATGTCAGCTATAATATCCATACAAGACACAGCTATGATCGGAAAGGAAGTGGTAAAGATGATCCTAGAATTAGAAGAGTAGGGTCTTTTTCCTCTTATTATTTTGGTCCTTTTAGTTGGATGTTATAACTAGTTCCATTTTTTGGTTCTTTGTTTTCTTTACATACTTGAGTTTCCATGTCTCTGTAAAACCTAGGGTCTTTCTTTTGATGATCTTGACTTGGGGTTTCAGGTCCCTGTAAAACCTATTTTTGTTACTGCTCAGCAGTAGGTGTTAGGTTTGTTTTACCTGA
This sequence comes from Torreya grandis, assembly GCA_037957365.1. NCBI lineage: Eukaryota > Viridiplantae > Streptophyta > Pinopsida > Cupressales > Taxaceae > Torreya > Torreya grandis. Next base: position 2,668,264 of record JARHVA010001480.1, on the reverse strand, counting down.
GGGCATTATTGTTATATCCTTCTTCCTTTGATTAAGGGTTTTGGGGTCCCTTCAAAACCTATTTTTACTTTAATCTAAAACAAGGGAAATCATTGAGGTAAAAGGAGACATCGACGATGAGAATATTTAGTTGGAAACTATCAATGGGTAATTAAACACTATTGTAGCTCAACTTTAGGTAAGTAAGCCTGCACTACTCTATTTGGATTCTCTTGACTAGAATAATAAAAAATCCAATACTAGTTCGAAGCACACAATGCCAAAAGTAGTAAATAAATTTCATGGTAAGGATCTACTCATTTGGATCAATCAATAGAACATTTATTTGATCTAAATCATACCTCATGTGCACAAAAGGTTGTCATGGCATGTATGTATTTATAAACTGAATAGTTCATTTTGTATCAATGGTTATGATTAAAAGAAAAAGAAGGGCCTTATTATTATCTTGTCAGTACTTACTGATGAAATGTAGATATACTATCATAAAAATGACTCTAAACAATAATTTAGTTATTTATCAAAGTTGCACAAATAGGGCCTATTAAGGATTATATTAATTAATTATAAAATCTCTCCTTACACATGGATGACATCAATAAGGACAACATAAATGGATTATTATAGGTGGGATCAAGGATACCATTCATCTTGATGTCGACAAGTTTAATCCAAGTTTAGTATCTAAATCCATAACATTGGCATGAAAGGTAGAGGAAAGAGATCTGGTCAAATGAAGGGCTTTCACTATTGGATGAGAACACAATTCCCTAGCATAATCATTTCCTTAGCCTATAATATTGACCCCTCAACAAATTGAAGATAAGTATATAAAAGGGTTATGTTTTAGTTGTGATATAAAGTGGAAAAAATGACATAAATGTTACAAAAATAATATATTATATACTGAATGAGATAATGAATATGAATGAGATGATGCCACCTCAGGTGAATGTGAGAAAGATACAAAGGAAGAATCTATATATTCCCACCATACTATCTCTTATCATGAACTTTCATTTATTAGTGTGCATCAAACACTTAAGGCTATTGGATTCCTAAATAAACATAAGGTGATAATGTTGGTTCACGCAATGAGTACACATAGCTTCATCAACAATAAGTTGGCTATTTGATTGAACTATTTTATTTATCTAGTTCCAAAATTTTAGGTAATGATTGTAGATGGTAACACAATCAATTATTCTAGGAAATACCATAATATTAAGCTTATTATTGGATATTATAAGATAGATTATCCTATGTTTTCTATTCACATGGGTGAGGAAGATGTTTTTTTGGGAGTATAATGGCTTACAACCTTGGGCACAATATATATGAATTTATAGGATCTTTTAACTACATGGATTATGGGGAAAATATCCAAAATTGGTTATTTCACACAATATGATGAATACTATCACAAAAGGGGTTGAAGGATTTTTATCACAATTTTTATCCATAGAAGTTTAATCAACAAAGACATATACATAAGATTCTTAATGATCCCCTAATTAATTTTATTTCCATGCCAAAAGGAGTATCACCAAGTAGATAAAATTATTTTGCATTTCACCTACTTCCTATTAGTCAACCTCCTAATATTAGACCATATAGGTATCAATATGCAAGTAAGAGTGAAATTTAAAAGATGGTACATGAGATGGCAAATGCAAGTATTATCATACATATCTAAAGTAAATATTAATCCCTGATGGTCATGGTGTCTAATAAAGATGAAACTTGGAGGATGTGCCTAGATTATAGAGAACTCAACAAGTACATCATCAAAGATAAGTTCCCTATTCTAATAATTTATTATTTTATAAATTAATCACATGTTTCCATTTACTTTTCAAAACTAGATCTTTATTCTAGGTATCATCAAATTCAGATTAGAGATGAGTATATCCTTGCTTTCAAAACCCATGAAATCCAATATGATTTTATGGTCATGTTGTTTGGTTTCAAAAATGCACTGTATACATTTAAATTTTTTATGAACACTATTTTTAGGCCTTTTTTGAGGAAATTTGTGTTGGTATTTTTTTTATGACACCCTGATAAACAACAAAACTTGGGAAACACATTTGTGACATGTGAAATAAGTATTGTTAGTTATGGAACAACATAAACTTTATACAAGACCTTTAAAATCTTATTTTGGATTCCAAGAGGTGTAGTACTTAGATCATATTAATTCGTATGAAGGATTTAGATTTTATCCTCAAAAAAACAAAACTATGATGGAATGGTAAGTGCTAAAAAACCTCAAAAATATTAGGTTTTTTTGGGGATATTAGGTTACTATCATAGATTTGTGAAATATTATTGAAATCTAAAAACATCACTCCCAACATTATTAAATAATTTTTTTTAATTATAATTATGTACCTACTAAGGATTTTGAAAAGCTGGAGGCTATGTGCACCACTCCAATATTGGTTACCCCTAATTTTATAGTTGATTATGATGCATCAAGTTATGGCATGGGGTAGTAATCATGCATGAAGTAATTCCCATTTCATTTTAGAGTTTAAACTCAAGGGTAAAAATAATCTAAAGATAATTTATGAGAAAGATATGCTAGTTATTCCTCATGCGGTCAAGTAATGAAGACCTTATTTAATGGGTAGACACTTTAAGGTAAAGATTGATCATGATAGTATAAAATATTTTTGATTTTTAATAATTTACATAAGAAAAAAATATAAGTGAGTGTCTATAATTTTGGTATATGACATGGAAAAAATCTATAATAAAATAAAAGAGTGTGTTGTAGTAGATGTACTATCTAGGAGGGATGATTTGAAATGACCATTTAGTAGGCATTTGGTTAGAAGAGGAATGAAAAAAATGGGATAATGAAAGGGATAAACAAGTTTTGATTCAAAATATATATCATGGTTTTGATGCCTCAAAAAACTTTGAGTGGAAATCTAATGCATTATGGTATTAATATAGATTAAACCTATATAAGAATTCTAGTCTCAAGCACAAGATCCTTAAGGAACTTCATTCATCTCTAATACGGAAACACTCATGATTTTTTAAAAGCTATCATATCATCAAGAGATATTTATTTTTGGGAGTACTCAAGGGGGAGATACAAAACTTTATGTTTGAATGCATGGTGTGTCAATATAAAAAGGGTGAAACAATCAAGACACCCTATCTTTATAACCTTTATCCACTCCTACTTAGAGGTAGGATAAAGTCTCCATGGATTTAATTAAGGGGTTGTTGAGGTTTGAATATAATAATTTAATCATGATAATTGTGGATAGGCTTATAAAATATTATCATTTTTTATCCTTATCCTTGCCATGTTTAGCTAGTATAGTAGCTACTACTTATATGTACATAATTCAAAAGTTACATGATACTCACAAGATCATTGTAAGTGATTGTGATCCCATATTTACTAGTAATTTTGGGACTGATTTATTCTCATGTTTGGATATTCATTTTTGTCATATCTCATTATATTAGCCTCAATTTTATGGTAAAATAGAGGTCATCAAAAAATGTCTAGAAGGGTATCTCCATTGTTTTACATTAGATAAAAAATAACAATGGGTTCATTTTCTAACACTATAAAAATGGTGGTACAACACTTCATTCCATACCTCTTCCAAAATATCTCCATTTGTGATGTTTTATGGTTATAAACCCCAATCCATCACTTATTCCTTGAGGGCGTATCCCAAGGTTCAAACTATTAAAGTACACATTCGATGTCAACATGAGGTACTAACTAGTTTGAGAGAGAATTTGTAAATGACAAAAAATATAATGGCTTATCAAGTGGATCAACATTGGAGTGAGATTTTTTTTGAGATAGGTGATTGAGTATTTATGTGATTATATCCATATAAGTAGATATATCTGAATCAAAATAAAAAGGATAAAAAACCTTCTTAAAAACATATGTAACTTATAAGATCATAAAAAAAATTGAAAATTTTCATACAAGTTGGAGCTACCCAAGTTCAATCGCATACATCCTATATTTCATGTATATTTCCTAAATAAGGAAATTGGATAGAGAGTTTATACTAAAATTGAGTTACTATAACTATTATGAAGAAGGCCAAGTCATTCTAGAACCCAAAAAGGTTGAGAATAAGATATTTTAAGGAGTATTTGATCAAGTGGAAGATTTTTAATTATGAAGATGCAACATGAGAGGATGAATCCTTTCTATAGAAAAACTAGAGTTTTTCAACACTTAGAGAAATTTTATTTTGAATGGAAAGGGAATGTTATTCCCTTAACGTATAGAATTTATAGGGATATGTGTGGTTATTTTTCTCTTACATAACATTTCATAATATCCTATCACATTTATTTATGATTTTTATAGTGTTAAATATACACATAATATTTTTAAACTTTATCATTTACTTAAGATTTGTCTCTTTTAAGAATCTGTCAAGTTTCAATCTATCTGAGTGCATACCTTAAATATTACTTTGATAAAGGGATGTGTAGACCATTGGTGTTTTGCAATATTGTTTGTCAATTATATCATTACCTAAACCCATTACATCCAACTCCCCAAGCAATTCAAACCCCTTTTATCCATTTCCATAAGCAATTATCCTTTAAAGTATCCCATAATTAATAAAACACCCTATCTTCCTACTAAGTCAGTCAACTAGACTCTATTATAAAAGTAATAATGAATGCTATGTAAATAAGTTATCTATGTTGACCTAGTTCGAGGCCCAATGATAACTTTTTATTAAAACAAGGTCATGTTAGCAAACTTTGTTGGCTAAAATTATGAAAGGGTTGGGAGTTATTAATTATTATAAATACAAGGATAATTTTAATACAATATAGAACATTAATTTTCACATTATTAGAACTCATAATTCTACTACATCTACATTTGAAGGAGCCATTGCTTAAGGTTTGCCTTAGAGGGAAGATAAATTGTCTTCTGGCAAGTCTTGGATGAAAAATAGGATTATTTGAGCCTAGACCCAATTTATATAGTGTGATCCTTAAAAAGACACAACATCTTAAAAATAACCATTAGCCAAGGGAGAGATTGAGACTCGATAGGTTCACCCAAAGGTAAGTATTTCCATCTTTTATTATTTCATTTGATAGACAGATTTGTAAAAATTAATGTGTTAAATACATAACTCCTTACTTATATTACCTCTATAATTAAACATGGTATAGATATAGGGCCTTATTTCTTTCCATCTTCCACCTTAGATGATCTAGGCTCCCATTTACCCATCATGATCCCTTGATTTTCTTTTATTTGTTTAACCATCCCCCTTTGTATAGTAAGCTTTGGTGAGCAATAAAATAGTTTTATTTTATGTATTTAAACCTAGCTAGGTTTATTGCATGGTATGATTTTCCTAGAGGATTTGTAACTCTCTACTTTAGTGTTGTGTGATAAGTGTTCCCCTAAGTAGGTTTAATGGATATAATTTTGTCATGCCCCTAATATATAAAGTATCACAATAGATGTTAGTTAATTATCTTATCCTAGATTAGATTTACTAAGTAGGATAAGTTATATATCTATATTAATATATTACATACATTCTAGTAAATTTGACATGAATCTAACCCTTAAATTTTTAATTTTTCATTTACAGTCAACTAGGTCATGTTGGTTGACCTAGTTACAACTTATGTTTGCATATCTATGATCTATATTTAACTAGGTTACATTGGTCAATTGAGTTTTTTCGTATGCTTTTAGGGTTTCATCTCAAATTAACTAGGTCATGTTGGTTGACCTAATTATTTTTCTTATTTTCTAAGTTTTCATTTACATACAAAGAGGTCAAGTTAGTTAACCTAGTTCATTTCCATAGTCTTTATTTTTTTTAATTTTCAACCAACTATGTCATGTTGGTGGACCTCATATTAATTTAATATTTTTAGTTTTTTATCTTTATAAAGACTAATTCAACTTGGTCGACCCTATTTGGCATCTATGTTTTTTATATTTTTACCTCCACAAGACTAAATCAAGCCTAGATTACCTAGTCAATTATCATATCTTTAGCACTCTTAGTCAACCAACTAATTCAACCTAGTCAACCTATTTATATTGGTTAGGTTCATTCTAACTTAGTACTTTAATTTTGTTAATTATCTCAATTTGTTGTTTCTATTTTTTTTAAAAATACTTAGTATTTCAAATTTAAACTCTTTTTTCTAATTTTTAGTTCTATAAATTTGTATCACACATTCAACTAAGTTGACTTAGCCAAATTAGTTTTGTCTATTTTAGTTGATAATAAACCAAGTCAACTTGACTGATCCTATAGGACATGACTGACATAGTATACTTTTTTATTACTATTTTTCCTTCTATAATTCAACTAGATTGGCATGGCCAACCCTTTAGGTCATGGTCAACCTAGTATAATTTTAGACTACTATTTTTATTTATAGAAAAAAACAAGGTTGACCTAGTCGACCTTGTAGGTCCTAACTGACTTAGTAACATTTTAGACTACTAACTTAGTAAGTGGCCAACTTAGCTTAGTAAGTGGCTTACCTAGTTTGTTCTGGCCTATTTTTACCCTAATTTAATAGGTGGTCAACTTATTTTAGTAGGTGGTTTACTTAACTTCTTTTGGCCTATTTTTTTCCTAGTTCATTAGGTCACTGACTTCATTTATTAGGTGTCCAACCTAGTTTGTTTTGGGCTATTTTTACCCCAATTCAATAGGTGGATAAATTAGTTTAGTAGGTGATTGACCTAGTTTATTTTTTCCTATTTTTTCCCTAGTTCAAAAGGTGTCCAACCTAGATTATTGTGGCCTTTTTTAACCCTAGTTTAGTATGTGACCAACCTACTTTATTTTGTCCTATTTTTTCTCTAGTTAAATAATTGGCCAACATAGTTAAGTAGGTGGATGACACAATTAGTTAGGTGGCTAACCTAATTAAAATAACCTAATAATTTCATAATTATGTCTTGATTTAAGCTTTCAATCATTTAAGAACATTTTATAATGAAGGATTTACATCATAACCTCATTTATTTTATCACTTTAGATGAAACTATTAAATTATTTCCTTCATGTCTTCCTAATCCTAAACCAATTATTGTAGCATGCAACCTAAATTTTACATCCTCAAAGAAAACATAATGTAATATAGTTGAATTTACTCACATTTTTCCTCCTCTTTCTACCAATTTTAATACTCATCCATCAAAAAATCCTCCTCCACCCAATAATCCTAATCTTCCCATTGATGATACTCAACTCTTTGATCAAATATTTCAACAAACAAAAAATATACAAATCACTCATAGTAATCAAATTATGTGAATGAAATATCATATATTAAAAATGGATAGTCAACCACCTCAAAACATCATAATTCAACCAAATAATAATTTTATCCCTCCTCCTCTTAGAGATGCCAATGGGTATATCATTCCTCAACCTCCCATGCATAAAAAAATGCTTCAACTTGTCCAAAATCAACCATTATCTCCATTAATTTTATCCATATACATTGGAAACATTTATCAAAATATTACATATCATAGAACTAAGGACTCTACTATCCATATTAAATCTTTTTATAATATCTATAAGGAATGGGACCCAACTAACACTTTTAATAATACTAGACATCTTGTCAAAAAATTCATGAGAGATGATTTAGAATGTTTTAATAAAATCCTTTGACATTATATCTTACAACTAGAGGATTCAGTGGATGCTCTAGTTAAATTATTTCAACACAATGATCTTCCTAAAATAGCTTTATCCACTTCATCAATGTTAAGAAACTACCTGACAAATATGTTTACCCTTTCATGGAATGATGAAAGTCTATATATCACAAATTAAACCATAACATGAGTGATGATAATAGTTTAAAACTATTTTTAACTTCTCTTAAAGCTCATATTTAATATAATGTGTGGATGTTTCCCCATAAAAATTTAGAAGAATCCTTAGACCAATAAAAATGTCAAAACTTATTATGAGTCAATTTGAATCACCTCAAGCAACTACTAAGGAATATCTACAATCATTTTATCATAACATTGATTCATATAAGCCTACATAACCTCAAAATGGAGCATCTATTTTAACCAATTTCCACCTAACTCACCCTCTTTTGATTCTAGAATAACCTAAGAATAAAATTCGACCCTTTAAACCCATGAGATTTGACCCTTCCAAACCACCTCCAAAATGGTACAATCATGATAAGTTTTTTTGGTGGCATGATATGATAGGTCATTCTCATGAGACTTGTCATGATATTCATTTATTCTTCCTTACCTTATTTCTTGTTTCACAATTTAATTTTGATGTTTTTACACAAAAGTGTTATTAAGACTATTTTCAAGCCTTACAAGCCCAATCTAAATAATCATAATCACTTCAATATCACATACCTAAATATCAATAAAAATTACACCACACTACTACCTCATCCACTAATGTTTTCTAGACCATATTTGATCCTCATTCTTATAAAAATAAATAAATAATAGCTAACTTGAACAACTTTAAGTAGGTGGTTGTATATGTTAAATCTCCAACTCTTAGATCACACAAACCCAATGAGCTCTTAGTTAAAATACCTTCTCCAAACTGAATCATAAATGATATTTATTTATCTTATATACCTCTCCTAAAATTCATGTGTCAATTTCAACATCCTTAAAATCCAACATACCAAGAACTTTACTTGTGTCAAACTCCATCAGCCAACCCCATGTAGTTCATTCTAACAGTTTAGCTTCACCTCACTCCACATCACTTATTGGGGAATCTTGTGATTCCCATACCTAAATAAAATTACCCTTTGTGTAATCCTATGATACCCTAACTTATTCTAAATTTAATAATAACAAATAAATTCAACTTCAAGAAACCTTTTGAGACACGTAGGTTTGTATTTCACATGTTCATATTTGATATAGACATTGGCATATATTTTGATTATTATTTAGGTCTCATGTTTTTGTGGGGTTTATCTCATTTAATTTTATTTTATATACACCATTTTATCCTTTTTGGTTATTTGGTATTTTCATTTTTAGCACCATTTCTTTATTTTTGCTTCATTGGCTTTATTTCATTTTTATTTTGGCCTTTGTTTTCATTGTGGTTCCTAGGTAGCATATTTAGGTTTTACATTGATTTTAATTTTATCATAATTATGTCATTATTTTCCTTAGTTTTTATATGATTATTTGGTCCTTATTTTATCTCCATCTCTTTCAGTCTGACTATTAATTTCATTAGCGTTTGTGTTAAATCCATTATTGGTTAATACATATTCCTTAGTGACATGATTATTATAGCATATCCTTATCCATTTCGTATCACTATTTTACCTCCTTGTGAGTAGATAAAATCATATTCATCATTGTATCACTCATTACATGGATGTATCTCTCACAATCCCCATATTTCTTTTATTTTCTTTTATTTGAATCACACATAGGTCAATTTTGAGATTGCACACTTAATTTTGGGCACGTATAGGAGTCTTTAGACACCATGGTTTTTAGGTCCATTTTTTCTGTGACTAAGTGTAATATCTCTTGTGTTCATCATTTATTTCACTCATGATTAGTTATCTAAATCTATATAGAGGATTAATAGAAAAAGATAAAAGAGTTAAAAACCAAATCATAAAAGAAATAAAAGGAAATGATCAAAAGATAAAAAATAATCTTAAAATTTAGATAAAACTAAAAGACATGGTATAAATTTATAACATATCCTATATTAGTTGAATCTCAAACTCTGTAGTTGGCTTCATGATAGAGCCAAGTTCCATTGGGGTGTGGTAGGTTAGTAGACTAGGGTAGGAAGTCTCATTAATTCATAGTACCACCTACTTTTTCATCAACATGCCCAATATTCATAGTCAACTGATGGATCTATAAGGTGTCATGAAGATTGAGGAACATGTTGTGGGAAGGTGGGTAAATTTTAATTTTCATGCATATAATCTTCATGGGATGATATATATAATTCACTTGTTAGCGCAAACTTTGTGATCATTAGTTGAGTGTCTTAAATCCTTAATGTAGATAGTTATCATCCTTTACCACTTATTTTGTGTTTCATTACTATTAAGGATGTTTACATCACCCATATAGTGACTCACATTTCTTATTTACATCACAATATTCTTGTGATCCATTTATTATATTTGTTTTAAGATGATCACATCTTTGATCACATCTACCTACTTAAGCCTTTTGGTTTAAGTTCATGATTTTCATTATAATACCTCAGATAGGACCAAGTTTTCCTCAAAAACATCCATTTAATTTTTCTAACCACACCACATTATTATCATATTTTTCATGTCATTAGGTGGTTGTGTTTTCTTACATCACCATTTAGAGCAAACACTAAGTTTGAGTTGTCATCCTTTAGAGCTTTTGTTTTTTATCTATCCATCATGTTCTTGTTTTATTTTTGTGGACTTCACTTATATTACATAGGTCATTTTAATTTCATATATATTTTTATTTATGTATGACTTGACATGTTTGTCTTACATTTCAACTTAAATTTCATTTTCAAACATTTAGAATTTTTTCATGCTTTGTTTGACATGCTTGTCTTGAATTTTGATTTACATTCTCATTTTCTATCATTTATGTTTTATTTGTGTATTGATTTTACATGTTTATCCTATAAGGAATTATATTGATTTACCTCCATATCTTCATTTTATATTTATTACATTGATATTTAATTTACTTACAATGTTTTACATGACTTTTCACATAATTTAGCATGTTTTACATTCATTTGTCATCATTTTGTCATTAAATTCATGGTGTCTTGGTTCTAACCTAGCCTTAACAATACTAACTTTCCATTTTTATAAGTAATTTAATCTATTTTGAGTTATCAATTAATACTTTGACCATGTTACATATGCATGCCTTATTTCTATTTTTAGTCTTATATCCATGGGGTTTCTCAAATGTAGGTATTCCACACTTCATGATCAAGATATGATATTTTCATGTAGTCATTTAATATAAAGGTAAGTCAAGTTATGTATATGGTACCTTTTGATCTCAATTTATGACCCACAATAGAAATAGTTATTGGATTAACTAATATGATGGGGCAAAGGGAGATACTAGCACATAAGACACAGTGTCTCCTAATTTTTAGGACTTAGTTGGTTAAATACAAGGTATGAGAACTTTTTAATCATTTAATTAGGTGAGAAATGGAAATTAACCATTGATAGTTCAATCCACTCTTATTTTCAGAGAATCTATCTTTATAATGTTAGCTTAAGTAATTTTACTTGTTCATGTTGAGATCACACTATAATAAAATAGACATAATACTCATCACAAAAAATTTAAAAAATGGAAAAATTAGTGGGGCAATAAATTATATGGTTCCTTAATTGAAACAAAGTTGACAATGTTGAAAGTTAAAAACATGTTTGATTGCAATCATACCATTATTCACCAGGTCTAACTATAGCGCAACTTGAAGTAATTCAATAGGAAAGATTATGAGGAGGTAATTGAACATATTATTATTAATTTATATTAAATAAAAGTGTATGAAAGGCCTACATATATTTCACATGATGTCTTGGCACAAATTCAAATTAAACATAACATAAATTCAAAACCAATTAGACTATCTATTACACAATCTGATTAAATATCCATTATAATAAAAAAAACATTGTAATATTTTATTAACATCAATTAACTCTCTTTCATCAATAAATAAAGGGTATTACTAAATAAAAACATGAATTTCAAACTAGACTTGGATCTGCTTTAGTGTCATTGAAAAATCATTTAACAGTGTGCTCTAGGTAGATAATCACAAGTCAAAACACAACAAGAAAATGATACGATTGAGCCTATCATAATTTATATATATTTTTGTTTTATAAAATCTCCCCATTCAAAATAATAATATATCCAACATTTTATATAAAATAGAATCAAAATTACATCCAAGTAGCACAAGGATCCCATTTCTAGCCATGATGAGAACTACATGATATTACAACTATATTTGATTAGAATATTCCTTCCACTCTCAAAATAGGTTAAATTATATCTATATTTTATCCATAGTTATGAGACCTATTTAACTAAAATCATTACACACTTCTCCCTTTATAACAAGTATTTTGAATGAATCTTCCATTCAGCCTACTTGGGAGAATATTCATGTCAATAATTTACCAACTCACTCCATATATTTCCCTTGACCAATTAGACCCCTTAAAATCTAGCCTGATTGATCATTCTACTACCTTCCTTAATTTTTCCATTCTAACATTTTTATGGGATATCAAATATAGTCCTATGCCTTTTATGGCGATTCAATTAGTTGATGTGGTTTAGATCCATCTTTGTTTTATGTCTTTAGGATCTCTTTACCACTTGACACCTATATGTAGTCTCTAGTACATATTATTTTGCCATATGGAACAATTATTTACCTTATTATCCATTCATAATCCTCCCTAATCACTTATTTGTCCACCTGAGAGCCATTTCTTCTTTGTAGGCTCTTTTCTCCTTGCCCCGCTAGCCCTAAAATTATCGGGTTATCACCATATGGTTCAATCCCACTATTAGAGATTAAAAACTACATGGATCACCCTAGTATTTTATGGTAGTGATATTTTTCCATGTGGCATAATATTTTTAGCCAAAAGGCTATGAACTATATGGTGAAAACCTTGGCTTCCAAGTTATTGAGTCACTCAGTTATCACCACATAGAATAATATTACTAACCTAGAGAAATGAATCTACATAGACCACATAAATACTATGGGGTATAAATATGTCACCATGTGGTTTAATCTCACTAACACAAAATATTAAAACTATATGGCAAAAACCTTGGCTTTAGAGTCATTGGGTCATTGGGATGGTACCACATGGAATCATCTCAATGACCTGTAGTCTTAGGGCCCTCTATGTGATGATTTCCTCCTAAGTCCTTAGGTCCCCAATACTATTCCATGTGTCATAATCTCAATACCCCAATATCTTGATAGGTTTGAATAAAATGGCTAACTATTTTGATCAACCAAGCTTGATGAATACATTTTAAGGCATGAAAACCATCTACATACACATCAATGCTTGAAACACTTGGATATAATATTATTCCAAGGTTATTAAAAACATGTATAAAATAGAGAATGATTTTTTATTTTTAAATAAATGCATTTTCATAGTTTGATCATGATTTCATATAGTTGATTGTCGATTGGAATAAACTTGACTAGAGATATTAAGGTCTTAACTAACTATATAAAATCCTAAATTTAAAAATTGAATAAATATTTATAATGGGACATTATAAGGGCTTAGTAAATTATCCAAAATAAACCATTAAAAAGACATAACTTGATCTCAAAACTCATATTTATTTATCAATTGGGTCTAATGGTATGAACAATGTAAGAGTTTTCAAAATAAAATATTGTCTAATATTAAACATCATTAATACATGGACCAAAGTTTACACTCAACAAATTAAAACATGATGTTATAAGATGGAGATAAGAATATTTTATTAAATCAAGAAAAAAATAGAAGCTCAGAGCTTAATATCATTTAAAAATCAAACCAACATAGGAATTCAACCAAACAAGCCAACAAATTCCTCAAAAGGAAGAAGATCAAACTCTTTAGCAATAGATGGCCCCCATATGAAATTTTTTAAATATGTGGAATGTTGGATCTAATAAGTTTATACTTTCATGGGGAGAGAATGTTTCATAAACATTTAAAACCTACACTATAATTCTTCACTCTTGGATAATAAGTGAAAACTAAAAATAATTTGCTAGATAGAATCATAAAGATGAAGGCACTAAAGTCTTCTTCAACATGTGACATACTAAGTTCCAATTCAACCTTAGACCATTAGTTGTAAATGTGATTAATTATTTTATATCTCTTGAATTTACATGACATAATTTAGACATATTTAAACAACCATAACTTATGACTTGGAAAACATTGGTTATTTAGATTGGGGATGAATGGCATGGGAGTTGCTTTGCTGCCAGCTAGGAATCTATAGTCTTAATAGAGATACATTTGGTATTGATAAAGGACTTACTCTACTTCTATCCAAGTGGGAAAGACTAAAATGGAGTTACTTGAATCACCCTTTTGAGATAAATCTATATTTTACATTTGGATCTAGTTTCCTCTTATATTTTCTTATGAAAACATTTTGTAGTTTTATTGATTAAGGGTTAGGCACCAATCCATGGGAAGAATGATAGAATAAGAAATTTTAGATTAATAAGACAAATTAAAAATAAATCAGTGCTTCTATTTCCTTCAACTATTTAATAAAGTGCAATTTATGGTTTATATAAGAAAATAAATTGTTCTAAATTTACAAGTTCTATTTTGAATTACCAGCATTCAAAATTATGAAAATGTATAAAAGAATTATTACAAGTTTATGGAGTTTTTTAATAATGAATACTTAATGTATAAATTTCTAATTCTTAATAAATCTTATGAATTAGTAACCATTTTAAATGACCAACCCAAATAAATCTAAGAACATCTCAAACTAAACATATTATTTTTTAATTTTCTACTTCTCCTCAGACTTGGTTTTGATATAATATTAGATGTGAGTAGGATTTATTTTATGGATATAATTTTAATTAATGATAATAAACCACCTATAATAGAACTAATTTCTCATGATATGTTAATTAGCTATACCCAATAAATCTTGTTTTATAAAACACACTAAAAAGATACCAAAGGCTCAAATGAAACAAGCCAACTTAAATGAGTTGGGAGGGAAAGAAATTTTAAAAAAAAAAAGTAAAGAAAGGAACAATAGAAAGAAAACCTAAGCCAATAAATCATGAAATTTTTTAAAATATATGCATGTAACAATCCTCATGATTCTCATTCTAAAATGATGTTAGATGGAACAACTAAAAATTAATGCTTTAGAAAATATTAGTTGACTGGTAGTTTTAGGTCATTACCTTGTATATATTTCAATCTAAAAGTATTCTATCCTAGTAATTTTTTAACTTGATAAAGACAAATCTAATTATAACTTAGTGTAGAATACTGACATTTAATATCATGGGTTTTGTCCCATAATAAAACCAATTATAGAATGCAAAAGCATTTCACTTGTGTATTTCTATAAAACCATCTTTTCATGGCTACCTAGTGCTTGATAAAATTATGCAAGGCTTCATCCCTCATTTCATTGATATGAATGAGGTCCAATATCTTGGATTGACCTATACCATTTTCTTCCAAGTAGTCATAGATGAACTAATATGTAGGTCTCTAGAGTGTCATTAGAAATATTGGCTTTGTACCATAAACCAACATGAAAGGGGATCTTTCAAGACTCCTCTTGTGCCTTGTATGATCAGCCCATAAAGAATATTTGAGTAGAATATTACAATTATGTGGGTTATCATCTACTTATTTATTAATTATATTTAACATATTATTTATAGACTCGTCCAAACCATTCCCCTATAGGTAATAGTTTGAATAGAACTTCAATGCAATTATATTTCAATGTGTCCACTCAATTAGCTCAATTGATTAGAAGGCAATCCCATTATCACACACAAATGTTGCATGGGTGTTGAATATATTTGTAATGTGATCTTTAAGGAATCTAATAACATACTAAATAATGATATTATTGGTTACTTTTGATTTAACCCATCTTGTGTAATATGTATTCATTGTAACAATGAATCCATGGTCAGTTGAAGAGTTTAGATTTATGACTCCAATGGATTTTATCCCCCATTGAGAAAATGGATGCTCATTCATTGCTATTTTAAGGTGCATATCAACATGAGTCTCCCTATTTATAAATGTTTTATAGAGATTATAGGATCTCACATGAATATGAAACATTATGGAATAATGTTGGCTAATAATAACCAACCCTTAAGATATTTTTAGATGTCACAATGTTAGAAAGATGACCACTACCTAATTTATCATGGAAATAAGTAATTAAATCTAGTGCTTCCTCTTATGTTAAACATCTCAAAAAATTACCTTCATGATTTCTATGATACAAGATGCCTTTATTAAGAATGAAATGAGTGGCCTTCAACCTTAATGATATTTTTTGTGTCCTATCTAGGTCAGCTAGTGGAGAATCATAAATAAGTAATGAATAATAGAATCATACCATGGGTTGAGCTTCAATTTAGACTGATTCACTTGGATAACAACAATACTAGGGTCAATTTTAAAGATTAATTGTGATAGAACTTGACCTCAAAATATATTCATGGGCCTAACTTCAATGTCATATTCTTAAAGTTTTGAGACCCAACATCATATTCTTTCTCCAATTTCATTCTTCCCCAACATCATTTTGACAGCAGGATATAGAACCATAACATGAATTTATTTGTTGCCTTTACAAGTGCATAATCTTTCTTGTCCAGAATGACATATTTTAATTCAATTTATTTCAAAATGGTGCTCATAAAAGCTATGGGATACTCTCCATCTTATAGTTTCTAAGGATGAAAATAATGGTATGATCAAATGAAAATGAATACAAGTAAAAATCTTTTGTGTAATCTGAGATCACCAAAATGGCAGCTTGAATTATGTCATCCTTAATATATTGAAAGGAGGTTTTTTAGATATGTGTCCACTCAAATTTATCTCATTATTTTAACATGAAATTCTATGGTTTAGTTATCTCATCAAAACCTAAAATGAATTTCCACATGAAATTAATTTTATGAAAAAAATATTTTAATTCCTTTTCACTATTTGGTAATTGAATATTATAAATGGTATCAAATTTTTGAAGTTAAATTGACATAACTTATTTCTTAATTATATGACCAAGAATTTTATCTTTAGTTGTAGAAAAATACATTTAATTGGATATAGTGAAATACCAAACTTATGACAAAATTCAAAGATATTATTCAAGTGTTTTAAATGGTTTGATCCAAATTTATAAAAAACTATATATTCATTCATATAAAAAATAATTCACTTACCAATCAAACCTTTAAATGTTATGTCCATCACTCTTTAGAAAGTGGCACTGGAATTGATCATACGAAATAAAATTTTGTTATAAACAAATGCTCCCCATGTTTTTGTAAAGGTTGTCTTAGATCAGCCTTCCATGTCAACCAAAACTTGATTGTAGCTTGAGAACCCATCTAGGAAAGACATCATCTCATATATGATGACCATTTAAATGAATTCATTTAGTGATGGTAGTGAATAATTATTTATGTCTAAATCTTGATTTAAATTTCTAAAGTTAATGTAGAGATGAATTTATCCATTTTTCATTCCTATTGTCACTAAATTGGATACCCAAGTTGAATTTTGTACATGAAAGAATATACAAACTCATAATAACTTTTGAACTTCCTTCAATATAGGTGACTCAATAATATGATTGAATGGTCTTGAGCACTACCTAAATGGATTCTTATCAGATTTTAATGGAATATCATGCATCATGATGGTGGGATTAAACACCTTCAGGTCACCATAAGTCTAAGAAATGATGTCTTCCTAATGGGTTAACATCATTAATAAAATCTACATTTTTCATCACTACATTCTAGCCCTATAATGATGTTTTGAGGTTGATCTATCATCCCCATGTTAATAACTCTAAACCTCTAATTGGGGTGAACAACTCTCTCAAGCCTAGTTTTAGTCCTTTATAAGTCAAATATCCTTTCTAATGATATTATTCCATTTGGAATTTAATTGTCCTTAAGCTATAAAACTCCATCAACATCATAATATTATTCATTCAAATCACTCCTTTCATCCCCATCAAACACTTGCATGTCAAAAGAATTAGAATTAGAAAGGAATTATATAACATGTATATCATCATCAAACACTTGAAATTTATTCACATTATCAAGCACAAATGGAAATTAAACCAATTTAACAAATTTTTTATCCAAAGGTGTATAGTTATCAATAGAAACAATAAGTGAGTCCACCATGGCATTGCCAATTCTAATAATGGCAAAAATCTTAAGTGCATCAAAGGATTCCATAAAATATTAAGCATGGTATTTATGATTATTCAAATAAGAAAGATTACATTGGAATTTATTCCTTACTTGATTGATGATTAATTCACATTTAACATATACCTTTAATTGATGGACATCATCCTTAGCTACAAATTATAATCTAGAGATTAGCACTTCATATTTTATTATTTATTAGTATAGTGAAATTATAATCTATATGCAACAACATTTTTTAAGCATAAATATCAATAAGTACAATACCTACTCTTAAACCTTACTTAAATCAATATCCATCAAAATATAAAGACCATATACCTAAATTTTGATCCAGGTCAATTTGTTTCATCTTTGATGGTTTGGTGGTCAAAGTATAGACACCTAAATCCATGGAGGTAAAATCAACTCATTCATTGATTGATTTGTATTATGTAATAATTAATTGCATGTGTGTCTCTTTATCAATCCTAATTTGATTTTCCACTCCTCTCCATGGTAACCACATATGCGAGAATTTTATTTCCATATAATCATTTAAATATTTTGACTAATATCTACTTAGCAACGTGCCACATGCCTCTGGGATCTCAACCACTTGTATTTTCATGAAATATTACATCCCTGGCTTAGATTAAATTTTCATATAAACATTCAATAATTCTCCTACAACCTTGAAATTATAATTATCTAACTATACTACCACCTTATCTAATTTCACAATCACTAATATGTTTCCTAAAGATCCTTACAACCATGACATTAGTTTAGGTACTTGAATAAACAAAGTAATTACGTAAATTATTATAAAAGATTTGGAATATAATTAAAAAGGTTAAAACATTAGTTTTGGCTTTATGTATCATAACATTAGTATTTGTCATAGCCTTATTTTTGGCTTGAGTGATTTTATCCATAAGATACTTAAAGAGTAAATCCCCATGTTCAGTAATTTGTGCCAATTTATCGATGGTTATATTGGTCTTTATATTTTTCATATCTTCTACTATGTTTTATCTTATATTGTTAGTGGTTGTTTTATTGTCACTTGATTTTGGTGGAAGTGGATCATTTCTAGCTTTTGGGTTAGGAGGCATAGCAATGTTATAATGGGGCATTTAGGTTGTCAAGGGTTGGTGTTCACTACTCCTAAGTGTAAAATTATCTCTATAAAATTTTTGTACTATTTTCCTTGGTCTCATTATTCCCTTTACGAATAAATTAGAGATTCTATAAAACCATGGCTATATCAGGTGATTTGGATGAACTAGGAAAATCAGGGTGACCTACAGTATTCTAGTAATTTGAGATAACCTCATACTCATCAATCTTATTTTCTAGTAATTCAAAGTAATTAAAAAAATCAACATAGTCAATTTAAATAAAATGGGTAATTTTATGCACATGATACCAATTGGGTAGGGTGATCTCCATGATATTGATTTCAGGCATTTTATTAGATGGATACTCAACTTACATATCTTGCCTATTATTGGGTCTACAATTACATATATAAGTGAAATTGAGGGTACAATTTCCACTTCTTGAACTACCCACTTATTTTTTCAAACTAGGGAAATGAATACTCAACCTATGGACCATAGATTAAATTTCATCTAGATTTGTCTTGGTTGATTCTTGATTGGAACTCTACATGTTACTAGTCATAACTGGGACAAAAGCCTTGTTAAAATCCTATGACATAACCTCATTACTAGTAGAAAATAGAAATACCAAATTCTAATTTGGAGAGTCATAGAGTAGAGGGAGATGATTTATGATTGAAAGAGGTTGTAGTATTGGGATATTATGATTTATAGGTTGGATTGGATTAATGATGACATGTTTGGGAGGACATTAGGGATATGGGACAACATTTTCCTTATGGATTGAGATACATGTTCACTTTTATTGCTTCTATATATGTGAGGGTCATATCTATGATAGTTGGATTGATCCTCAAGAATATGGTGATTCGTGGGTTTAAGGCATTTTTAAACATTTCTAATGCTAACTAATCATTTGGTCTATATAGAGTTGTCACCCTACAATACATACTTTGAAAGTGGGGATTAAAATTATGTATAAGTTCATTGGGATCCATTTTCATGAAAGAAAACTATTGATATAGAACATTTGGGTTCAATACCTGACTAAAATAGTCCATTAAAGTGCTACTCAATTGATTCTATCTTCTAATTGAATCATCAGGTAAGTTGAGGGACTAGTTATAATATGTATCAAGCAAGGTGAAAGGGAATAGATTGTATACTACATCTTCATGCTCAATATTGGGTAACCTAAGGGTAGTTTTATAGGATGTGACATGTTCTTATGTAGTCCTCCCAATACTTGGGGTAAACTTTGGAAGGTACCTCTTAGGGTTCTTAGGCACATCATACACATCTCCTAGAATATTTATTATAGACCTTGATAACTTAGTCATGGGTATAATAATGGGTAAAGGTATGTTATAGGTAGATTAATAGGATGAAATGGTAGGGGTGGTTAAATTTCTTGGTCTCCATATACTATTTTGTGCTCTCTTAAATATTTTCAATGGGGATACAATCAATATACCTTTAATTAATCAAGATCTAGTGATTCACTCAATAGGCTCTAGATTGCTTAAGATATCAAATATGATCTAGATATATTCAAACCAATAACCTTAAACCAATAAAACATGAAGTATAGAGAATCTAAAATCTCAAAGTAGATAATAAATCAATACAACACAAAGTATCCAAAATTTCAAACTAGACATAAAGTATGCAGATCTTCCTCCAAACAATAATTTATATTATGTATTTCTAAATATGTATTCAAAATTGGGAAGTAAAGATGAAAGGACACAAGACTCAAAAAATTTAAAATTTTAATAGGGGTCTAATAATTCCCTTTTAAATAACCAATCTAACACAAAGTCAAATATAAGGAGGTTCAAGTGCCCTCCTCCTAGCACCAGTTTTTATTTTTTACATTACGTAATTAATATAAATTAGGAAAAGTAAAAGGAGAGGGTGTCAAGTTAAATTCCAATAAGTAATTAAGAGGTTCAATCCATCCTTCTAACACTAGTTTCTATTAGTCTCAATTTGTGACCCATAAGAGAAATAGTTATTGGATGAACTAATCTGATGGAAGAAAGGGAGATAACAACACATGGGACATAATATCCCCTCATTTTTAGTATTCAACTAGTTAAATCCAAGGGCCATGAAATTTATATATTTTTATCTAGGTGAGCAATGAAAATTAATGAATTCAAGTTTAATCCATCCCATATTGTCTAAGAATCTATCTTTCTAATGTTAGATTAAGTATTTTTACTTCCTCATTCACATTGGGGTCACACTATAATACAATGGACATAATACTAATCATAAAAAATAAAAATAAAAGGGAGAAATAGTAAGGTAATAAATTAAGTGGTTCCTTGATTGAAATAAATTTGTTAATGTTAAAAGTTAAAATCATGACCAATAATAATTATACCATTGTGCACTAGGTCTAGCTATAACACAAACTGAAGTAAATCAATAGGTAGGATTTTAAGGAGTTAATTGGACATATTAATATGAACTTATATTAAATAAAATTATATGAAAGGCATGTATATATTGTACATGATGGATCAACATAACATTAAATTAAATTAAATAAAAATTCAAAACCAATTAGATTAGCTATTGCATAATTTAATTGCATATCTATTAGAAAAAACCATTAAAATCTCTTATTAACATTGATTAACTATGTTTCATAAAGAAATGAAGGACATTACTAAATAAAAACATGAATTTAAAACTAGACTGGTATCTACTTAAGTGTTATTGTAAAATCATTTAAATGTGCCCTCTATGTAGATAATCACAAGCCAAAACACAAAAAGAAAAAGAGAGGATTGAGCCTATCATAATTTATATAGAGTTTTGGTGCATAACATCTCCCCCTTTCAAATAATAATATAAGTTTCCTTTTATAGAAAATAAAATAGGACTTGCCTCCAAGTATCACAAGGCTCCTGTCTCTAACCATAATTTCCACTCCAAGTTTTTATAATACATTTAGTTATAATATTCCCTCCACTTTCACAAGATTTCAAATTTATTTATGTTTTCTCCATAGTTGTGACACCTATTAACTAAAATGATTCCAAACTTATCCCTTTATACCAATTATTTTTAATGATTCTTCCATTTATCCTACTTGGGAGAATATTCAAGTCAAGAAGTCACTATCTACATTTCTCCTTTGACTAGTTAGACCTCTTACAATCTAACTCGATTGATCATTTTATTGCTTTCCTTAATTTAGGCCATTCTAACATTTTGACAAGCTATAAAATTTAGGCCTATTCCTTTTATGATGCATCATGCAATTGATGTGGTGTCAATATACTTTCACTTTATATCTTTGGGCTCTCTTTTCCACTTGGAACTCATCCTCAGTATCCCATACATACTCTTTATCCATGTGGACCAATTCTTATCCTTCCTCTCTATTCTTAGGTCTCCTTAGGACTTATTTTTCCACCTATTATCCATTTATTCTTATTGAGCTCTTTTATTCTAACTCTATTAGCCCTAAGATCATCAAAATGTGATCACATGGTGATATCCTACTAACTCAAGGACTTATAAATGCATGGATTTCCCTAAGATTTTAGGGTAGTGAAATGTAATCACATGGCATAATCCCACTAACCTAAAGGCCTAGAACTATATGATGAAAACCTTGGATTCCTAGTCATAGGTTCATTAGTATGTTACCATGTGGTGTAATATTGAAAACCTAAATACCTAAAAATATATGTACCACCTCAATAATATGGGGTAGTGGGATGTCAACATGTGGTGTAATCCTGATAACCTAGAGGCTCAAAACTAAATGGTGAAAACATTAGTTTCTAGGTCATTATGATAGTGACATATAGCATCATCTTAGTGAATTAGAGTCCTAGGTCCATCTACGTGATGACTACCTCCCGATTCCTTAGGTCCCCAAAAATTTTCCACATGGCATGATCTCAAGACCCCAAGAGCTTGATAATTTTCAATAAAATAGTTAATTATCTTGATTGATCAGGCTTGATGAATAAATTTGAACACTTGGAAGCCATCTACCTACATACCAAATCTCAAAACACTTGAATATTATATTATTCCAAGTTTAGTCCAAACATGCATAAAATAAAGAATTATTTTTTATTTTAAAAGAAAGACATTTTCACAGTTTGATCATGATTCCATATAATTGACTATCGATTAGAATAAAATTGACTATAGATATTAATAGCCCAACTGACTACATTCAATCCTAAATTTCAAAATCAACTAAGTATTTATAATAATAAATTATAAGGGCTTAGTCAATTAACCAAAATACACCATTAGCAAGGCCCAACTTGAGCTTGAAAATCAAATTTATTTATTAGTTAGGTTTAATAGTATGAATAATGTAAGAATTTTCAAAATAAAACATTATTTAATTTTAAACATCATTACTCCATAGACATATCTTTACACTTAATAACTTAAAAAATGAAGTTCTAAGGTTGATCCAAGAACATTTTATTGAATCAAGATAAAACTAGAAGCTTAGAGCTTAAGATCATTTAAAAATCAAAACAACTTAGGACTTTAGCCAAACAAGCCACCGAATTCTTTAAAAGGAAGAATATTAGACTCCTGAGCAAAAGAGGGTCCCCATATAAAAGTAATTAAATATGGGGCATGTTGGACTCAATAGTACTTTCAATTATTTTCATGTTTCATTCACTTTCAATATTTATTTTTTAATTCTTTAGAATTATATTAGTTTTTATGTCGATATGTTATTTCTAAAGCACCATCCCATGTTACACTATTATGACACATGATGAGATTTGGGTGGGACTTATGTATACACACAACATTTTTAGATTTTATCATTTAATAACACTTTGTCTCTTGTAGGAACCTATTTATTTTTTATCTCTCTAAGTGCATAACTTAAATGGTACACTAAGAAAGGGGTGGGTAGACCATTAGTGTTTCACATGACTGTTGGAAATTCTATCATTACTTAAATCCTTTAAAAATCCCACTTATCCAATTCCCAAATCAAATCAAACCCTATTTATCCATTTCCCTAATCAATTATCCTTTAAAATTTAAAGTGGACATTATAGAATTAAGTTAGCTAGGTTAAACTATTTCAAGGCCTAATAATAAAATTTTATTAAAGTTGGGTCATGATAATAAACCTTATCAGATGAAATTATGGAAGGTTTGGGATTTATAAATTTTTATAAATATAAGGCTCATTTTAACCCAATAGATAGGAACATTTATTTTTGCATTATTATAGTGTGTAATTATATTACATCTACATTTGAAGGATCCATTACTTAGGGTTTGCCTTAAAGGGAAGATAACTTGTCATGTGGGAAGTCTTGGATGTAAAGTAGGAGTATTTTATCTTAGAACTTATTTTTATAATTTTATCCTTACAAAGCCACAACAACCTGTTACAAATAACCATTGTCTAAGGGAAAGATTGAGACTTGATAGATTTACCCAAAGGTATGTATCTCTAAATTTTATTATTTCATTAGATAGCTAGATATTATTGCAAACACCTAAAACTAGCCACAACTAGATTCTGATGAGAATTTAGATTGATTCCTACCAACCATTATAAATTAACCCTGGGAATCACTAAACCTCATAAAGTTACTTGTGCATCATTCATCAAAGCTCATAATCATGTTGATGCATCCTTAATTAGGGTATTCTATCATATGCAATAACAATCCCTCATAGATTCATCCCTAATCACCTTGTGGTATCACAACTATCAATTTGGCCTATGGACCTATTAAGTGGGGCACTTTCACATTTAATCAAATATCGAAAGAGCTAAAAGGCTAGTTAAAATCAATTAACAATTTAAACAAGATTAAATTCCTAGTTTAATTATCCATTTGCAATTAATAAATATCTAAAAAAATAAATTCAAAATATCCTAGCCTTCATCATTACCTTTATGAGTTGTCAAGCTCTTTGAAAATATCCTAAAACATCTAATTTTGAGATCCATGCCTATTAATTTAAAATCATAATTACTTGACGAATATTAACTCTATTGGAGTTATTATTAACTCACTTAGGGTTATTTTGAACTCATTTCAAGCCTAAACTCAACCTTAACTCACCTTGGGTGAGAGTTAATTCCTAAGGATATAAATAAAAGGCCTTGTCTATTTAACCATAAGCTATTTTGGTGAAATTTTATCATACAAAAATGACTTAAAATATTTTTTAAGAGTATTGTTACCATTCCCAAATCTTTGGCCATGTAACATCAAGACATGGTACCAAGGACAAAAAGATTCAAACAACCTCCATTGTCAAAGACTTCTCGATGCACAAGCCAAATAATCCACTCAACAAATCCATTTGTAGATCCTAAGTAAGGTAAAATATTTATTATATTTTATGTTATTATTATTATTTCATTTAGTTTTTTTTACTAATCTCTCCCTAGTATCTAGGTTAGGAGTGTAAGTGTTAGTGTGTTTACTTGAGTTTTATTGCTTGAATTAACACTATAATAACCTCCCTTATTTGATTCCTATGATCACAATTATATTGTAGATGATATATTTTGATTATATATTACTTTATTCTTTTACACTTGGAAAACATAGACATTGGATATTTCTCTCAATTATCTACCTTTCTTTCTTTTTCAAGTCTCACATCTAATATCTTTTTGCCACTTGGCCTATATCTCTTAGTATAACCAATTTTATATTGATGACCCATGGATTTTATCTTTATATAATTCTTATAATTTATTTATATTCCATCTCTACAAGTTATGAGCTTATAAATATTCTCCTACTCCCTGGATAATAATGTCTGGGGGTAAATAGTAGCATTGATGTTATTGTCCTATCTTGACGCAAGTGTCTAGTGCCCTAAAGTCATCCAATTTATAAATGAAATGTATCCTAATGGTTTTTCTAAGTGATTTAATGTGATTTATTACTATAAATGGAATTATATAAATAAAATATCAACCCTTATTCATTCCACACCTATAAAATACCAAAGATACCAAGGTAACTTATCAAAATCACTCTATTAAGAATTTAATTGATCAAAGCTTCCCTATTTCCATACTATTCATAGGTACATCAGATTTATAGGTTTGAATTACTAAATAAGTATCCCAAGAACCTAAATTTCCAAGTTATAAGCTTGGTCGCTATTGAAATTATTTTACACATTATTTATGATTCACACATAAGCCAACACATAGGCGATGACTACATTAGTATGAGGACCTCTTCAAAATATTCACTATGTAGGAAGTGTCCTTTGAAAATTGATTCATTGGGATCAACTTGAAACTATGTTCCCACTAACCTATTTTTCCCCAAGGTCATATTATATATGTAAATCTAGGGTTTTTCCATTTCACAAGTAGTGAATGTTCATGACCTAGATCTGAATGAACCAAAGTGAAGGTGAACTAGAACCTATAAGCATATAGGTGGTTGCGTCATATTTTATTAGATATCATATACAATACAATATCATTAAACCCAAAAAGAAAACATAAATACAACCATCCTAGGTTGATGTTACTATTTAGAGAGCTAGAGGCATCAAATGTAGAATATGACCACTAATCTATAATATACTTCTTGTTTGATTTTAGATTGTTTCAAATATAGAAATACATTAGAATCAAAACAGTCTAATTATTTCACTTCTTACCATTTATATATCTAACATATTTTTACTTTTCATTTAGACTATCTCAGCATAATGAATTTAGTGTATGCTTATATCTAAGTTTGGAATATAATTGGTCTATTATAGATCTAATTATCACTCTTGTGCCATTTCATTTATTTATACCCCTTTAATCCAAATATAATGCTAACTCCAAACATTTATAATTCATTTTAGGGTTAAATTTTTGGTGAACTTGACATGAATCATAAAAACCTTAAGCATACCCTTTGGGATGTTTATTACCTTATTTGTGCTAATATGTATATACTTCATATCTCTTACCATGGATGATATTGATTACTTATATTAATATGATTATGAAATAGTCCAATTTTCCCTCAAGGAATGAATTAAAATTCAATACTCTTGTATTCTTTCAAGCGCTAAAACATGTAATTTAAAGTCCTTGAATGGTGTTAGTTGTTATTTCTCTAATCAACTCCATGTTCTCACCACTTTAAGAAATGAGTTCATACATCTAAAGGAATATACAAATCATTTTCCCATACTTCCTATACTACCATTATATGACTTTGGTAGTGTATATTTGAAAAATTATGGATACTAATGCCAAGGATTTGTAAAGCATGATCAAGGTTTAATCCACCCTATATCCCTTAAACATAATAATACAAATAGGTAGGGTTAGGATTTTCATAAACATCTTTTACTTAAAAACCATTCAGACCAACTAAACATTTATATTTTAACAAAATTATGGTTACATATGACCAAGAAGTTCCTTGATTTGATTGTCAATTTTTTTGACAACTACATAAAGAGATTATGGATAATGTGCAAATAAATAATAAGGGGACAATGGCTTCAATAAAATTTATTAAACCCACCAACATTCTTACATTTATAAATAATATCCCTTTAGTCAAGGGTGATGGTTTTATCCTACCTTCAATTAAAATAAATTCCATATCAAAAAAGATATCTTTACCAAAAATTTTGAAATCTAAAATCGTTATACCCTTACCAAAGGAAAATGAAACAAATTATTCAAATGGTACAAACTATTCAAATAATATACCAAAAGTACCAAATTTTAAATATTCCATACCATTACCAAAATATCCTAAATTTAGTGATAACAAACTTGTACTTGTTATACATAAGTATGACGATACTCATATGCTTAGATTAAAAAGAGGTAGTGAGTTGCAACTAATGATAATACCTATAAAAAATGCCTCTATCCCCATAGAATACCCAGTGTATATTATAACCACTATTTGGGACCTTGAAAATCAAGTTTCTACACTCCAAATTAAAATGGCTTTCCATAATGATAATGCACATGTTACCTCATTCAATAATCAACCTCTTGCACAATGTATATTTTAATATCCTTACCCATAATATTTTGAATTACCAAATTTACCTCTCTTTTTGTCAAAAAAAGACCCATTTGACTAGATGATTAGCTATGTAGATTCTTTTTGTTAATGGGCACAAGATGACAAACAATTGTTAAGACCTCTATATATGAGTATTTATGATGAGACTCAAAATTAGTTCTATAGTCTACCAAAGGGTTACTTAAGTATTTTTTTACAATTAAAAGATGCATTATTCATGTATTTTAATATCCATAAGGTGATAAAACTTATATTAAAACATTTTTACAATTTCAAATAATGTGATTATAAGTCCCTTCAAGATTACATTATTCGACAAAAGTACATCATATGAGATAGAATTTAGACCCTTAGATTTAGAATTTTAATTTATATTTAGTTGAGGCCTTATTTACCCTTTAAATAAAAGGGTATTACATAAACAATATGAATCATTTAACTATTTACATAATGATGTGCATATATATTCTTCCTTAATAATTACTCATTAAAAAAAAACTAACATATCTCCTACCAAATACAAAAAATTTATCCCTAAAATCAAGGATGGAGATAGCTTACCTATGGAAAAATATGAGAAAAAATGTGGTATTCCTAATATTTATACTAGTTCATAAATCTTATTCAACATGGGGCCAATACAAAGTTCCACATCTTATGTAAGAATATCAAAGTAAAAAACACAAAAAAGCATCCACGTCAACAAGATTTAACAATTACATTATACATGGGTGGTGATTATTTTTTGAATAACCATATTTATCCTACACAATCAAAACCTACTTGCAATGTAAGATGATTACAACAAATTGAATTCAATCTAACAAAGTTAAAAAATAAAGAAGGTTGGAAAGACTCCTTAGGTAACATAAAAATATTAATTACTTCTGGTCCTAAAGTAATCCAAACATGGGTTGTGGTTAAGCCTACCACATCTCCAAATGCATTTACACTATAAACTCTCTGGATATACAAAATAGAGGAAAAAATTAATACAAATTATCAAATTATTTCATTTATTCATAAAGTCACATTAATAAATATTTCAAATGATAACACTACATGTTCTCCTACACATGCAAAACATGAGGAGTAACATGCAATGTACCTTTTAAACTTATCCAATCATGATGAAAATAATGTAAAAGATCCAACTTAAGGTTGTAAGGTTCATAGTGGGGGTATATATATGGCATCCATTGGATGACATCATATAATGGTCTTTCATATTCAAAAAATCCAAAAAAAATAAAAAAAATACAAACATTCAAAACTAAAAAAACACTTTAGGAACTTACATGTTTTATTTTCTCCTTGGCATCTATGTCTTACTTCCATAATTATGGATGACATACTCAATTAAATCTACATACACATGTTTCACACTTTTACACAAGTGTGATATAAGTATATACAAACACATGATTCATTCCTATTTTATATGGTGTGCATTATTTCTACTCATGGCATAAGGACATTGGGGACATCCACTTCTTTGTTCTTGAAATACACAAGTTATATGATTTAATAACCACTCTACATTATCATGTTTAAGCTTACATATTACTTACGCATTCATATTATCCATGATTATATCTTAGATAAGGTACTTAATATTTTATACATGTGACATACTTTTAATAACACATTGTATCCATGGGCCATTATGACATGTTTATGTTGGTTGCTTATGCTTTACTTTATGTACTTCCTTGAGTGTCATGTATTATTTTTTTAAGCATTTGAAATTTTTCCTTTGCTTATGGCCCCCATGACTATTTATTATTTCATTGACATTTTCATATGTCATTATTTGGTGTATGTAAATTTGAATATTTCATTATTGCCTTTATGGATATTTGACAAGTCATTTCCCTTTCATTATGCAACATTTGAACATGCCCCTTGTTTGTGGTCTCCTTGGACCATTTCCTTTTGACTTGATTTTGAGTGATATTGTGTGTGTGTTTGTTTTCTTATTAATATTGTAATATTAGTACCTATATGTTACTATGATATTCATCATGCATATTAATCCTACATTTAATCACATTGATTGTATACACTTCAATGATACATTTACCTAGTTATGTTTCCTTCTATATGTTACATGGTCACATTCATAAAGTATACAATTTTATTAGAATTTTTAAGTGAGGTAACTACTAGTTAATATATCTCCATCACCTAAAATGGGGGAATATTAGTGGTAGCATGTCATATAAACATGTTATCCACACGTGGCATAGTTGTTTAATTCAGGGAGGCATGCTTTGGAAGCATGTTCTTCACACTCATTGAGTATATAGTACTTATATCAATTTTTATATTCAATGGGGGCATGCTTTGGAATCATGATATCCACACTCATTTATTATGTGTTACTTATATCAAGACATGGATTCCACATATTCATAATTCTTAGATTAAATTGGGTAACACTTTAGAAGCATGTCCTCCACACCTCTTCAGTATTTAGCATCTCTAGTTTATAGTGGGGGCATGTTTTGGAAACATGTCCCCCATATTGGTACTTATATTGTTTTTTAGACTTATACATCTATATTGAGGGCATAATGTTGAAGCATGTCCTCCACACTTACATAGTTATCCAAATTGGCCAAAACACATAGTTATATGATTCAGATTCATTATTGTGGAAGAGTTATATACATTGGTACTATTATTATACATAGTTTCATCATGAGACATATATAATGTGAATATGCTATGAAACATGTGCCTAATATTGAAAAATCCAAATAAGTTTCATATTCTAAAACTCTTTTATGTATTATTACAATATCATAAACTTCTTCATACTAATACCCCATAGACTTTTACAAACTTTTATTGATCCAATATATTTTAGTAGTTGGTTAACATTTTGGTATTATTGAGGTGATCAAATAATTGAATATTTATCATTTTTTATGTTGTAATTGATCATCTAACCTCACTAGGTTATAAGTATCATGGGTTTTTCATGGTTGAGCTAATCACAACTACTAGGTGGTAGGTTACTTTTTCTCTAAAGTTGGGGGCATGTGCCTTTAAATATCCCTCTCTATCTCCTTGGATATATTCACTTTAAATATTTATCCTAATATTAGTCTTCATAGCCTTACAATGATACATATTTCTAAAAAACAACTTGTCAATAGGCAAGGTAGTTGTGTAGACACATGGGTGTACTTCTAAATATTTCTCTTTCAATTTCAATCTATTTTAAGTACTTTCAACCTATATTATATGCATAAGTTTTATACTATAACATGCTCCTATTTATTGCTCTTTCACCAAAAAATCACTCATGTTGGTCACATACAAAGACAAGGTGTGAATACACACCTAGGTATGCATTTATTTCCTTTAAATTAGCAATTTCATTACTAAGTTAAAGGGTAAGGGTAAATTTAGATGATATTTTATGATTATATAACACCTCAGTCTTGTACACATAAAAAACATAGAAATTGGTTGTTCCTCTTAGTTCTCAACCTTTCCCACTTTTTTAAGTCATTCATATGTTATAACTTTGTGCCACTTGGCCTATATATCTTAGTCTAACCAAAATTATATTGATTTCCTAATTATTATATATTTTCCATAATGATTAAAATTTACTTATCTTCCTTCTCTACAAGTTCTAAACATGTACCTATTCTCTTACTTCGTAGATAATAATGTTCATGGCAAATAATAGAATTGATGCTACTGTCCTATCCTAACACAAGTGTCTAACCCTAGAGTCATCCAATTAGTAAATTAAATGTATCCTAATGGTAAATGTAAGTAATTTAATGTGATTTATTACTCCAAATGGATTGATATAAATATAATATCAACCCTTATTCATTCCACACCTAGAAAAGACCAAAGAGACCAATGTAACTTATCAAAAGCACTCTATCAAGCATTAAATTTATTAAAACTTCCATATTTACATACCAGTCATAGGTACAAAAAATATGCATGTATAACTTGCTAAAGGAGAATCCCAAAAGCCTAGTTTTCCAAGTTACAAAGTGGGTCATTATTGTACGTAATTTTCACATATTGTATGATTCACACATAAGATAAAACAGAGGGGATAACTACATAATTTTAAGGCCCTTTTCAGAGTATTGGATATGTATGTAGTGTCATTTGATAGTGGTGTCATTTGGGTCATATCAACACCATGTTCCCACTAATTGATTTTCCCCTAAGGTCACATTGAATATGGAAATCTAGGGTTTTGCCATTTCACAAGAAATGATTTCCCATGACCCAAATCTAAATGCACTAGATTAAATATGAAGTAGAACCCATAAGCATCCAAATGATGGCATCTTATTTTAGTAGATATTCCATACATAAAACTAGCATCAAACCCAGATAGTAGTGTTGACATAACCATCCTAGGTTGATGTTACTATCTAGAGAGCCAGAAGCCTTAGATCTAGAATTTGATGACTATTATAGAATCTACTTCCTCCTTATTTTTAAGCTATTCTAAATCCAACATTGTATTAACATAAAAACAAGATAATTAATTCACTCATTTTCATTTCTATATATACCATATTTGTACTTTCCATATTTAGATTATCTCTACATAATGAATTTAGTATATGCTTATATCTAAGTTCAGCACCTAATTGGTCTTTTATAGATCTGATTATCACCTCTTATGTTATTTCATTTATATATACCCCTTTAATCCAAATCTAAGGATAACTCCAAATGCTTAGATTTTATTTTAGGGTTAAACATGTAAAAAATAATGTGTGTTAAATGTATAAATCCTTTATTATATTACCTTCATACTTAAACATAGTATAGTCATATGGTATTATTTGCTTTCCATATTCCACCTTAGGTGATCTAGGCTACCATTTGACTACCATGATCTCTTGATTTTTTTTAACTAGTCCACTTTATGCCACAATCTTTGGTGAACACCAAATTAATTTTACTTTATGTATTCAAAAATATCTAGGGTTCATGCAAAGTATTATTTTATTAAAGGCTTTGGAACCCTCTGCTTTAATGTTGTGTGATAAGTGTTCCCTTAGTTAGGTTTAGTGGATCAAATTTGGTTATGGCCTAATATACAAAGTATTGAAATAGATCTTAGTTGATTACCTTATTTGAACATGGATTTAATAAGTAGGATAAGTTGTAGATATATCTTAATATTTTCCATATAGTTAGTAGGGTTGGCATATCGAATAACCATGACCTAAGTAGTCTATATATAGGAGGTAGTGATTAGTTTTTTAGCATGATATTGTAAATTATGTTATTATTGCATTATTGTGGAGGTTAACTCCTTGAAGTGACTTAGTCATATATTATTTCATTGGTGTGAATTATCTAAGTAGTTTAATTAAAACTAACCCCATATAACACCCAATAGTGAGGCATATCCACGTCCTAACATGTTAAGTTAATAAAATTCAATTTTGAGCCTCCCTTTCCCTTTTATTTTTCTTTAGGTATAGACTCACTTTATCTCATTTGATTTATGGATGAAATTGGATAGTTAAGGTTAACTTGATCAAAATAGCCAAAATCACAGGGTCTTACAACCCAATTTTTCCCAATTCCTTGAGTCGAGCATCAAACAACAACTTTTTTACCTTGTCCTTATTCACACTAAGGATTATTTAGATTCCATATCCTCTAAATTTAAAAATATAAAAGAGTAGTATGAAGCTGGTGATTTATTTTTTTACCACCATGAACATCCCTTACCACCTATTATGTAAAACTATATTCATAAACCTTATCATAAAGACACTCAAATTTAACCACTATGTGTTTGGCAATGCTTAGTCTTGACATCATTACATTACTTGAGCTATTATCCCTTATTTTAAATTATAATATATATGAGATACTTAAATATTATACTCACTATCTTGGAATCACTAAAAATAATAATTCAAAAATCCCTATTATGCTTACATATTCCTATTAGCAGAGTTCCAATAGTCATTTTCATTCTAAGATAGGAGCGTAATAGGTCAGATAGGTTTTTAGCCTTGTATTATACACTAATTTTGACTTTTCCCCCACACTTTAATGGTTAATTTTTAAATTTAATATGTTTCATGTTAGCCCTCTTTTGATTTTATCAAAGTTGATTAATAAAAAAAATTCAAATCTAACACTATATAGACACATCAAGGCCACTCAAGGCATAACATAGTATCTTGAAAAATTTACAAAATCACTCTTGATACAAGATATTACACATTGAGAAAAAGATACATATTCAAGTTATGATTTATTTCAATAGTGATAGGCTAAGTTTAAGGTTATTTTATCTTAGGTCAAGGGTGTTAATTGTCAAGAATTTAAGTCAAAAATATTAGTTACATCCATAATGAAATTATACGAAGTTTCACAGTCACTCTAGGAGGGAGAAATACATCATCTCAAGGCCCTTTGGGCTATGTAGGTAGAAATTAGATTACACAATTTTTTTAGGATATCTTTCCTATTCCCCTTAACTGATTACCTCTTTGAATTTGATGTATATTCAATTTATTTGTAGTAACTAGTGTTTGAACATTGTAGGCAATTTCATGAAACAAATCAACACCCACATATAATAGATATAAAAACCTATGATAGGTACAATTACATGAAAAGAAAATAATTTGCATAGTCAAAATAGATGTGGTCATAGTCAAACAGATAATATAGTAGTGCACCCATATCTACCTTAGAATGAGCTTATTATAATGCATTAAAAGATTATGTTCTTAATAATGACACACTTTAGAGATAAATCCATTTAGATCCACATCAATGATCTACCTTTATATTCAACATAAGTTAGATTTGAGATAAGTTTTGCATACTTCATTGAAAGTTATTATTTTTAGCTTATTTTATTTTATGTAACTTATTGTAGTTTACATTCATATTTTTTTATTTTTTAAATTAAAATAGTTTAATTTTGATTATATTTATTATATTAAATAAAAATAACCATTAAGCATTTTGGTGAAGCTATAATTTTTTATTAGAACATTGCTTATTGTTTGGTTGATTTTTTTCCTATGATTTAACACATTTATTTAAATTCCTAACACTAAAAGAAATAAAATTTAACTTTGGATATAAGTGACACCATGAGCTAATATTATTTTACCTTAGATTTTAATCTGACACTGAATAAACTATCTTGTCACCTTGGTAACATCTGACACTAAAGCATTTATTTCAACCTCAGTTTGGAGTTCGTTGATGTCTATACACAAATATTTAGACTTTTCTTTTCTCTTTATTTTCTATTGATTACTACTTATTTTTAGCAATTGCATTTTGATAGCTATAAAACTACAAAGAGATTTGTCTTTTTTGACTAAGTGGTGACTTATTTTACTAGCCTCATGAAGTGAGCCATATTATCTCAATAACCAAGACATAGAAAACACTATACATGGATTTTAGTTTACACATACCTCATGGTATATTGGAAACACTTTGGGTCCCTTATTTACACCATAGGAATCCTCTTTACCTATTTGATTTATAGTGCACCTGAGAGGAGCATATGTCCCAAGGAATTTACTCTCATTGTACCCTCAGAGATAGGATAGTAGGATACAAGAATGGTTTAACCTTTATAGTTATTGATTTTAAACATTGAGCTAACACTAATTTACAAATGAGAAAGTATATTTTATATCTCACATAATCATTCAAACCCTTACCTAATTCACCCATTAAACATTGGTTTTTATTTGCATTGTATCCATAGTTATTATATAGTTTATACATGCAAGATTACTTGATATAAATAATAATTTTATTTATTATATTTAATGTATTTAAATTAATTTATATATCATGGATATTCAAAGTAAATATTTCATGATTTTCCTTTTAATTATGATAATGAATGGACAAATCGACAAAATAAAAAAATTATGGAAGAAACATATATTGATGATCATAATTTTGATTATGTATCAATGAATAGACCATTTAATTTTGATTAAATTTGGTAATAAGAGTTTGTAAAATAAAATAACCAAATAGATTCCTCTATGTCTTTCATTAAGATTCCCATCAAGATCCTCCTTCACTTTCTTCCTTAAATGCTAATTACGAGCAAAAAGAGAATTGTGTACGCTCTTAAATTTCCATCTACCATCAAAGAGTAGGAACCTCAATCTTTCACACCTAATTTTTATTTCCACCTTGTAACACACTTTATCACTTTCATTACTATAAAATAAATACACATAAAATTAACTTAAATAAGGACAATATTAATCATGAAATAAATCCTATTTTCATTCTTTTAGAGTGTAAGTTACTATTAATAATAATGATGTTATATCATCTCCTTTATATATAGTGGATATTAAGCCTACATGTCATATTTCTTCCCCATTGTCAACAAATGAGGATGAATTTCCTCCCTCTTCTTGTTGGCCAAATTTGGCCCACATTAGAATTTTTTGCCTAGAAACGGTTTGAATAGATGAGTAGACTTATGGATGGAATGACTAGACCAAAATTAGAAGAATAATATATCATATTGATTAAAATCCTTTTGAAACACGTTAATCAAGATTAAAGTACAATTTGTTGACCCTTGGGAAGTAGTCTTGAAAATAGGTCTAGGATTGCAAAATGAAAAGGACCACTAGAGTCTCATGGTATTTAAAGCATTTAGGGGCATGAAATAGATTGTAAAAAGTCTTAAAAGTTCATTTTAGCCTTCTAAAGAAATAATAATGACAAGATCAAGTCTAGAATAACTAGACCATCACAAGTATATCACATAGGGATGAATAGCCCAATCTGGTTGCACATTTGATAAATACACTTAGGGAATTGGTGAAGGAAAAAATATAACATGAACAAAATGTTTTTAATGTTGAGAAGGTCCCCTAAAAAATTTATGTCTTGATGAGTTCTCTATCTCAATATATAAGCCTTTAAAGTTAGACTTGTAGAGTGAAACATGTGGGTGAACATCAAGTTTAAGCTTTGTGAAATAGCCATTTGAATTCAAATTTATAAATAATGAAGGTAGAGTTGAAAAGTTTCAATATCTCAAGTGTTTGAATGAAGATCTAATGGTGTATGTAGATTGGCAACCCCAGTGGGTCCCAAATATCTAACGAAGTACATTTGATCATGCATCAAAGACCAATGGTGAACATCAAATCAAAAGGTTAAATGATATATAGGGTGAATGCATAAGTGACAAGTGGCATAATCTTGAGAGTAGAATATAGATCCAATGGTTTATGGATGAAGCTTGAGTCAATGGGTCCAATTAGATCAATGAAACATGTTCACTCATACAAAGAAGATCAATGACAAGTAATGGGTCAAAAGGTTAGCGGATCCTAAGATCAAATACATGGGTGAAAAGTGTCTCAAACACATTATATTGGTATAAGATATATGGCTTGCATTAATTTGTACAAAAGGAGATCTACAGTGTGCATGAGTTCAAGGAGTCAAAGATCTAAAAAAAGGATCCTAATAATGAATGAAGAGATGATAGATGGCATAATTTGAGAAGGCCTAGATCAAGATAGATAGTCATTGTTAAAATTAAAAAGCCAAGGACTTTAAATAGAGGTAGAATTTGAATTAGGTTGAACTAGGGCATATATTTCAAAAAATGCCAATGAAACTCAGTCGAGACATATGTTGGAGGATTCAAAGCATGTAGACTCAGTTTTATTGTGTTTTGAATGTTCCATACAACAATTCCTTAGATTCCATAAGTGTTAGAGGTAAAATAGGTCTATTTAGACCTAATATGGTTTAGGAAAGAATATATGCAATCTATAATCTATTCACTGACATATTTACTATAGGAAAACTAATAACTGGATTGGTTTTCAATGTATAGTAAAGACCTATGCTTAGATTTCAATGTAAGGGTAGATATTTATGATTATTGGTGTATCATCCTTTCTTGATAAACAACTACCTATAGCCACTAAAAGTAGACTTAAGCATGGCTCTATCAAGTCTATGGATATGAGGACTTTGTCTTCATAATGAAAGAAAGTGGAAGATGGTGTAGAGTCCCAAGATGGAGATATCATGGTTAGAGAAAGAAGTTGGAGCATTTAATGGATTTTCAAGGTCTCTAAGGACTTTTGATTCATATCAAGATCATGACTCATCATCTTAAATAAATTCTTGTCCTATAGTATATTGCTTAACTAATGACAAGACTTGAAGGCTATTGGGATAAATAAAGGATATTTTGTTTATGATGTATTAATAATAATTTGATCAAAAGGTGGTGGTAGCTCAATTAACGATCTTAGATGGTGTGTTCCCCCTCTCTCCTCTACTTTATCCTATATCTCTTATTTTCTTCCAAGTTGTAGCATGCTCTAACTTTTGATAAGAAATTCTCTCTCAATTCTAGAAGAGTAGAGAATCTCATATGATAAGGCTAGACCCTATCAAAATTTATCTGAAAGACCTATTGAAGTAATAAAGAATTTATTTGCCTATCTCTCCCTTATGAATTGTGTGTAGAAAATATTTTGCATGATGGAATTATGAAGGAGAAAATTCCATGCCCGTTATCCTTATTTTTTGCTCATTTATAGGTGTCTTAAATTTAGTTGTAGGTCTAAGTTAGTGTTCTTTCTATCATTGATGCAAGCTCTCAGTGATTCTTAGAACTCCTCATTACCTTCATTCATTATTTCCTGAACCTAGTTTATGAAACATTTATGAAACTAGAAAAAATTTATGAGATTATGTAAGCTAACATTATCTTATGCTTCCTCAATTTTTATTTCATCCTTATGTGAGTTCTCATTTAAATGGTGTAACACCCTTTTAGATTTCTTAGGAGCCCTATTTCCCCCTTTCTAACCCTTTTACATGTGCAAACATTAGCATAGGTGATCCATTAAGGGGAATCTGACCTTCTTTGGAGATCTAGCCCCATCATAGGTGACCCATATCCTGGGGTTATTACCATAGCGTAAATAAATCAAATAAATCTTGAAGAACCCTCTTCAAAGGTAAAAATTGATGCCATAATAGTTTTTGTCATGCCCTACATAACATAGTCCAAAATAAGATTGGTCAAATTTTGATGTTGTTTTGATCAATTTACAATAGTTATAGCTTCCAACAAACAACATTTGGTGACTCCAAAAGAAGATCCAACATTCTGTTAGTGTAGCACTAACTACATCTCATGCCAAAGGTGACTACAAGGTCATATTCTAGAGGTGTTCCCTTTGAATTTGTTGAATTTCCTTCAAAATCAACAAAAAGATCAATATTTACTAATACACACTCATATAAAGGAAACTTTGTTCATAAGTTAATTCTAAGGTCTAACCCTATAAAAATATCTTTGTTAAACCCTTTTATTGCCATGGCAGCCCCAAGAGCTTTCCTATTTATGGATTTTAATGGCCAAAGTCCTCTAGACCTCCCTTAATATGATCCTATCATAGTAGTAGCTCTTAAAATTATCCCTTATTTTACTGGAGATCAAGCTATAACCCCTTCTGAACACCTCATGGATATATCCAACTTCTACAACATTCATGATATCAATGAGGAAAATGTGGAAATTAGGTTATTAGGCATCTCTTTCAAAGGTAAAGCCCTAGATTAGTATAAAAGTTTTACTGCTAATTCTGTTACATCATGGAGATCAATTAGGAGATGAATTATGTAAAATATTTGAGTTTAAAAGTGACCATTTATCACTTGAAAAATAGCTTACCATAATTAAAAGAGCCCCTTATGAATTCATGTGAGACTTCAACACAAGGTTTCAAAAGACTTGGGATAGAATCTAAGTCTCTGTTAGGCCTACCCATGGCTTTGATTTTATTTATTATTTGAA
This sequence comes from Torreya grandis, assembly GCA_037957365.1. Taxonomy (NCBI): domain Eukaryota; kingdom Viridiplantae; phylum Streptophyta; class Pinopsida; order Cupressales; family Taxaceae; genus Torreya; species Torreya grandis. Next base: position 2,628,180 of record JARHVA010001480.1, on the reverse strand, counting down.
GGCCCTAAATAGTGACATTGCAGTATTGATCTAGTCTATGAGAGGAAACACATTTCCAAATGCATATGAGGTGGCGATTAGACTAGAAAATTATTTAGTGTGGGATCACAAGCTTATATCTAAACCACTAATGCCTTTGTTCCCTAAGATCAAACCACCCTATTTCTATTCCTCCTCTTTTTATCATTCTTCATGTGCCTATAATTACTGTTATACCCTCACCTAAGTAAGAAAAGGCTTCCACTAGTCAATCTAGTGATTTCTAAGAACACAAGAACTTTCAAGAGCTTAAGAGCATGTTCCAATCATTGGAAAATCAACTAGTGAATGTTAAGATGAATCAAGATTTCAATCATCCTTATTAAGCCTCATATCAACCTTAGTAGCAATCTTATCAATCAAATAGGCCACCCTATAAAGTAAACATCTAAGACCAAGGCCAAGGTTAAAGCCAAGGATAAGGGCAACCTACCTATAATAGATAGAGTAATTATAATTTGAATGTTGTAAGCACTTCCAACACTTTAGTCCCCATTAAAAAAAATATTTCTCAAGAAGATAAGGGTACCATGCCTTGGAATTAGTCTTTTTGGAAATCCATTATTCCAACCACTGATTTCACTCAAGCTTTCAATGATCAATTGTAGCAAGATGCCAATTATGGTTACAATCAAGCTCTTATGGCTTAGAACACATAAATACCCATGATGAAAAAATTAGAATATCCTCAACAAGATTAAATCCTTTATCAAAGACCAAATATTTGGGTGTTAAAATGGTGAATTATGAGCAAGAAGAGTGTTATGCACTCAATCATCAAGCTAGTTATAGCTACGTGTAGTCATATAAAATAAAAAATTTGATAACTTGATCATGGATAAAGACACCCAACCCTTAGGTCCCTCTTTCTTACTCTCTATACCCTCTTAGGCTTATTTTCACTAATTCCCAATCATCTGTGGCCTTTCAAACTTGACCCTAGCTAAGATAGGACCCTCACTTCAAGACTAATCTATCCTTTAGGTCTCATCTACTAAGGATAATAGTGCTAAAGTTGGATATTAGAACTAGACCCTAGGGTGTCCCCTTTTTAATTCTCTTATCCAATCATATTTTGAGCCTATGTTACTCTTTTCCCCCAATTTCTCTTGTCCATTTTGTTGGCCTAGTCTAGTTTCATCTAACTCATGACCAATAAATCCCTATAAAATCTCATTCAAATATCATTTAGAAAGGGTTGTCAAATATCATTCAATAAATCAATACCACTCAAGAAAGCTTCCCTATTATTTGCATACAATCAACCTATACACTTTCAAGCTAAATCAAGTCTTTATACTAGTCCATAGCCATCTCAAGCATACCCAATTTTAGCATTTCTTGAATTTCATTCACTATTACACCAAGAACTCTTAGTATTGGCCCTTCTTCAAAGTAAGGGAGAATTACATATGTCTTGATCCCTCCTTAGATTATTGGCAAGTAGGCATCATGCCCACACATGGGGTACAAAGAACATCTAGTACACCTTACACACACTAACCCCTTTTCCCTATTTTCCCAAGTTCATTTAATTACATAAAAAAGATAATTACATGAAGAATTAGATCTATAGGGAGTTATGTCAACAATGAAGACATAAAATTTGGTACATAGTCTCACACTGAGCAGGCAAACAAAACCTAAAAATATTAGATCCTAAGGACAATGGCATCAGGGAAGGACTAGATCATTGGAGCCTATGGTGTCTAGTTTTGGCACTCCTATCTAATCAATAAATGATGTTTAGGAAATTGTTTGTGATAGTTTCCCAAACTTGCATACAAATTTCTAGACCATGCCTTAGTTGGAATAGTCTATAATAATCTAAGTTTAATTTTCTCTCTCTTACTATTATTTTTAGAGAAGGTCTAATTGCAATATAATTTCACAAATCAATATATTTAATTAGGAATATTATTTATTAATTTATCCTAATCAAACTTGTTTATTAAATAGGAATAAAACTCCATTATTCCTAAAAATAATGAATCATTTGGTGAACCTGAATTACTTTGAATTTGGCATAAAAACCCTAAAAACCTTAGGGTAAATTCGTAGGATGATTTTTCCCATTAATTTTTGAATTTTTTTATGAATATTAAATTAAAAAATTCCTATCAATTTTTAAAATTTTGTAGTAAATTTATAATTAAATTTATTTCAAACCCTAGTTGTATACACTAGGTCCTAATAATTTTTGAGCATTAATTCAATAATTTCTTGATTTTTTACTTACACTTATAAATCAGTACTTTATCTCAAATGTTAAAATTTTGTAGTTAATTTTAAAATAAACTTATTTTAAACCCTAGTTACATCAACTAGCTCCCAGTAATTTTCCTATAATTTTCTAATCATTTCTAAATTTTTAGTTGCATATTAAAATCAGAGAATCACTTCAAATTTCAAAAATTTATAGTAATTTTCAAAAAAATATTTTTCTCATAACCCTAGTTGACATCTACTAGGTTCTATTAAATCAAGAATTTTCCCATAAATTTTTTAATTTTTTATTGAATACTTAACTCAAATTTTCAATTTCAATTTTAAAAATCCATAGTATTTTACAAAAAATAATTGAAAAATCCCTAGTTGCATGAACTAGCTCCTATTTTGCTTCTTGAGGTATCACCTTACATGTTTTCTAGCCTAGTATCCTTTTTGTGCAAATTCCAATTCACTATTTTTAGGACCTTGCATTTCTTATATTTAGTACTTTCCCTTTCTAGCACATTACCTATTAACACTTATTATAAAACAATTAAACACATTTCAAGTAGTTTTCCTACTTTAATAATGACCTAATATATCTTTTTGGATGAAACTGATAAAAGAGAACTTTAAGAACTCTTAACCAAACATTTGGATATGCAAGATGACATGCTTAGAATTTTATAAAAGGAACAACAAAAAGTGAACAATGGTCAATCTTATCAAACCATAGAGCAACCAGTTATACATGACACTACATGGGTAATTATGTCTCAATAAGCCCCTATAACAACCCAACCTACCTCTATGACACCAGTTACAAATAGTACATCCCTATCTCCTTATGTGTCAGGCCTTTTGCAAGATATAAGATCTTTTCAATTCATGCTGCTACATCTTGAGGAAGGTGCCACTAAACCTATGCAAGCTTTGGATTCTTTTACTCTTTTACATACACCATTGGTACATCACATTATTTTTACACCCTTGCCACAAGGTTTTGTTCAACTTAAGATTACTCTTTATGATGGCAAGAGTGATTTGGAGACACATTTGAGATATTTTCACATATCATGATTGGATTATGTACCAAATGATAGGATACTTACCAAGATATTTCCATAGAGTGTAAAGGATTATGCTTTATAATGGTTACATAGTCTATCAAATCAGTCAACCAATGCATTCAATCCTTTAGCTGACATGTTCCTAGTACACTTTAACATCAACATTGGTGATAAGGTTTCATATGCTTAAATTTCTCAACATAAACAATGACCAAATGAGCATCTCATAAATTATGTTCTTCAATATAAGACCATCTTGGATAAGATGACTAATACCTTTGCTGACCAAGAATTACAATACATTTTCAAACAAAGTCTTCTACTAGCACTTCATGAATCAATCATGTTCAAAAGATTCTCTTCTCTCACTAAATTGTGTCATACATTAAAGGAAAGAGAATTCAAACTAATTTCAATGGGAAAACTAAAGTACACTAATACATCAGACATAACTAATAATAGTAACAACAAATTCCCATATAAGGTCAAGTTCAATTATACTAAAGGGTAGAATCAACCTATAGTTAATGTGGCTTCAGAGCCTCCTCAGTGAATAGTTTTGTCAGCACCCCCTTGACATACTTTTTCACATGTTTTAAATTTTATAACTAAGGTTTTACAATAACTTTTGGATTGTAACATCATTTCTCTCCCTCTTATTCAAGAAGTTGATCCAATAAAGTCTCTTCCAAAGGGATATGATTAGTAGGCATTTTGTGACTACCACAGAGCACTAGACCATATGACAAATAGATGCATCAGTTTAAAGTGCAAGATATAGGACCTAATAGATTCAAACACTATTGGTCTTGGCACTTTAGTTGAGCTTCCACTAGCAAATCAAATACAGGATAAAGCATTGAAAATCTTCTTAGATCCATTTCCACAACATTCAAAATAGGATATAGGGGACACATCAAGGGTTCATCATGCATATCATGCACATCCACCACTAGATACATGTAAGGCACCTTCAATTTAGTTACATCCTTTAACTAACATGATCTATGTATAAAATTCTAGAGTTCTATATATATACCTTCTATCTCCTTTTCAGAGTAAGAGATCATCGAGGATGATTCAATTTATCATGCACTCTTTATCAGATCTCACATTCATAATTAGCCTATTCATAGTATGATTATTGATAACGGTTCAAGTCTTAACATGTGCACTTTGACACTACTATAGAATTTGGGTTATTGAGAGTAGGATATCACTCCAACAAACATAGTTATCAATGGTTTCAATGGGAATATATAGAGTGCATTTGGTGAGATAGTACTTCCACTATATGCTGGTCCTACACATGTGAACACACCATTCACTATAATTCCCATCATAGGAGTTTTTGATATGTTACTATGTTGACAATGGATTCAAAAACTTAGATCAGTACCTTCTATATTTCACATATGCATGAAATTCATTCACACTAATTAGGTTTTTATAGTTGATGGAATTTCATATGATTTATCACTCCCCACTTTATATCCATCTACTAGTTTTTAGTCACCAATTTATGTTTTACCACCAGTTTTAGTTTTACCACTAGTTTCATCTTCTCCTCCAATTTTAGTTCTTCTTTCACTTTAGATTTAGACATAGTTGAGACATCCATTACCAGTAAAAAGGGTCATATGCCTCCATAACATTAGGATTTTAGACAACTTCTAGATATAGTATTCACACCCAGAGAAGTTTCATTGAGATCTCATGGATCTACACATATATCACATGTTTAGAGAGATTCTCCTACTTTTATATGGGTCCCTAAGAGCCCTACATTTACATCCACTTCTCAGAGTTATATAGGGGCCGCACAATTAGTTTCTACTTTAGAGATTTTAGATCATTTATAGCATATACATCTTTTAGAGTCACAATCTCAACATTTCCATCAAGATTTATGATCATTCATGATTACACTCCTTGATACAAGACACCATGATAAGGAGTCTCACATGAGACTCATCAGTTAGTATCATTTCACCTTAGTAATACCTATACATAGTTTATTTTTCTTGATTGTACATAGTTCAAAATATTCCAAAAATACAAAAATAATATAACATTTCAAAATCCAAAAACATTCAAAAATGTCAAAATAAGACAAACATTTTGATTGTATGCATCATCCATGCTTTACATTTCTACTACTAGATAGGACTTACATTTGTTATATCATGCTATTGTATGTCAATTTATCTACATTACCATGATTCACTTGATCTTCTTTGAGTGTGTGTAGTAATATCTAACTCTTTGATTGCTTCACTCTACCCATTGAGGGGGCATCTTGCATATACATTCGAGACACACTTTGATTTACATACCCACTGGGGGCATCTTCTACATGACTACACCATACAAGTTATGTCATTCCTACACTACACACTCCAAGTTATCATGTTGATGTATATTACTTATTAGATTACATAGATTATTATATCAACATTTCACTAGTATCTATCACTTGTGTATCTCTTATACCTATTCCTGTACTAAACATGTTTTGTATACTTTCACTCTTTATTTGATTAGTTAGATGTGATTCTATATTTCTAGTTATCACATGTTTTTTTTATTACTTAACGTAGCTTGTTGGATTAAATTTCTAGTTCTTTTTCATCTCATGTATGTGCATTAAGAAATTTTCCAATGTCCTTATCTTATATTAATGTGTGTGCCTTAGGACATTTGCCAATATCCTTTACCTATACTTCTCTACATAATTGTGGCCTTCACACCAACTTGCTTATTTTAACTATATGTGTATGTGGCATTTGAACACACCTTATATGCTTATTTTTAGTTTGTGTGTCATGTGCCCATGTCCCTTATTTGGTTTGCCCCTTGGCCAACCTTGTATGCATCTTTCTTCTTTCTTTGTGTGATTTTTTCTTGATTTCTTTTGATTGATTGTAATGTCATGATCCATATCATGCATTTTTATTGTTTTATTGGATGCCATGATGGACATCATGCTCCATCCCTCCAACTAAAAACTAATGAAACTAATAACTAACACTTTCATTTATATTTAAGTATATTACACATGATACTACCTTGTTATATATATATATAGGCATACCCTTGTTGATCTAACAATCTCTCAAATCAAACCATGTTATATCTTGAGATATCTTGTTGATTATCATTTTTATATCGAGTATATTTCTAGATTAACACACTTTTAGGGCTTCTTCTTCTAAGGGAATTCATTTCAAGGTACCTATTCCTACCCTCAAAATAGGGAGAAATAAATAGGGGTTTTGATATAAATAATATATCTCTTATCAGTTAAAAAAATCTAGTTTTAGAACAACCAAAACAATAACCAATCATCAAACCACTCAAAATAGACCAGGTAGATAATCAAGATTTTAGAATAGTGATCAATTTTAGCCCAGGAAAAAAATGTTGAGGATAGACTACAATGTTAGACACCAAGGTGTCTTATTTTTAGTGCTCCTATCCAAATAATATAAAAAGTAGGTTTTCCAAAAGCAGGCAAAAAGGTAGGTTCAGTTATAATTTTGCATAATTAGACTAGTTCAAATTAGTAATTTTTAGTAAAATTTTCTTAAAGAATATAGACATAAGGGGCATCATGCATGGCATGATTGGTACTCACTTCTATTTTTAGATACAATAGTTGGTACAACTTCTAGATTAGATTCCATGTTTTAGATACTAGTGATGGGGGCAGATTACATAGCACTTTTGCTTCTTTTCTTTCAGTTTTTAGCATTACCATGGCATTATCATTAGTTACATGCCTTATTATATTATTAGTTTGTTGGAATAATTTTATAGTGGATTTCATACAATCCTAACCTCTACATTCCTGAGTACTTGAGTTCCTAAGTGGCTTCCACATAAGCTAAATTTTTAGTTTTGGAGTGGCTTTCATACAAGCCTAATCTCCATCTTTTTTGAGTTAGCCAACATTAGCCTTATTTAAAATACACATTCAGTTATCTATGTCACATTATCAAATTTATATAGCATTCATGGGCTTTATAATCCATATCATATTACATACACATTCATATATACTAGTATCAGGTCTTAACTTCACTTTACGAGGCAATGATGGAGCCAAAAGGCTAGCCTTTATATTCTTGAGCCACCTATTTAGAGGAATTAGACACATATTCTAAACATCAATTATCACATTCATGATCATATAACTTCACTTAGTGGGAAATGATTGATCCAAAGGGCCAAATTTTGTATTCTTGAGCCACCTATTTAGAGGGATCAGACATATAGTCCAGACATTGATTATTACATGCATGATCATCTATCTTCATTTAGTAGGTGATGATGGATATAAAGGGATGTCCTTTGCATTCTTGAGCTACTTCTTGGGTAATTGAGAACTCAAATCCATTCATGATATAACTTTTGGTACAACATCATCAAACACATCCAACATTATTTAGCCTTACTCATTATCACAATAGGTTTTATATTGGTTCATGTACTCGGTGAGGCATATTCATTCATTTTTCTTTCTCTCTCTTTCCTATATTTTTACATTCATGTTTGATATTGTATATAATAAGAACTGAAATACTCTTTATTTTCCATTCATAGATTCACACTTATATGACATGCTCTTTATGTACTATCTAGTATTGCTCAACAACATAAGCTTCATGGGCTTCACCTTTGTAGGTAAGCTTAGGTACACTTTCTATTTTCCTTTATCCTATTATTTCACTTTGATGCATCAATATAATAAATTAAGGTGGGGGGTGAATGTAGTCATATAAAATGCAAAAATTGGTAACTTGAGCATGGCTAAAGGCACCCAACCCTTAGGTCCCTCTTGCTTACTCTCTAGACCCTTTCAGGATTATTTTCACTAATTTCCAATCATCCATGGCATTTTGAACTTAACCCTAGTTGAGGTAGGACCCTCTCTTCATGAATAATACATCCCCATAAGTCCCATCTACCTAGGATAATAGAGCTAAAGTTGGACAGTAGTGTTGGACCCTAGGGTGTCCTTTTTTCAACACTCATATCTAATCACATTTTGAACTTAGGTTACCATTTTCACCTAATTTCTCTTGTCTATTTGTTGGCCTAGTCTGGTTTCTTCTAACCTATGACCAATAGATCCCTATAAAATCCCATTTAAATATCATTTATAAAATGTTGTCAAATATCACTCAAGCAAGCAAGAATACAAGCAAGACCACTCAAGAAATCTTCCCTATTCTTTGCATATAACTAGCCTATACACTTTCAAGCTAAATAAAGTCTTCAAAATAGTCCCTAGCCATCTCAAGCATACCTAGTTTTAGAATTTATTATATTTCATTCACTATTTCACCAAGCACTCTTAAAGTGATAACTACATATGGCTTGATCCCTCCTCAAACTATTGGTATGTAGACAGTGTACCCACACACAAAGTGTGAATCACGTCTAGTGCACCATACACACACTAACCCCTTTTAATTATTTGTCCAAGTTAATTAAATTGCATAAAAAATACAAGTACATGAATAATCAACTCTATAGGGATCTTTGTCAATAATTAAGACCTAAAATTTGGTACACAGGCTCACACTAGTCAGGTGAACAAAACCTAAAAAGCTTAGATCTTGACGACAATAATGTCAGGGAAGGACTACAGTGTTGAAGCCTAGGGTGTCTAGTTTTGGTGATCCTATATAATCAAGCAAAAATGTTTAGGAACTTTTTTATGATAGTATCCCAATCCTACACGTAAATTTATAGACCATGTCTTAGTCAGAATAGTCTAGAATAAGCTAAGTTTAATTTTCTCTCTTATTTCTATTTTTAGAAAAGGTCTAATTGTAATCTAATTTCACTAATAAATATATTTAATTAGGAATATTATTTACTAATTTATCCTACTTATACTTGTTTATTAAATAGGAATAAAAATCCATTATTCCAAAAAATAATGAATCACTAGGCATACATTCTAGTGGCAGCAAATACAAGGTTCAAAAGAAGGAATGTGGATGGTAATCAAGAAGTAGTCAAAGATATTCCTACCATTACTCCTTTAATATCAAATCCAAATGAACCTTTTATTATTCCAAAGGTTCCAATAGATCCAAGGAATTAAAATTAGATGAATATTTTTGTTCCCCAAAACTCACAAACTCAAGGTGTAGTTGTGGATCCCAAAGCATACCCAAAGGTTGGTGGTTCATCCATCAACATTGTGGAATAAATGAAAAATTCCAATGTGAGTGTGAAAATTTTGGATATGCTCTTTACGCCTAGTTAGGTAGACATCCTCTAAGAATGGTTATCAAGAATCAATGTTTTTGAGAAACCACTAGTCAAGGAGAATGTGGTTCTTATCAATGCAGCCAAATGACCTAGTGAAGGGCAATCAAGTAAGATGGTCAAATCTCCTCCCTTCTACATTTCAATAATCATTGGTGACTCTTTAGTCCATAATTTATTGGTACATAATGGGGTTAGAACCTCAATAATTCCAAATTCTATAGATGATGAGCTTGGTCTAAAGTATGAGCTCTAATCTAAAGGAGTGTTGTAGCTAGATGGATCTTCCACCAAGCCACATAGTATCATCAAAGATATCAACTTGACCCTACATGATTGTCATAGTGTCTCAATGGTTCAAGATTTATTTATCCTTTATGTGCCTCCTCATTTTGCACTATGTTTATCTAGAGAATTGATAGAAAATATTGGAGGTTATCTAGAAGTAGATTGGTCATACATAGCTTTCAGAAAAAGATATAAGACTAAATTTTCTATCAAGACTGAGCCCATTACATAATTTCAAATTAAACCTTATGGGATATATATCATAAACCTCAATTACATCATCCTTGATGAGCATGAATTCATTGTTGGTCAAGAATTAAACACTCACCTTGAGGATATACCATACATGTTCTTGGTGGAACTATGGAATGACAATCATTTGGTTGATCCCTTAGAAGGAGTTAAAAGAGGGACATGATTTTATACTACTCACATGAAGAGAATCGGTCCATTTCATCCCTTATTGGACCTCAATAATATCTTAGTGGTTTATGGAAATTTTTCTTTGATGGTTCAAGGAGAAAATATGGAGTGGGTGAAGGTGCAATGCTAGTATCCCCCTCCTATGACAATTATTTCTCTTCTTACAGTTTCTAATTTAATTGCTCTTGTAGTGTAGTAGAGTATGAGGGATTTATGAATGGCCTTCAATGGGATAATAAGATATGAATCAAAAAATTACAAGTTTATGGGGATATTGAACTAATAGCATACCAAGTTAGAGGCCAAAATATCACTAAGAATTCCTTGATAAAGTCTTACAAACATAGGTGTGGGACCTACTTGAATATTTTGAGGCCTTTAACATCTAAGTAGTGTAAAAGAACTAAAATTATCATGCTAATAGATTGGTAGTTGTGGGAGCTCAATTTAATATCTCAAATGAGTTAAAAAATACCAAGGTGAAACCACATGTCAAAGTGGTGGTAAGACCATTAGTTCTAGATAATGAAGCTCATTGACAAGCCTTTGAGAATGACAAGAAAATTGCATATTTCATAAAACAAGAAGTAGAGTTATCCTCCATAAACCAAGAAAAGTTTCAACATCAGTAAGAGGAGTAATTTTTTTAGTTGAGATCTAACAAGATTTTTAAAGGGTTTATCACCCTTGAAGGTCTTTTCCATGAGGTATATCATATGAGAAAAGATAAGGCAATGATGTCAACCAATGAAGAGAACTATGAAAGAGTCCTTATCTTCAAGGAAAAGATCCTCAAACTTGGAAAGGTAAGAACTAATGATGAAAGGCATGATTCATATAACTTTGTAAATAATATGTAGACATGTTTACTTGGGAATATAGTAACTTGAGAGGCTTTGATCCCAAGTTGGTCAAAAACACCATAGATCTAGAGGTGAGTGCCAAACCTATCAGGTAGAAGTATAGGTCTATAAACCCCAAAATAGAAGAGCTTATGAGGAAATAATTAATTAAATTAATGAAACCCAAGATCATCTTTCCCATTAAGAACTCCTCATGGGTAGCCAATTTGGTACCTATGAGGAATAAGAGTGGGGAAATCAGATTGTGTATTGACTTTAAGGATCTAAATACAGTTTCTTTGAAAGATCACTACTTCTTACCATCCATGGATTAAATCCTTTAGATATTTGTTGGTTTTGAATGTTTTTCCTTTTGGATGGGTATTAAATTTACAACCAAGTGCTGGTAAGAGAGGAAGATCAATATAAGACTACCTTCACTATAAAGTGGAGCATATATGCTTACCAAAATATGCCTTTTAGATTGTCAAATGTTGGGGCCACTTTCCAAAGAGCCATGGACATGGATTTCCATGTGTTTTTGAATCAAATGGTACTAGTTTACTTGGATGACATCATTGTTATCTCTAAGAAGGTTAGTGAGCACATGGACCATCTAAGGTTGATCTTCCAAAGATGTAGAGAGTATGGGATCTCTTTAAATCCCAATAAATTTGTGTTTATTGTTCATGAAGGGAAACTTCTGGGTCACATTAGTTCAAAGGAATTACTATCTATTGACCTTGATAAAATAAGTGATATCTTAGCACTATCTCTACCCAAGTATAAGAAAGGAATCCAAATCTTCTTTGGGAAGATAAACTTTGTGAGAAGGTTTATACCTAGTTTTGTAAACCTAGTCAAACCCATCACTACCATGATGATGTATAACCAAGTGTTTAATTGGTTAAATGAAGGTAAATTAGAATTTGAGGCCATTAATCTAGTAATTACCCAATCACCCTCGCTCATGAATCTTGATTTCTCAAAGGATTTCATATTGTACACCTTTTCCAACATTGACAATATATTAGTGATGCTAATGAAAAAGAATGGTGAAGGACTTGAGTATCCAATTGCCTTTTTTAATCAAGGACTAGAGAGACATGAGGTAAGGTACACTTTTACAAAAAAATAGGTTATTTCAGCTTTGAGAAGACTCAAAAAGTTTAGGTTGATGCTCTCCAATAGTGAGGTTCATCTTATGGTGTCTCATCCTAGAGTGAGGGACATTATCCTCAACAAAGATCTAAATGAGAAAAGAGCAAGCTAGATTACCAAGGTCATGGAGTATGATGTGGAAATCAAAGTCACCAAGATTATAAGAGGTAAATGCTTGTGTGAGAATATGGTAAAATATATCCAAGTAGATAAATAAGTTGTTTTGATGACATTAGAAAACTCACAAATAGATGCACCTCTAATTCACACTACCTAGATCCAAGACATGACACATTTCTTGTAAATAGGTGAGTGACCCCAAGGTTTGGGCAAAGAATATATAAGGTATTTTAATAATTATTTTACCTAGTCCATACCTTATGTATTAGTTAATGGGGTTTGATTTATAAAATATATCAATTGATTATTTATTAGGTGTGTTGATGACAATCAAGTGATAAATCTCTTGGATCAGTTTCATGACGGACCTATAGGAGGCCATTTGTTCCAAGGATAAAAACAATAAAAATAATTAGGGTTGGTTATTATTGGCCCAACCTTTTCAAATATGCTTATGCATGAGTAAATAAATGTCAAAATTGTGCTCTATTTATAGGAAAACAAATATTGGTAGCCCTTACCCTCAACCCAATTGAGGTAGAATAACCCTTCATGCAATATGGGTTCAACTTCATAGGAATGATAAATCTACCTTCCAAGTGTAGGGAATAAATGGGTACTCATTACAACTGACAACTTCACCAGGTGGGTGGAGGCAATTGCCTTGAAAGAAGCTAATGAAATGGAAATATTGGACTTCTATGACAACATAGTAACTAGGTTTGGTGTTCTAGATACTATAATTCTAGATAATTCATTACCATTTTTTGGTATAAAGACAAGTTAATGGGCATTCAATTTGTGTATCTACCTCAGCACATCCTCTAATTACTACCCCCAAGGCAATGGGATGCTAGATCTCCTAAAAAATAACTTGATAAATATTATCAAGAGGACCATGGAATAAAATCAGAGAACATGGCATATAAAGCTAAGGATAGCCTTATGGGCTAACAAAATGAATCCCAAAGTTACCATTGGTAATTCTCCATATGTCCTTGTATATGGAAGGGAAGTCAAATTTCCCATTTCTCTTGAACTGTCTATCTTGGAGTTAGCCCATCAACTTGAGTTGATGGAGAGTGATACTATGAACATGAGGATGATAGAGTTCATGGATCTTGAATAAACCAGGGACCTTAAAATGAAGACATTAGAGTCACACCAAGCTCAAGTTAAAAAATCCTTTGACAAGAGGGCCATAGTGAGGGACTTCAAGAAAGGGTACCTAGTCTTCAAATGGGACTCAAATAAAGCCAAATCATGAAACCATACCAATTTTTATAGCTTATAGAGTGGTCCTTATTTGATTTATGGATGCAAACAACATAATGCTTTTCAATTTACCTAACTTGATGGAGAGGTATTACCCATCCCAATCAATGGAATTCAATTAAAGCCTTGTTATTAAAAGAGTTTGTATGTATTATATGATATTATAACATATTAAAGTAGTTTTATATGCTTTTCTCTAAGTTCTCTATGAACATTTCCTTTTAGTTATGTGTTTCCCTTTCAATAAGTGCCTAGGGCATAGTTATTTATTTTGCTCTTTCCCCCTTTTGCTTCAAGAGGAAGTTTTAGAAAGAGTCAAAATTGAGTTATTTTCACATCATTTGAGAGGAAATATTGTGACTCCATGTATCTAATGGATTAGTTCAAGTCTACTATTCTTTACATAGTAGGTATGCAACCATAGGATGTTGCCAGAAATATTGGCCAAATTTGGCCCATATAAGATTATTATGCCTAGAAATAGTTTGAATAGATGATTAGAGTTATGGATGGAATGTGTGGACCAAAATTAGAATAATAATATATAATATTTCTTAAAAATATTTTGAAACACTTTAAGTAATCTTAAAGTGCATTTTGTTGACCCTTAGGATGTAGGCTTGGAAACAATTCTAGGATTGTAAAATGAAAAAGACCAATAGGGTTTTGTGGTGTTTCAATCATTTAATGGCATAAAATAAATTTCAAAAAGTCTTAGAAGTTCATTAGATCCTTATAAAGAAACAATAGTGACAAGAGCAAGTCTAGAAGAACCAGACCGTCATGAGCACATCACACAGGGATGAACAGGCTAGTCTATTTACACATTTGATAAAATACACTTAGGGAATTAGTCAAAGCCAAAAGACCACATAGACTTTATTTTTTTCATGTTAATAAGGTACCCTACAAATTTTTTATCTTGATGAGTTATCTATCTCAAGATATAAGCCTTTAAAGTTAGACTTACATAGTGAAATGCATGTGTGGACATAAATTTTAAGCTTCATGAAATAGCCATTTGAATTTAAAGTTAACAAGAATGAATATAGATATGATAAGTATCAATATTTTAGGTGCCCAAATGAAGATCTAATGGAATACATTGACTAACAAGGCTAATGTGTCCTGAACATCTAACAAAGTGCATTTGATCATGCATCAAAGATCAACGATGAGCATCAAGTCAAAAGGTAAAAGGATATCTAGGGTGAATGTGAAAGTGACAAGTGGTGTAATTTCAAGAGTATATCTAGATCAAATATTACATGGATGAAGCTCAATTCATTGGGTCTAGGTAGATCAATAAAGTGCATTCACTCATATAAAGTAGATCAATGATGAGCAATGGGTCAAAAGGTTAGTAGATATTAAGAGCAAATGCATGGGTGATAAGTGTCTCAAATACATTAGACTAAATATATATGGATCACATTCATTCATATAAAAGGAGATCTATAGTATGCATGGGGTCAAGGAGTCAATAATTTGATAGTAGGATCCTGAGAATGAATGAAGATCTTATAAATGACATAATTTGAGAAGGCCCAGATCAATATCGATAACTATTATTAAAATTTGAAAGCTAGGCACTTCAAATAGAGGTCAAATTTGACTCAAGTTGAACCAGGGTAGATATTTCAAAGGATGCCATTAAATCTCAGTCAAGACCTCTATTGGAGGATCTAGAGCATATAGACTTAGTTTTCTTGTGTTTTCAACATCATGTGTAATAAATCCTTGGATTTCACAAGTTTAAAAGGTATAATAGGTCTATTTAGCCCTAATATGGTTTAGGAAAGAAGCTATGTAGTATGTAATATTTTCATTTACATATTAACTATAGAAAAACCAATAATTAGATTGGTTTTTAATCTATAGTAAAGACCTATGCTCAAATTTCAAAGTAAGGGTAGATATTTATGACTATGGGAAGGTGTCTCATTATTTTACATAGCTATAGTCTTGATAAATAGGTACCTATAACCTCTAAAAGTATACTTAATCATGGCTCTATCAATTCCATATATATGATGACTTTGTCCTCATAATGAAATCAAGTGGAGGATGGCGTAGAGTCCCAAGATGGAGATCTAGTGGTTGGAGGAAGCAGTTAGAGCATTTAATGGATTTTTCAAGGTCTCTAAGGATTTTTGCTTCATAGGAGGATAATGACTCATCAACTTAGACACATTCTTATCCTCTAATATATTTCTTAACCAATAAGAATAATTTAAAGCTATTAGGACAAATAAAAGCTATTTTGTTTATGATGTATTAATCCTGATTTGATCAAAAGGTGGTGATAGCTCTATTAATGATTTGTAATGGTGTGTTCCCCCTCTCTCCTATATCTATTATTTTATTCCATATTGTAACATGCTCTAAATTTTGATAAGAAATTCTCTCTCAATTCTAGAAGAGTAGAGACTCTCATTTGATAAGGCTGGACCCTACCAAAATTTGTATGAAAGACCCCTTGAAGTAATAAAGACTTTATTTTCCTATCTCTCCCCTCTAAATTTTATGTATAAAATCTTGTGAATAATGGCATTGTGAAGGATAATCTTCCATGCCCATTTTCCTTCTTTCTTACTTATTTCTAGGTGTCTTCAAGTTAGTTGTATTTCTAAGTTAGTGTTCTTTTTGTCATTGATGCAAGCTCTGAGTGAGTCTTAGAACTCCTTTTTTACTTTCATTCATTACTTATTTAACCAAGTTTATGAAACACTTATGAAACTACCTAAGTTTTTTGAGATTTTGTAAGCACAAAAAGGCTATGCAAATCTTCTTTCAGAAAAGCAACTTCATAAGGAGATATATATCAATTTTTTCCATTTTAGTTAAGCCACTTATAGCCATGATAAAGAATAATTAGAGATTTATCTGGTCCAAAGAAGGAGTAAATTTTTTTGAAGATATTAATAAAGCCATATCTAGTGCTCCTACACTTATAAATCTATATTTCACAAAGGATTTCATTTTGTATACATATGCTAACATGGATACCATTTCAGGCATTCTTATGCAATAAAATCATGAGGATTTGAAGTAGCCAATAGCCTTCTTTATTCAAGGCTTGAAATAGTATGAAACAAGGTAATCTGTCATTGAAAAACATGTGCTTTTAGTTATAATTTCTTTTTAAAAGTTTAGATACTTGTTGTGTAATAATAAAATACACCTAAGGGTTTCTCATCTGAGTATCAAGGAGTTCCTTTTGAACAAAGATATAAATGAGAAGAGAGTGTCTTGGATAACTAAGGTAATGGAGTATGATGTGTAAATTAAAGTCAGAAATCTGATTAGAGGTAAAGGACTTTGTGATCATCTAGCTCAAGACTTACAAGAGACTAATGAGATTGTTTTGGTGTCAAATGATGAAGAGGTTGCAGTTGGTCATACCTCTTCTTCAAGATAGTTTCATGACTTGGTAAGATATATCAAAGATGGTATTTATCCCTCTCATCTAAGTGCTTCAAAGAGAATATATTTTAGGTTGAAATCAATTCCATTTTTACTTATTGATGGTGTTTTGTTCAAGAAAGATATCAATGTCATGTTGTTAAGATATATAGATCTAAGATAAACTTAGAGATTACTTGAAGAATTAAATGATGGACATGTTGGAGGACATTTTTTTGCAACAAATATAGCCCTTAAGATCATTAGAGGTAGGTACTATTAGCTTAATATATTTGGTGATTACCATTCATGGGTTAGGAATTGCAACCAGTGTGTTATGTTTGTAGCAAAAGCGAAACTTGTAGCCTTACATCTTAAACCAATTGCATTGGATTATTCCTTTGTCCAATGGGGATTAGACTTCATTGGTCTAATAAATCCTTCTTCAAGTTCAAGACATAAATAGATTCTAACTGCTATAAATTACTTCACACATTGGATAGAAGTAGTGGCATCGAAAGAAGTAAATGAAATCAATGTTCTAGATTTATATGAAGGTTTGATTACTAGATTTGGAGTTTATTCAACTATTATTTCTAATAATTCAATGTATTTTTTAGGAACTAAGATCAGCCAATGGGTTTTCCAACATGGAATTTATTTTAGCACGTCATCAAACTATTATCCACAAGGCAATGGCCTTGTTGAATCTATGAATAAGAACCTATTGAAGATCATAAGAGTGACTATTGAAGATAATCAGAGGTCATGGCATCTCAATTTGAAGTCAACTATATAGGCTGATAGGATCACCTATAAAAGATCAATAGCCAACTCTCTATACAAGTTGGTATATGGTAAGGAAGCAAGGTTACCCATTTCTCTTGATTTTATTACTTTAGAACTACTAAATCAACTTGAGTTGTTGGATAATGAGCCTATGGAAATTAGGTATGATAAGCTTATGGATTTGGATGAGGTAAGAAATCAGTCCATGTTAGCCATGGAAATTCATCAAGCACAAGTGAAGAGAGCTTTTGACAAAGGAAATTATTCATGAATTTTCAAAGGAGATTTGGTCCTGAAGTGGGATGAAGATAGAGATAAACTAGGAAGGCACACAAAGTTTGATTCCATTTGGAGCATACACAATCTCTAGCTACAAATTCCATAATGCCTTCCAACTTGAAAAGATAGATGATCAGGAGCTTCTAATCCCAATCAATGGGATACATTTTTAAAATTTCTACTGAAGAGCTAGGTTTATTTGTTTGTTTTCCTCTAAATGATATTTAATCACATTAGTTTAGTTCTATTTCTGTTCCAAATAAGTGCTTGTTTGCACATTTGCTTTGTTTATTTATTTTTCCCTACTTTGTGTGTTTCTCTTCTTATTTTGGAAGATGAAATTCATCTTATTTCAAATAAAAGGTTATGCTTGTAGTCATGGACTAGATTTGTCATTATTTTATGAGTTTAAATGTCATGTATATGGTCTGGTTCTCAAGCATAGTAAGCATGCTTCCTAGTTGAGTTGCTAAAATGTTCACAATTTTGCCATATAGGTCAAATTGTCACCCTTACCATTCAAAACTTTGCATATCATGCTAGTTTGTCTTACAACTCAATTATTGGCCCTAAAAAGTCCTTGAAATAATCCATGATTAATAGGCCTTTTTGAGGCATTCACTTTGGTTTTTAGAGGATTTTTGTGAGAAAATAATTATGGGGGATTCTTTGGGTCTAAAAAGGGTTCATTTTCAGGAAGTTCCATAGGGTTCATTCAAATTTTTGAGGACCATTTAAAAAGTTTTGAAGGGTTCATTCAAAGTTCTGAGGACCATTTCAAAAGTTTTGAAAGGTTCATTCAAAGTTTTGAGGGCCATTTCAAATTTTCCAAAGGGGTATTTTAGTGTTGTCAAAGGGAATTTGGAAAACCTCTAAAAGGTAATTTCCTTTCAGGAAAGTCCAATTCAAGATTTCTGAAGGGTAGACAAATTGTCTAAAAGAAAAGACCATTTTCAAAGTGCCAAAAGAATTCTTTCAAAGAAATAAGTCTATGGAAAAGAGGAAAGTAAAAAGTCTGAAAGAATTCTTAGGGAAAATAAGGCCAAAGAAAAGGAATTATTTCTTTTAGAGAAAATTTTTGAAAGAAAAAGATTGAAAAAATTCTTCTAAAGGAATAATCCATAGACAAATTATCTCAAAGAAATAGATAGAGTCATAAAAGTTTCAAAGACCTTTTTCCATGAAAAAGTCCATAAGCAAAAGCCCGAAACAAATAAGCCACAGACAAATAGCCTAAAGGAATACATGTCAAAAGAAAAGTCCCAAAGACTAATTCCCATGGAAAAGTGACCAAATGAAGAGCCCAAGAGCAAAATACTAAGGAATTTTAAGGAGCTAACATGGAGTTTCAATGTTACATATCTGATCTTAACATGGAATTTCATGGATGTTTTAGTTTTCAAAGCCCTTTTCATGCAGGTGGAGGCCATTTGGATTAGATTTGTCTTGAGTTTGAGTTGAATTATTGTCAAAGTGTCACATTTATTATAAATTATCTTGTTAATTGAAGGATTTCAACACTTATAAATTTTTCAAACTAAAGTTATTCATCTAAAGATTGGCGTAGCATCATCTCATGTAGAATGAAGTTACTTGGAGTTGATTAGACAAGTATTATCATGCATTTTCCTTATTTTACATGCAAATAAGGACTTTATTTTATTTCAACTTAACTTCCAAACATATCAAGTAGAGTTTCTCTTTGAACATTTGGTGTAGCTTTCATGCATGGATTAGATTAGTCCAAGATGGGCCCACCATCCTTTTCAAATGCCAAAGAGCTTTTTCATGCAAGACATAATATAAAAAGATATTATTTTAAGGCTTGGTTATCTTTTGATAGCTCAAATTGGACTTGTGTGATGTGGAATTTGATCTCCTCTCCTATTTTCAATTCCAATCTCTTGGCTTTTGTATGCTTTTTTCTATATAAGTTGGCTTGTTATCCATTTGAAGCATCCATCTCTTGATAAGATGAGACTCTATCAAGATTGAGATTTGTAACCTTTTCAGGTTAATAAAATGACTATTTTAGATTTTAAGGGGCTGGTATAGTGTATTTATGTTAGTGATTTGCATATGTGATAGAATATTCTTCTTTGTCAAGTATTGATTCTTACCTAGTTACTAGTTGATCAGATTATGCAGGTCATGTTCTATGTTTGATATCTTTTAGATGAAGTTATATTGGATGTAATTGGCTAGTTAATGCCCTGAATTAGGCATATTCCATCATTTCCCTCAATCTTTGATCACTAGATATAACCTTTTCAGGAAATAATGATGCATAGGTGTCAATTAGGGTTGAAGATTCAATATTTTCTTGTCTAATCAGTGTTTTAGAAGCTCAAATTGAGTGGATGAACCAAAATATAGGTGTATCACCATCATTAGATAGGATTTCCTTTTAAGTTTATTTCTTACATTTTTCCTCTTCCCATTTCCTAGAAGTTTGTAGCATAGAGTAGAGATCCTAATTGATACACCAAAGGGAGCTAGCCCTTAGAATCTAGAGATTCAATCCACTGATTAGGCCACCCATAGCCTAGGATTGTTTCCATGTTTCAACAGACTGTGGAGGCTTGAAACTACCTTCACAAGGGTGTGAGTCTGATTGATAACATTTAATTCATGATTATGTGAGTTCTCATTTAAATTTGGTGCATCACCATTTTATATTTCTTAGTATCCCTATTTCCCCCTTTCCAACCCTTTTTCCAGTGTAAACATTAGTATAGGTGATCCATCAAGAGGAAGTTTGCCTTCTCTAGATGTCTAACCCCACCATACGTGACCCATAGCCTAAGGTTGCTCCCATAGTATATCTCAATTAGAGAGAGCCTGAAGAACCTATTCTAAGGGTGAAAATTAATGCCACAACACTTTCAATAACAAATCATAATCTAAATTTTAAAGCAATGAAATTCTTCCTCCCACATATCTTGTTGATAATGTTTGTATGAATATTTAATTTAAGGTACCTAGGATTGTGCTTATAAAGGCATTTGAGATCAAATAATCACTATGATAAATTCAATAGAAGAGTTGAAAAATAAAAATTAGTATTTTAGTTAAAAGATCATATCACTAAAAAATAATATAAAATATACAATGAATCCAAAGATGCTAATGTTAATCATGTATCTTGTGCCCTAAAAGTAACATACATTCATAATTATTTATTTAAAAATTGTAAAAGGGGATAATAATATTTTAAGAGAGATTATAAGATAAAATATTTTAAATAAGTCAATTACATTACCTTTTGTGCCTCCTTTAAGAAGCTCAAAATACTATTATGCATATCATAGACTGCATGGGCCTCATACATATAGTTGTTTAGATTTATAAAAGAAAATATAAATTATCAATGATAGTGGTGATCCTAAAATATATTCATAAATCAATCAACACACTCACATTATAAATGCATCTCCCAAGGAACAAGTGAAAGTAAAAGTGGCAAAAAAATAGTGCAGAAGGAATGCAAACAAAAAATATGGATATGAAATAATAATTTAGAGAAAAAATAGTTACAAATGAAAAAATAGAGATAAAATATTAAAAAGGTGAAATTAAAACAAACACTATTAATAAAAGAACAAGATGAAAAATAAATATTGTTAAAATATCAATAAAAATAATAATAGTTTGAGAATCAAAGCATATAAAAGTTAAAGTAAGAGGCATTACAAAAGCAAATCCTATATTTAGTTGATATTAAATCCAACACAATTAATGCAATATTAGTAGAGGCACATGATACAATACATATTACTAAAGATAAATCAAAAATGTCAATACCATAGTATGGGGTAGATATTTTTTCATACACATACAAAATAAGATAAAAATGACATATCATAATTTCAAACACAACCTAATAAGTTTATTCTCTCCCATGATGATGAGTATGATAATGATAATGATTGGACATAATTTGATAAGAATGTCATAAATAATATTTAGGATGAATATGGACATATAATTTATGGGTATAACACACATGATACATTTCCTAATTCTAATACATGAACATCTAGCATTGATTATCCACAGGAAGTCACTATTTCATACCATTCAATTAGGTATACATATGTGCATCCTATTGATGAGATCTTTATTTGGATACAACCCCCTACTTCCTCCCAACATACTAGTTGAAACAATTCTCTTTATTATTTATTTAAATATTTTATTTTTACATAACTTCATTGATTATACTTCATTTCCACTTATTCTATCTCATTCTAAGCTCTCTATTAGTCTTTGAATTTATTTCACTTTGGGCACTTGCCATCTATATTTTTCAACTAATTCAAATAATCCAAAACAACTATTTTACATAATTCTTTATACCAATCCAATTGATTACTATAACATATAAATCATGTTATGGATTCCATGAAACTTACATGATCACATATTTAAAATTTTACACAATACATAAGCACACATAACCCTTGCCTTTGTTTCCATATATGATTAAAAACCTTGTTATGGTTTTTTTAATCCCTCCCATTTATTCTATTTTTGAAGTCTTTATTCTTAGTAATTTTCAAATATTTTAAAATTATAATCTGTAAAAATCTCAAAATTTCATTTTTTTTTCAAATATGGCAAAAATACAAAAAAAATCACATTATTTTAAAAAAATAAAAATAAAAACATCACCAACATTTTCAAATGTATCTCACTCATTTACATATTTTATTTACTTACTATTAAATATATGTCATACTCCTTTGATTTTTTAATACATAATGCTTTTCAAGAGGTATGTGAGTGTGATACATGACATAATATTACATGGTTCTTTGATGTCAGGACTCCCTTTTACCCAGTAGCCTTGCTAATCTAGGGGCATCTCTTAATTATTTATGAATATTTCATTAGGTTTTATCTATCCATAAATTTTTGACCATGATGAACTATATATCATACAATTGTTTATCTATTCACTCATACTTTACATTGAGTTACATGGATATACTATTTGCTAATAATGAAATTTATACATGTGGTTGATGTAAACTAGTCTCATTTTTTCTATGATTATTTTCAAATTATTACTTCACTACATGATAATTTAGGAATAAATTTATTATTATTTATGGCCCTTTCTTTGTGTGTGCAACATACACATGTTATTGCTTATATGACATCATCATGCCATTTAAGTGTGGCCATTGGCCTTGTATGTTCATGTGACATTCAAATGTCACTTGTACATGAACTTTGGTCTTTATGTTTGATATTATATGAAAATCATGTAACATTGTGTGAAATTACATTTATGTTCATTACCTATTACTATGTGACACATAAATTAGCATTTAAGCTAAAACAGTGCACTTGTGACCACCCTTTTTACACATTTAGATCATGACTTATTATAGGAAATTTTGACCACTTTTTGTCATTTTATGCATGGTTGAATTATTCTTATAATTAAACTAATGACCCTAGAATGTATTCATTCCTTATGTAAAATAGTTCAGGCTCACACACAAACTATCCATGGTACATATATCAATAATTTGTGCTCTTCATATAATAATTCCCGAATTAGATATCAACACCATACTCTATTATATATATCTACATCATTGCAGGGTCCAAATGCTTAATTTAATTCATATGGATTTACATACATGGTTTAATTCCTTAATTAGGTACATACTCTCAATATATGTAGGCCCATGATATTTAGCCAAATGTATGACCATGCACTTCTCCCCATTCTCAAAGATCATATAACACTTCTTAAAAGTTCATATTTGTGTTTTGGGTATAACACCAAGATATGATGAGAAAAGTAGGATAATTTTATACTTTATCCAACTCAATTGCTTCAAAATCAACACTATATTTATCCCCAAAAGGTTAATAAACACATCCTTCAAAATCCATAGGTGTTTTGCATGATTCATATTAGCCATGAATAGGACATAAGGTGATGGTCTCAATGGCATACTTTCCATCTTGTGATATCCTTATTTGGTGAGAAGGTTAAATTTTTTTTCAGTGTTAATTAGAATGTGATATACATCCCACCCATCAATAGTGGCATAAATAAATAATTATTTATCATATTCAATGTTTCACATGGTTTTATCCTAGTGCCCCATTATTTTACATGGTTAAGGTTGTTATTAAACTATGCTTTTAATGTTCTACATTAATCAAATCTTGAGTAGAGGGATAAATCCTAAGCATAATAGGGTAATGATTTCATAGAGGTCATTAACCTCTTTCATGCTAGCCTTCTTCTAGAGATCCTCCTTTTCCTTAGTTTTCATATCTAGTATGTTCTAAAGTTTGAATTTTTGATTTGAAATCACATCCATTGCCTCTTAAAATATTATATTCTATTTATGGCCATTTGGATAATCAACAATCATGGGTTTTATGTGGTAAATTTAATTACTTAGTGTTTCCATTTCTCATGTTTGAGATGTGACACCATTTTTCATTATGATATTGACCTTTAATCCTTGGTAAATTTTGCACCCACCTTCCTTGGGTATCCATCAATCACATATACATACTATCTAAATCATCATTTTAACATTTTTATCTTTTCCATTTTATGTAAGCTTTGCATAGAGTTCAAGGTATTCCTCAAAAATATCTACACGTGGGTAAATTTTTAAAATCCATATGGTAATTTTTTGGTGAGATGCGCTTGTATCAATTATGCAAGGAAAATCATCTTCCACCTATTCCTCTTTAGGTGACCTTACCACTATATCTACATTTTTATTAGTTTTCAATCTTTGTAGTAGCCTATTGCATCCCTCACCTTCACTTTTCATGGATTTTATAAATTATTGGCAATCTTTAGTGTTTTGGGTATGTGATTCCCATATTTTAAAATATAAGGATAATTTTTCCTTTGTTTCCATCTATATCAATGGTAAAGTATGCATATTATGATCTTTATGTAAAATATCACATGATTTGATCAGCTCCCTAACACTATGCCTTAAAAATTATTTTTTATTATGACCCTCCACTTCATAGTTGTTACATAAAAAACATTATAGGTCTCATGTGTTTTTTTGGTAGTCAAATTATATATTTTTGAGTCCATTGAGACAATTTACACCTACATAAAAGGACTAATCCTTATGTCTATATGGTCAACTGCTTCACTCTTAATGCTACTTCCAGAGCCTCACATAACTCAAGGAATTATTTATGGATAGCACACACTTGAATGGAAAGAGAATTCCCCAAAAAAACCATTATCTATGTTATATGTAGTATATTTCATATTATACCTTGGGGATCAAGGATTTAAACATTGTATTAAAATTACAAACACTTAATTTAAGATCTTTCTTAATTTCCTTTAGCATAAAGATGACATGTTGCTCAAATTATTGAATATCAAAATCATCTAAGAACATTTCCTTGAGAAGTTCATAATCCATAATATCCTATTTTGGATCAAACATATGGTACTGTGTATGTGCATAATATTAAAATGTAGTCCCAAACTAGATTTATTTTTTTTCTCTAGTGCAATGCCACTCTTAGTGTGTCATAAGTTATCTTTTATGGGCATGTTAAATAGTACTTTCCACTCCTCTATACTCTAGTAGACTTAAATACATATCATAAATTAAATGTTGTATGATAATCATTGATGAAATTGACACACTATTTACATGTTCACTTTAAATGATACTACCCATAGGATTTCCTCCACTCATGCCACTAATATTTCCTCTTGTTGGGGGTGTAATTCTGCCAATACCAACACTAAGTTATGATTCCCTTAGATACCTACCTGGGTTAGCTTCCACTATGTCCATATTTTTTTTAATTTACTAATGTAATGTCACTAGATTATGTGGCTGGATTACTATATGATCATAAAGTCACATGATAACCTTCATGCACATGACCTCTCAAGGTACATCTAAGCTAGATAATGAATGGATAAAAGGATGAATGGTCTATGGAATTGGTTGGTTATGTTGATGTGGTTGAGAGATTTTTGTTAGAATATTGGAGTGATAGATTACTTGGGTTATGTTTAATGGTTATATTGATGTAATATAAAAAAATTAATTAACTTTAAAACATTTGAATTTGATTTAGATTTATAGAATAAATATATTCTAAATGTAAAATACAATAAATTACATAAACCAAAATGAGCTATAAATAATAACTTTCAATGAAATATGAAAAACATAACATAAACATGACTTATATTGATTACGTAGATAAATTGCTAATGTGGAGATAACTAAAAGGATATCTAAAGTGTTTCATTCTTGAAAATAGAATTTTACAATACACTAGGACTTGGGTACACTAAGGAAGATATCATTTTACTAAAAATTCATATACATTGACTATATGAATTATTTTATTATTTAGGTACATGCACCTTTCAAAGGTGGTTTATCAATTTTATGTGGGTATTGAGTTTTTAGATCAAATTACCTAAAATGTTGAAACCCTAATTCTTATACATAAACCAAATAGACATGAAATTCAATGAGTGGAATCAAGTAATGGGAATATCCAAACTATCCGTAAAAAACCCAATCTAATCTGAGTGTTGCCTACATATCTCAAAGAAGCTCAAGGTGAAGTAGTTCTCCCTTCTAGAGTGAATGTGTTAAATTTTATACTTAGACTATATGGATATAGGTATTAAATTAACTTGAATGATTGAAAATGAGTAATATTCACCTACAATATAATATCTTCAAACTTGGATAAGACTTATATAATAAATACTAACTTGAATTGTGCAGAACAGGTCTCTTTTGTTCAATGTGTAGTAGCTTGTATAGAGAGTGTTTTTGTAAAATGTCCAAGTTTCTAAGTAATTAATTATGTGTATTTTATGTGTTTATATATTTTTATATTTTATATATCTATGTTAACCATATTTTTTAAAATTTAGGAGGGATAACATGAAATGTATTGAATTTGAAAATTAATTGTTAGAGTGTGGGGGATTATACCACACTAATGGATAAGGGTAGGCTACGGCCTATCCAACCTAGTGAAGTCTTGTCCTAGAAGGACAAAAACTATTGTATTTTGGATTAAAATAAATTTATATTAGAATGTGGATGTATAAATGATGTTTTTAATGATTTAAATATATTTTATATAATATTGAAGGCTCTCATAGATATTTCAAGCTATTAGAAGGGTGAATAGGTCAAGTAAAGTAATGAATTAAATATTAAACATTGCCAAGAACATAGTGGTTAATTTTGAGTGTTTACACCCACTATTATAGTGATGAAATAAAATGTTATTACTAGAGTAAAAGAGATTCATGCCTAATTATGTATACACACTTTGTATTTTTAATGTGAAGTTTATTTTTACAAGGTGTCTAAATACAAAACTTATAATAATTCCACTAAAGGTAGATACTATCTATATTTTAAAATTAAAAATATAAAAATTGAAATTTTTAAATTGAAAAGTGAGTAATGGAAAAAATGCATTTAAAAGAGTATGAAATATAATTTCAGTGTATATTAATAGTGGATAATGTGTATTCCCCCTTATTGAGGCATTTAGAAAAATGTTGAACTTGTGGTTAATTGAGAGTGATCAAGTATTAATTATGAAAACTAGTGAAATCCCTTGAGTTGGAAATATTATGTGATCCAAATCTCATATTAATAGTTAGAGTAATTTGTATCATAATTAAAGTATAATAATAAGTGTTCAAAGAATAAAATGTGGTTCTTTAAAATAACCTTAGACTTTGAGTGTCACTAAACTCTAATGTGTCCCACTTGAAAAATGATATGAATCATGCCCTTACAGATAAATCTATATTCTATTTGAAACTTTTTAACTTTTAAAAATAAGTTAAAATTGAAATTTACAATGTAGTATCATGAACATGAATGAATATCATGCCCATTTATCTATCTATAATTTATATAGAATGCCAATTAAACTTATAACTATTTAGAACATGTAAATTTTAAGTGTTTTGTACATGCCCATGTATATGCATCAAGTATATATGAATTTTAAATCAATTAAATATAATTATGAGTGCACATGCATTTCATATGTCCCCATAATCTAAAATTTTTAAATGATAATAAAATTCTAAAAAAATTATTAATCATAAGTCTAAAATTTGTTGCTTATGAGGGTTTGAATTCTCAAGACAAGCCCATTGTGATTCCCCCCTTTAGAGATGAGGGATGTATCTTGAAAGTCAATAATATAAAAATAAAACTTGTAGAATATGTGAAATATATAATCATATAGTAGTATATGAACATTTAAAATGTATTGCATCATAATATCAAATATAGGATTGAATTGTAGTTAGATAAATTTAGCATAGAAGAATATAATCAACATGTACATCATATGTATCATGGCACAAGAGTAAAAGAAAAAAATATGCGTAATGTGTTAGATAAATCACAATACCATAATGTTTTATCAAATTTGATAAACTAGGAGAATGATAGAACCTAAATAGATATATTATTGTCCAAAATCATAATACTATAGATATGTAATAAATGACACAAACTAATTTATAACTTATTAAATATATAAATATACCAAATATAGAAAGTCTAAGGGAAAATATCAACTTATAAAAATGAAATAAAAATTGTTTATGTATTTGATACTAACAATGAGTTTGTGTTATCTAAGTGTAGATCTAGAATGGAAGTTGGCATGTCTTCTAGATAAGAGCATTGTAACTAGGTAATAGAGAGCAGTGTGTTATTGTCTTTAGGGAATGTTTGTGTCATATAGGTATCAAATATATGACATTTCTAGGGTAATTTCACCTTCATTTATGTGATATATAAACTATTTAGGATATTTTTATTTAATGCACTGACCTGTATGTAACTTATTTTCAGTTGTAACCCTGGCTCAATGACATAGGAAGATGAATGCAATCACATAATTAAAAGGGTTTTGTGGTTTAAGTTATGATTAAACTCAACACTCCCTATGTTAAGCACTGACTACATACCAATAATCTAAAGAGGGATCAAACTCCATGTAGTTTTCACATGCTACAGTGGTGGGTGTGAAATATTAGTGAAAAATTCTAGCTATTGGTCTAATCCTAGTGTGATTAAGTTCTTAAACTATGACTTGTGACCTTGGAAGTATATTCAAAATTTATCTTAATGCTACTAGGTTTTTATGTAATGAAATTATAATTTTGGTGTTTTTTAGTGCATAAGCCTCTTACTTGTAGAATGGTTTGAAATGTGGCTTTTATAATGGTATTTTTGGAATTTATTCAAATAGGGCTTGCTAAAATTTTAGGCTGACTCGTTCATGAATTTGAATTTTTTAAATCATCCATTATTTGGTAGGAGGGAAATACTAATATATCTAGTAATAGAGTAGGGTGTTGTGGTCTACTAGGGTGTTATTGTATGAGGAGAAAAAATAGTTAATCTAGGTATAATGCATAGTTTACATGTAAACATGAATTACTTTAAATAAGTAATTATACATTTTGTTTTTCATTGGTTTGCTTATAACATGGGTCATCTATGTGGAGAGTGAAGGGAAGTGTTTAAAAAGTCTTGGAATAAGTCAATAGCTAAGTGTGTAAGAAGTGTGGTCATAAGTGCACTATTTTATCTTAAATGTTAATCTATTTATCTACATTTTACCTTATTTTATTATATTAATGAAACAAATGAAAAGTGATAGATTAAAAATAAAAGTGTGTACCTAAACTTACCTATGAAGTGTAGTCTTGAATATAGGCCACAATGTTGAACTATGCTTCACATGAACCTAAAATGAAACATGTATAAAATATCTCATTTCTTAAGATGTAAATGATGTAAATACAAGAAAACTTGTAGATCTAATAAAAAGGAATTAATGCCCCTAATTGGGTATGAAAACCATTATGTTTTATTGGTGTAAACAAATGGTGACTATAGAGGGTAGTACCCTTGGAGATTTTATTTACGTTAAAAAGATTAGATTGGACTATACATTATCTTAATAAATCAAGGTGTGCTTGACTCTATCATTATATACCTAACTAAGTGAATTATTTTAGAATCCTTGTATGAATTACATAATATTTTATGGTGTAAAAAGTGGTGAACCAACCATTTTAAATGGAATAAAGGTCATTTTTGGTGTAAAACTAGCACAAAAATTATGAAACATTAGTCTACAAAGTTAGTATGATATGGGTCTATTTTATACATCATGGAAAATGACAAGAATTGTGATTTCATATGTGAAACTAGTGAAAAATTGATCAAGGAGGATGTAATATACCATGCACATGCCTGAAATATGGTATCAGTGTATATAAATTCTAAGAATGAGTAATAAAACTAAAATTTTAAGTAATAACATGTGTGTTGATCTGAAATACATGCCACACATGATGCCCTAAAACTAAGCAAATCTAAGATAAACCTGATTATGTTTTGGAAATTATAATTATGTATTTTTTGGCTTACTTCCCTATACTTCTTTTGATTATAATAATTTCTAAAAGTGATATTTTTATAGGTATTGTGATAATGATGCCATGTTTTGGACAACAACAAGGTGATTTCTTGTCTGAATGGAGTACTCATGTTTGAAACTATTTTTTGGGTGTTTTCTATATATGTTAAATGATAAAATATGTAATACCTAAAATTTTATGTTTATTTACTACACTATAATGACTTATTCTCTAAGACAAGCCATTATATATGCCCTATATTTTGAGGTGAATTATTGAGAATACATAATATCTTAACTCAAAATAAAAATTTATATAGTAGATGTGATTTGAAAGATGTAAAATTGAGGAATAAGGATAAAATGGGGATCATGGCATCACCATATACACAAATTAATCAAAATAGTAATGTGAGATGTATTTATAAATAAGCATACATTGTGACATTGTCAAGATAAATATTAGTAGTGAATAACATAAATAAGTGATCTAAACTAAGTATGTAAAGCTAAAAATAAACTAAGAGAGGTATGAATGATATCAATCATGGCATTGAAATACTATGAAGATTTTTGATATCCATCAATGCATTTAAAATTGAGAAAATAAATATCATGGCCATGACAGACATAAATAATGAATACACATAGCAAAAAAAAATGAAATAGAAGGCCACTGAGCTACATAAAAGGGACATGTTAAAGTTTCTTGAACACACATAAAATCATATAATTAGGAATTAGAGACACATAATGTTCAAATATCCATAAGCCAAACATAGAATACACAAAAGACATGAAGCAGTGAATCAAACATGAAAACATGCATGGATACATGTAGTTGATTAGCATAACACTAGAAGATTAAGTAACTTAGGTAACCAATAATATATTAATGTTTTATTAATTTAAATATATATATATGGTATGCCATGTAAATAAATTATTTTTGAATAATAAGGGATATCTAAATAAGGATAAAACATGTGTGTAAGATGTCCATAGTGAGCTTGTGAAAGCAAAAACAAGTTTTAAGAGCCATGTGTCTAGTTTGGATCTGATAATTAATACCTTGTGTTCACTAATATAGGTGGAGGTAAATATTAAAACAACATGGCATCTTCCTATCTAAATAGGTTTCTCTTGTCTAGTTATATTTTCTAATTCTAAAATAGTGAAATAACCTTAAAAAAGGTATGGCAATGGAAACCTATATGATTTTCACTCACTCATGTACACCTTTGAATCATATATGATTTTAAAATAGATAAAAATAAGTATTGAGTAATTTTGAATAGATTAAATGTAAATGAACTAAACATTATCATGCATAGGTCCCAATTTTTGAATTTTTCTAGAATTTATAATTTTTTTATATTTTATTGAATATATGAAAACATGAGAAGAAACATACTAAAAAATGAATCTCTTAACATATTTAACATTAAATTTTTATATATCTAGCATAAATGACTTATCACAAATGTCAAGGATCATGACATTATGGAGTATCTGGATATGTAAAACCAATTTCCACACACTATCATATTATTATTATGATTTATCTTAAGAAATATGTATTAGATCATATGCCTTTACTATCATTTTATTACTTATATTTTTTTTATACTAGTTGAAGAAATTATTTCTAATTTTTTCTCTTACTTTAAAAACTTATATCTTCTCTTGAAACTATGATCATGGCACTTTCATGTTCAAATGTGACATGGTTATGATCTTTACCCACTTTTTCTCCATTACTTTTATCCATTGTTGTAGAAAATGGTGCACAAAGTTATCTTAGTTGGTTCTTGGCTTATTACAACTAGGTGAAAACATGGGATATTCCCTTTGTACCTAAGATTTTACACTCAACTATGTTGATATCAATTTACATAAGGAACAAGCCTTATGCACTCACCCAAAGTGCTGTTAAGGAGGAACTAAGGCCCACATTGGGATATTTTTCCCATGGTGAAAGACATCATTTATGGGACTTGGCCAATTCAAAGATGGATTTAAGTAGAACCATAAGCACAAACATTTCATGGTATAAGCCTAATGGACTATAGGTGAAAGCCTTCCTTGGACTATGCCTAGTGGTCTATACACACAAGTCTTTAGGTGGAATAGTCCTAGAATCATATGGGCACAATCCTTTGGTAAATTAATCCTAGCATCATATAGGCACTAGAAGGGTCAAAGGGAAGATTAACTTTAAGTATTCATACTATGCTCACACATATATTAAGGGTCAAAACACTTGGTGTAAAATACATATCCTTAGTCTTTACACAAGTTATGATTGATGTCATCACCTATTACAAGGACATCATTGATTTCATAAATTAGAAGCATGCATGTACTTCACTTATCATGAATGAAATTAATCTATAGTAATACTTATATTATATATAGTTCATTTAGTAATATAAAAGATACATAGACTAGAAACATCATGTTTTACTACAATGTTCTTTACCATTAATCATGATTGAAATAGAGTGTATAGTTCATATCACTTAGAGCAACTAAATATCTAGCTTAATCTACTTTAACAACCTAGAGGCTCATAGGAGAGCTTGGGTACTTACAAATGGATCCTTAATGGCATCCATACTAATCCTAAGATTAATGGATATTGGTGGCATTCATATAGAGTAAATTCAATCTTCTTGAGCTTCACTGCACTATTTTTGCATCTCTAAATCGACTAGTTCGAGCTCATTTTATATCCCTTAAAGAATAATTATGCCAAGGTGGAATGTGCATGTTGAGTGCCAAGTTGGATCCCTTGTGATAATTCTCATTAGCTCCATAAAATTATGAAATTTATATTATATTCACCATATATCATTAATCCTAGAAGATGCCCTAAAGATCTAAGAACTAGTTAGCCACCTACCAGCTAGCTCTAGGTATGCATTAAATCCTCTAATTGGCACCAAAATACCAAAATATCATCATCATGAAAAATGATGAATTTAACTAATGTGGGTGTCATGATGGCATGAATTCTATACTTAATGACATAAGAGGCCCAACATTACCCCATACAAAATTTCTAGTCCATCCTTAGACTAAGCTTCCAAGGTCTTGGTGGTGCAGAAATCAAGTGCACTCTCCTTAAGCTTAGTGCTAAAATATTCAAATCCCTTTATGGTGAGATTAATTTATTCAATGGAATTATCTATTTTGATAGAGGTAGTACTAAGCATAAACACATCAGTCTTTTCCATCTCCTTTTGAAAGGCCTCTAAATTTGCCTTTTCTTTATTCACACTCCCATCTAGGATTACTCCTTGCTCATAGGCATTAGTCTGTAAAGCAC
Source organism: Torreya grandis (assembly GCA_037957365.1). Taxonomy (NCBI): domain Eukaryota; kingdom Viridiplantae; phylum Streptophyta; class Pinopsida; order Cupressales; family Taxaceae; genus Torreya; species Torreya grandis. The sequence goes on along the minus strand of JARHVA010001480.1, from coordinate 2,594,188 downwards.
ACAATATTTCTTCCAAGTTTTTCGCTTTCTCAATTTTATTTATAAGTTCATTGATGTTCCCTATTATTTTCATTCACTCTAACATGATCACTGAGTACACCTACACCATCAGATTCTACTTTTCCTCCTTTGCTTATTTAAGGCATGCATCTATGATTGATGTTTGGTTATATAAGCTCAAGAAGATGTCATCAGATACATATAGTCCCTCTTGTAGCTTTAAAAATAGGTCTTCTACCTCTTTGATCTTACCGGTAACATCCTTTTGAATCATGATGTAAGGATCTTCTTCTTCTTGTGTTAGCTCAAGTTTTAACCTTAAGAGCATTTATTCCACTAGTACACAAATTTTATCAACCTCAAAGAGGTTCTAAGCATTTAAACCAACTAGGAGGGATGGTTTGGCCATCTTTATGCACTCACAGAGCTATTACAACTTAAAATTAGTGGATTGTACTTCATCTTTAGCTTCTTTATGAAGTTATTTCCATTTTCCTACCCTACCATAATTAATAATGTTTTATTACACAACCTCAGTAAATTTATTCATCCTCCCATCCCTTCTATTCCTTATCCCTTATGCTTAGTTCTACATCATCCTTCTCAATTATTACCATCTCTATTTGTTTTTCTTCCTCTTCATTGGTGCCACCACTCTCTTTGGCACTTTCCTCAAAGAACTCATCTACTTATTCCTTAGGAATTTATTTCTTGTACTTTTCCCCTTCATCCACTTATTCCTCTTGAGGTTTCTTAATGTTCATTTCTAGGGTAATTCCCTTAGTTACAACATTGCTTAGTTATTGTTGGGGTTCTTTAGTAGTCTCCATTTACTATGTTAATGTGCTAGCACCTTATTTTTCCTTAGGCACCCCTTTACTACTCATTCACACCTCTTGTGTAGCTTCTCCTACCTTCTTGGTGGGGTAACTAGGTGTTTTATTATATTATTCAATGGTTGGTATTGTTCTTAAGAGAACCTTCTTGGTCTTCTTCTCTTCCTTCACCTCTGGATTTTCCTAGGGCAATCTACACTTTTCTTCAAGTGTTACTACCTTCTTGATGTGTTCTTCACTCAAGCATATTTTCTTCCACACCTTTCTCTTTTATTTTTCTATTTATGGAGGTAGTGTGGAGGAATATTTTCTAGATGAAGATATTTACAACTCTTCTACTTCTTCAAGCATAGTGGTTGTGCCACTTTGGAGGGCCTCCTAAACATCCTTGGTGATTGTCTCCTCTTCTTCTTTGATCTACATGATGTAAGTCACTTGCTCTTTGTTTCTGAGTATCTTCCTCTATCCTAAGCATGAGGGTCTCCTCTTTCTCCATTTTTTCTATATTTATAGTTAGGAATGCAATTGGTCCCTTTATCTTCTTATTTTTAGAGGAAGCACTCTCTAGCATGAAGGATACACACTTCTTGGGAGTTGGAGGTATAGTTTGTTCTTTGAAGGAAATATTTAACTTGATGTGCTCTGTAATCTCCTCTAGTGTCTCTCCCTTTTTATTTTGGGGAGTCTTCTCCTATATATTTTTCAATAGCTTCCCTTCATCACGAACCAGGAAGGGTGATCATTTTTTTTAGATTGATGCCCTTCTTGTGCATCTTCATTTCATAATAGAGATTGAATATAGACCCAATTATTATCTCCCTATAGAGGGAATTGATGTTAATTATATCATATTCATCCTCCTCATCATTAGTGGCCTTTGATCTAGGGTTCACATATTGACACCTCAACCTACTCCTATCTTGATCCATAGTCTTCATTATCTGCTACACATTGGGAATTCTCATTAGCACTAATATGAAATATTTGGTGGAAAATGTATAAGACAAATTAATCCATCCAAATAAGTTCCCATATATGAGTGCTAGGTGCACTACATATAAGTGATACATTAAGGTGAGGGTCATCCTTCCTACCATATGTTGGGGGATCTCCTAAGGGATGCACCATTAAATCCCAAAGGCCTCGATATCCTATTTCTACCACCCTTTCACCCTTGTTTTGTATTTTTATGAAAATTTGGGTGGGTAGATGAAGTTTTGATACTTCATTATAGGGGATTCATTATGAGGTGGTAACACCCAAAGGTTGTCATCATCCCCATCTAGTAAAGTGACCTCCTCCATTATGATCAAGATCAGTATGTATCCCCATCTAAAATTCTCATATACTTTTTGGCACTCAAGTGTATTATTAACCATTTCCTCAACAATAAATTTGGAGATGTTAAACTTCACCCCTTTCCCCATGTGGTGGGTGACCCCCAAGTAGTTCTTACTAACATTATTTTATCAACCACCAGGGCATAATTTGTAACTTACCAAGCATGTTGCAACCCTCATGATAGGTTCTTGAATGTCCTTAATAGGTAATACAAACTCTAACTTGTAATAACCCAAGAATTTTGTGACTCTCTCCACCTCAACATCATATTCCATCATATTATGGATGTCTTATTTTATGATTGGGAACCCTATGATCGTACTGATGAGGTGTATCAAGATCTACATGTGCCTCCTTTTGAAATAAAAGTAGTCACCATGGATGCATGAGAGGAGGAATTACACCAATTCATCCATATTATCAAAGTTTGATGGCTCAAATAATTAGTTCATTGCTATTGTCTCCAACTTATCTCAGATGGAGACATCAAAGAGTGTCATGCCTACCTTTATCTTCTTTCCTATGTCAACCATCTAGTCTTAGTTGATTTCCTACATGTTATGCATCTGATGGTTATACTCCTTCAATCTACACGTGTAAACAATACCCAATTTTCCCCCACTATAGCTTATAGGGGGACTACATCTCTATGTAAGAAAGATTCATACTTACTTTAGGGTCTATCACTATGACATTGATGCCTTCTACTAGTTGTGCCTCTCATTTTCCGGTGGTTCTTTCTTTCACCATCCACACCTTCTTGGCATCCTTTTATGCCTAAATCATACTTGTAGTTAATCTTTACTTTCACATTCTAAACTAGTTGTTAAAGTGCAGTTGGTTGATCTTTATGAATCCCTTATTCTTTCTTGGCACTTCTTCACAATCATAAGATATAAAAAATTGTCTTTATCTCTCAAGATTCATGCATCATTAATGTTAGCCTCAACATTTTACAAAAATTCTCTTTCCTATTTTCTCTCTTAATTCCTCTCTACTTACCTCCTTTCCAATTCAAAGTGGAACACAATTTATATCTTAGTTCAACCATTCTCACTTCGGGTCTATAGATGCTCTCGTTTTCATTGTGATAGCATTTTTTTGGTTTGTCAATGGCTTTGGTTCTATATTTTGGTTCAAATTTACACAAGGTTTGTAACCTATTATAGTCTATTATTCACCCCTTTATATGTTTTTCTTAGATACCTTATTAATGACTGGTGATTAATGGTATGGTGACATGTAGATATCTTCTAATATGTAAACCCACAAAATCTATGAAAATATATCTCCACATTCTCATTTATTATGAATCTTGGTGCTTCCACTATCACATCATTAAATTTTTCTAATGGTTTATTTAGTGAAGTGATAGGTGATTCAAATGTTCACTTACCATCAACTATTGGGTGGGTGATAGTTATCTTGATGATCTTTTTCTTATGCTTTATTCACTATGGCATGACCTTCACCCTTGTTATGGAAACCTAGGCACAACACTTCACATGTACACAATATAGGCTCCTTGATTCCATCTCTCATTAGTTATTCACTTATTTATAATTGCACCTCTCTTTATTCATTGATTTATCTAAGATTCTATGTGTCTTGATTCAATCTTCTCTACCCTATACAAATCCTTGTACTATCCCTCCAAAACTTCATTCTCTCTTCTTGGGTTCTTGTGAACTAGTTTGTTGTGCACCTCCCTCTGTCAACTTATACTCAAATTTCTAAATTAGGCCAACTTTATGAATATAAAAACTTAGGTGTTTAGCCTTAGGCACTTAGAAAGTGATCATGTTCAACTCACCTAATTGGATTTATGCATGTAGACACTAGAATATTTCTCATGGGGGCCTAAAAATTCCATGCTTATTCACTCAAAATAAATAAAATAAACATAAATAAAGGTTTGGCTTATGCCAAATTATATTATGGTCAACATAAACCAATCAACTTATAATTGAGAATTTAGTGCCTAATGGTGCAAGAGCCATCCTATTAACTATGAGGCTTCAATATGTTGTTGTTGAAATGTCTAGGGAGCATTTCACCTGTCGATGTGCACAACTTATATGCACCAACTCTAATATGTTATGGATAAAATAAGGTCCCATCTATCTTATCTATAATTTTCATAGGTGATAAAGGTAGTTTGAGTCATATAAAAAGACTAGTGTTCCTTCATTAAGTACCTTATGCTTGATATGCTTATCATGCCATAGCTTCTAGCATACCTTTTTAATTTGCTAGCTCCATCTTGCTCAGGCACGTGTCTCATCCAAACACACCAAGTCTTCCAAAAATACACTCAAGGATTATGTGTCATCCAGTCAACCAATATGTATGATGCATAATGAGGGAAGTAAAAATTATATAGGTAAAATAGACTATGTGCCAAACACCAATTAAAATGGTTTACCTTTATTTAGGAACATGTATGTAGTGTGATATGCTCATAATACTACTAACACATGATCATCCCAATCTTTAAAACTAATGTCACATATCTTTGTGAGGCATGTCCATAATATATTACTAAATGCCTCATTGATGCCATTTGCTTTAGGATGATAAGGTGTCATATTATGGTGCATGACTATGTACTCAGTCAATAAGATTTGAATGGTTTTATCGATGAAGTGTGCACCATGATCACTATTCAATCTAAGAAGGCACCCATAGTGACTGATGATATTATCCTAGATAAACCTTACTATAGTGGTGACTATGAAATATTTAGTTGGCACTACCTCGACCCACTTGGTGAAGTAATCTATATATGATAGAATGTATCATGTTCCTATGAACCTCATAATATAAGAAATAGTCCCAATAAAGTCAATGTCCCATTTTTCAAATGGTTCTTAGGAAAGTATGGGTATGAGAGGCATCTCATCCTGGTGGTTGGGCCTTCCCATGCATCGATAGATGTTGCATGCTTTTGCACAATATTTTGTATCCTAGAATAGATTTGGCCACAAAAAACCTAATTTTAATACCTTGCATGCCATATCATCTCTAGTACAATGTCCTCTAACAATCCACTCATGTTCCTCTTGTATTACTAAGTCTCGTTCATGATTTAGAACACATAAGTGTAGGACTTCATCTCAACTCAACTTGTATAATTCCCCACTAATGAATTTTAAATGGGTAGTACAAATTGTGAGATGTTTTTTCTCCTTAGTCTTCATAGTCTAGGGCATAAATCTAGATGATATAAATGTGGTGATATTTTCCAAGTCCTCAAGTATGTACTAGACCCTATAAAGCTACATGTTAGGCATATCATCTTCAATAGGCACTACCATATCACCAAATTTGATGTGGGATAGATGGTCTGGACCCAAGTTTTGTTTTCCAAGTTTAACTATAACAAAGAACTAGAATTCTTGAAATAAAACAATCCATTAATAAATGCACTCAGGAAGAATGGGCTTGTTCACTAGGTACTTAAGCACATCATGATCAGTGAAAAAGATGAAGGGGGTCACCAATAAATATTGCTAGAATTTTTTCAGGGCATAGGCCATGGCAAACACCTTGTGCTCAGTTGTGGTGTAGTTTTACTTTGACTTAGATAGCTTTATTCTTGCAAAATAAAAGGGATGATCCATTTTTCCTTTGCTTGGTTTCACTAGAATGGTACCAATCATAGAACCAAATACATTATCATGGATGTGGAATGGAGTCACCTAGTTAATAAATTTCAATATTGATGCACTTGTTAGATTGAGCTTCATGGTCTCAAATGTATTTTCTTGCATTGTTACCCAATAGAAAGGGACATCCTTTCACAAGAGTTTTTTTAGTGGAATTGCAATCTTGGCATAGTTCCTTATGAAATTCCTATAGTACTTGCAGTATCCAAAAAAGGCATGACTACCTTTCTACATTTATGGGGTCTAGATATGAAGGATGATGGAAATATTTGGTGGATTAATGAGTAGGCCATCCTTGTAGACAATGTGCCCAATCAAAGTGCCAAATGGTGTTATGAAAACACACTTCTTTATGCTCAAAGAAATATATAACTACCTACACCTCTCAAACATCAAACATAAATTATCATAGTGATCCTTCACTAACCCATACATAGTCTAATCATCTAAGTACACTTGGAGGAACATGTGAATGAAGTCCTTAAATATCATTTATCACTACTTAGGATAACATGAATGGCACATTATTCATTCCAAAGGGAATCATGTTGTATTAAAAATAACCCCATTCTATCATAAAGGTAGTTTTGGGCTTGTCTTCCTCCTTGATCTAGACTTGATATTATCTTAAGAACCCATTAGTAAAAGTGTATATCTCACAAATTATGATGCCATCCAAGACTTCATCAGTGAATAGAGTCAAAAAGGGGCCATTTACACAAGCGACATTCAATAATTAGTAGTTGAGGCACAAAGCCAAATGTGCCCATCCTTATTGATGTTGATGACCATGGGGATAACCTAATAAGATTTGTGTATAGGGTAGATGATTCATATGGCTAGCATACCATCAATATTTATCTTAAACTTGGCATGAATATTGGGGTTCATCTTATAAGGTCACTTCTTTATAGGTCTTTCACCATCAACTAGATTGATTCTCATCTTCCCAAGGGATGGGTATGTGACTTTCATATCTCTATAGTTCTAAGGTAATAATTCTTAGAATTCCTTTAGGAGATCAACAATATGTGTCAACTCCATGTTAGAATAATAGGCACCTAGAATAGGAATCTTTGGTTCTTGTTCTAAGCTAATAGCTACCTTAGTAGTTTTTAGCAGTGTATGGTAGGGTTCATTATTCCCTTGATGTAAATCCTCAACTTGTTTATTGCCCTCAATTATTTATATTCAAATATGGGTAGGGTCTTCTCCTTTTAGGGTGTTATCCTCAACTTGGTGCACTATCTTCCTTTTTCCTATCAAATTCATCCAATTACGTGCCTTTCATATGTCATCATCCTCATCACTAGATTCACTATTGAGGGTTTGTTATTTAAAGAAGGTTAGGATCGATAACCCTTTTCATTGAACATGTATTTTAGGAACTCCTCCAATATTATAGTGTTTTAAAATAATGACCTTCAAACTACCTATAGTGGCTCAATTAATTCAAGGTTTGGAAAAGAAAAGAAAAAGGTGTAGACAAACCACTCCTTAAGGGCATCCCAATTGGCTATCTTGTAGTGCATCTCATTAATAACATACCATGCCTATGTCCAAGTTTTTAATGTCTTATAGAAGGAATGAACCCATAGCTTCCTTTGGTTGTTATCACCATAAACGATCCACATTTCTTGTCAAATTTACACATGTGATATGGGGTCATAGTCGTTAGAGTATGCTAAGATGTCCAAGTCCTCATTACTCTTTCTGAATCTAGTGTAAATGGATGCCTTCATATCTTTCCAAGTTGTCAAGATAGGCCTCTATATTGCCCACAAACAATTGGAAATGATCTTTAATGTATACACTAGTGTGCCCATTATATCCACTTCTTTTGGGATGCATGATTCGAGGTCATGGACATAATATTCCACTAGATTACTTCCTTCATATATTGGAAGCATTAAAAGTTTTCCCTTACTAAGGTGAAACACTCTCTTTCTCTTTGTCTTGGCATAAGGGACCCACCTTTGAAAATCATGATCAATCTGAACCCAACCTATCTTTATAAGTTTTGGGGCCTTTGTACATAAACAGATATACCTTTAACTAGTTGTCTCATACGCTTCCTCAAGCCATTGATCGTGAGTAACATCAATGATATCTGAGGACGATTTTCCATCTTCCCAAGAAAGGACTCCTTGATAATTGAGTTATATCATCTTAGTGCATTGCACTGTGATGTTATATATGTGGTTGATCTCATCCTCAAGGTCTACATTCTCAACATAGGGGTTACTTGGTCTAGTGAGATGGGTATAACTACCCTCTCCTTTCCATTATCAAATGTCATGTAGCACCTCTTGAATTGCATATATAAATTATTTTTAGAGCACCATGGCCTTCCTAAAAGTGATAGTTATTTGTCCTATTATACTAACTTGATTACTTCAAAGTCAGCCTAAAATTTGACACCCATGATATCTACAACTATGCTCTTTAAAATTTTGATTAACTGCACCCAGGTCTTATTGGTCATAAAAATTACATGAGTAGAAGGTCACAAGGATAGCCTACCCATTTTATCCTAGGAATTCTTGGTCAATATGTTGACCTTAGCACTTGTGTCTAAAATGACCCCATAGATAGACCATCCATCAATAGTGGCATTCATGAGAAGTTCTTGGTCATACTCCACATTCTGTGTATGCCAAACTTCTCTCACCCTCTCCATGTGTGACACATAAAACTCAAATAATTTTTGACCTACTTGTTCTAAGATAAAATTATTTGATAGGGGAAGAATTAACTCTATTTTTAGGAGGTGTACGATATCCATTAATTCTTGTATCTTAACTTCCTAGTTGTCCTGCTTCATTCAAGAGGCAGCAGTTTGCACTTCTAGTTCTCACACTAAATGGAGATCCCCTTGCATGTTTTATATTACACTCATGACGTACTATAATACATATTTTGTCATGTAGACTCAAGGTATGGAACAAATTTAGGATTAGTCCATATTATGTGCTTAGTATGACCTTTGTCCCCATAATCTAAGTGTAACTTAGGTATTGACACAATTGGTTTCTTAATGGTGGATCCATTGTGAGTAGTTACTTATACCTTGGTTGTCTTTATGTGGGTCAGTTATGCCTTTAGGGTCCATTTTTCTATCTTTGACTCATTATTGATCCTTTTTTCACCCTTTTATATGTCAGGTTTTCCTTGGGTCAACTTTTTGTACATGTCAGGGTATTCCTCGACCTTATGGGACCCTTGATAATACCCACATATGGGATGTGTAAGGTAGTCATGATGATAATGCTCTATAGATCCACATTTATAACATGATCATGGTGGGAACCCTCCACCAACATGGTCTCCACCTCATCCTCTAATGCCTCATTGCATCCTAAATCCTATATTCTACTGATTATATACTTCATTTCATTAGTTAGTCTACCCTCCAATTGTTGTAATGGCCTATCATGTGCCTCTTTCCATGTTTAGATGTTTTTCATCAATCACCCAATAATTAGACGTGATATAGGTGTAGGCATTACAAAACTAATAATAGATGGTTGTGTTGACTAGACTAGAACATTATAATAAAGGATAGTTATGAACATCATGCACTTGTAGACAAACTTCATAGCTTAGAAGTAATATGCACACATTCCTTCTAATCTAGTTATTATTATTATGGCCTTTGGCTTTGTAGTCAATGCACCATAATCCACTTCAATCATTTTGCGATGAGCTAGCAGTAATATTTTGGAGTTGGGAAGTCATAGATGCAATCTATGCCTCCATAAATGGTTTGATCCTTATATCATGGCTTTTAACTACCTCATATTTGAGCATGGATTCAATTTTTTTTGAAGGTTTTGTAAAGTTCTTCATGGAAATAATTCTTGAAAATGACACTAGAAACCCCCTATGAACAACTATGCATGCTAGGAATGGTGAATATCATATGGGAGATTTTATAGGAGAGTCTTGAACCTTGCATCATATAGGTGTAGGAATTTTAGAAGTCCATGGGTAATATTTTTTAGCACAATGATGCTCTATTGTTTAAACTCTAAAATGTCAAATTCCTTAAATAATGCCTCTTTTAGGGTATCACAATTTACCATTTCTTAGTTAGGATCAAATTTTCTATACCACATGCTATATTAAATTGGTCATGAATTGGGTCACCTTGCACTCTGATTAGGTTATGCCCCATACATGCCATTGTAGTTCACAATTCAACACATGCTCTATGGCATTATCCATGTCACAATACTCTAGCAATTACATGGTCATTTTATAGTATATATACTATGGGGGAACACTGGTATCTAGGGTACTTGTCCCCATGGTATTTATCTTGGTGGTGGTCCTCCCATGCCTCTAGCCATTGGATTAGACATTGGTCCCATTATTACTACTAATTCCATTGATTTCAATGACACTATACTACTTAATTTTAGTACCAAATCACTTCTTGTAGGGTGTTTCCCACTTTACCTTTCTAACATTAGCTAATTTTTTATGCTTTCACTCAAGTTATATTATCATGATCTAGTTCCCAAGGGTCTATATCTAGTCACACTCAATTCTTATATAGAATGATCTATTCAATCACAAATTTTAAATCCAAGTTTTTCAAAATATCTAAGTTTTATGTTGACAATAGGGTCAATTATTACTTTTGTGCCTTTTTCAAGTGGGGGATCCATCACATGAGCATGCATCATAGGTTCAAAGGGGATAGGCACATCAAGTGTATCTTTATTCACAAGAACCCAATGAATTTTACACCTATAAATTTTTGATCTTGATCCATCATTTCATTATTATCTCTCATCCTTGCACTATTATATTTCTAGAGATCCTTTCCCATGCCCTTCCCACTCACTATAGGTTCTCTCAGTGCTTTCAGGTTGTAGGTCTTTCATCATTCTACACCACCACTTATTATAGGTCTATCTCCTAAACTCTTGAGTGTCAATCTACTCATCCCATTCCATTACACTTCACCTACACATCCCCTTTTCCCCCTTTGCACTACTCATATATGAAAGGAATTTAGCCTTATATACCTAAAGTTTCAAAGTTGTAATCCACCTTTAGATTTTTGACCTCTATATTGAATTCCTTCAAAAATGTGCCTCAAGGGTCACATAAGAATTGATACTCTACTTCTTCAGGTTATGAATATGTTAAGACTATGAAATTAAGTATGTATCTATTTAGCACTCTTTACCACCATTTATCTAATTCTTGAGTCCAAGTAGCATCCAGGGTCTCAAGCCTCTCTAGGCATGCCTTTATCCACTCATATAACTATCTATAGATTCTTATTCTATGGGTTGAACATGCAGCCAACCATTGGTACACATGATCAGGTAGCTCATAGAAAAATACCTCATATAGAGCATCATATAGGTTTTATAAACCCATTTTCTTGGATTTTATCCTCTACAGGTTGGATGTTTTATCACAAATCTATCTTCCACTTATTTCAAATAGTACTTAAAGTTTCCTAGGGAGATTTGGTAAATCATCCTATTGTATCATTGCAACAACAAAATTCAACATAGTTCCAGATAATAGAACCAAAATATTGTAAAAAATGGTGCATAAAATTGTTTTAGTCAGTTCTTGGCTTATTAAAACTAGGTGAAAACATGGGATATGCCATTTTACTTAACATTTTACACTCGATTATATAGGCATCAATTTACATAAGGCACATGCCTTATGTGCTCACCTAGAGCACAACAAAAGAGGAATCAGGGCTTACGTTGGGCCAGGCGTCTCATGGTTCAAGACATCAGTTATGGGACTTGGCCAATTCAAATATGGATTTAAGTATAACCATAGGCACAAACCTTTCATGGGCTAATCTCAGTGGCTTATAGGTGCAAGCCTTCCTTGGACCATACCTAGTGGTCTATAGGTGTAAGTATTTAGGTAGACTAGTACTAGAATAATATGGGTGTAAGCCTTTGGTAAATTAATCCTAGTGTCATATAGGTTTTATAAGGGTCAAATGGAGGCTTCACTTAAAGTATAAATACTAGGGTCACACTTCTATAAAGGGTCATATCACTTGGCATAGGATAAATATCCTTAGTCTTTACATAAGTTTTGGTTGACATCATCACCTATTACAGAGATTACATTAATATCACGAACCATAAACATGCATGGAATTTACTTATCATGAATGAAAATAAGCTAAGTAATACTTCCACTATACATATTTCATTTAGAAAAATAAAAGATGTATAGACTATAAACATCATGTTTTACTGCAATGTTCTTCACCATGAATCATGATGAAAATAGAGTATATAGTTCATATTACTTAGAACAAGTAAATGTATAGATTAATCTACTTTAATGACCTAGAACTCATAGGTGAGCCTAGGTTCTTAAAAATGGACCCCTAATGGCATCCATGATAATATTAATACTAATGTTTTTTGGTGGAATTCACATAGATCAAATTCAATCCACCAAATTTTCATTGTGTTATTTTTGCATCTCTACATCAACTAGTTTGACCTCATTTTATAGCTCTTCAAGAATAGCTCTACCAGGGTGGAATGTGCATGCCAAGTGTTGAGCTAGAGTCATTGTGATCATTCCCACAAAATCCATCACCTTGTGATATTTTCATTGTATTCACCATGTATCACCAATCTTGGAAGATGTCATGAAGATCCAGGAATTAGTTATCCACCTACAAACTAGCACAAGGTATGAGTTGAACCCTCTAATTGGTGCCAAAATGCTAAAATATCATCATCATATAAAATTATTCCTCACACCAATATGGGTTTTATACTATCATGAATACTATACTTATCAAAATAAGGGTCCCAACATCCATGACCTTCATAATTAAACATTATATTGGGCCCAACTAGGACATATGTTAAATACCACTAAACATGTTTTTGGACCAACTATGAAAGATATCTCAATGGGTCCAATAAATTATTTATATGCTTAGTCTTATTCAAGTGTTAATTATCATATCCAATATATTTTAGGAGTTTCATTCTACAAACATTCATTTCAATAGTGTTATTAAACACAACATTGGTATATTACTTGATATCTATGAGGGGATTAAGAATCAAAGGCTCTATAAATGATAATTACTTTTTAGTTGACTCCTTTGAAACCATATTTGTAACTTTAAATTTTGTAGGCATCTCTTACTTTTTAACCTCTTTTTTTAGAAACCCTTTCTTAAAAATACTTTCTTGCTTAGGTTGACTTTGATTTTTTAAATTTTAATCTTTCTCTTTCAATAAAATTGCCTTTTTGCTACATTATTTTTATAATGTATCTTTTTCATCTTGTGCCTTTTGTAATTTCATTTTTTCATCTTTATCTTTTTTTACTCTTGTTTTATCTAATTTATCATTTTAAATATTTTCTTGTTCTATATTTTCCTTACATATCCATGTTTGTTGTCTTTATTATTTTTTTACTAATTTTTGGTTTTTCCACTTGTTCTATTTTCAAATTTTATACTCTAGGTTGTTTGATTGATGTATCCCCTATAGGGTCACCACTATCAATTATATTTTGTAGTTTATTCTTAAAATACAAAAAATTATCTATATTATTTTTATGCAATCTATGAAATTCACAATATTATTTTGATCATATTATATGATCTATAAGAGGTAGTTTTATCAAATTACTTTTAAACATTTTCATTATAATCTCACTTGAACTCTTATTATCCTTTTGCATACTTTTTGAATCAATTTTTGTATATGTATTATGTTTTAACATCTGATTTTGATATGAAACCTTGTTAGGAATAAAATTTCTACATGAAGATAAAAAATGCATGATTAACATTAGAATATTATGGATTATTTGCATATGTAATTTGATTTTCCAATAATGTGATCTTAGATGTGAATTTTTTATTTTTGTTTTTCAACTCTTTAATAAATTTCTCATAGTGATGATTTGATCTTTAAGTGCCTCACAAGAACAAAACCTAGGTACTTTAGATTAAATATTCATACCCACATCATCATGAAGAAATACATGAGTTGGAGTGGTTTGAGGAAGGATATATTGGATAAATTATTTTTTTATTATATGATGGGATACCTTACCATTTGAGTAGTTATATCATGTAACTAGTTAGAGGAAAATAATCTATCACCATATTTAGGGTTAGGAGGAATAACATATTCATTTTTAGCCATTTTATTTTTTTTGAAGTATAAAATGAGAATAAGCAGAGAGATACATACAAATGTTAGTATCAAACACTACAACATTATAAGAAAATAAGAAGTTATTTTTAAACCTTAATAGGACCAAAAAATAGAATAAAACCCTAAGGACAATATTAGGGCTTATAATATCTGATAAATAAAATAGGTTCACCAATATGTTTTATCAAATTTGGGGAACTAGGAGAATTCTAGACACTAATTAGATAAAATTCTATGAAAAATAAGAACACTATGGATATAAAATAAATCACATAAACTAATTTGGAACTTAATAAATCTATAAATATATTAAATATGGAAAATATAAAGGAAAATATTAACTTATCTAGAAAATAGAGATGTAGACTATTTATGGATCTGAGACTAATAAGGAGGTTGTGTTCATTGAGTGTGAATATAAAATAGGATTTCTCAAGTATTTTAGACAAGAGAATTATAATTGTATAATATATTGGTGTGTTTTTATCTATAAGGAGCATTGGTGTCTAACAAGTATTATAGATCTAATATTTATGGGTAGGTTTTCCTTTGCCTATTTTTTATAGACTGTGTGGGAATATTTGATTGGATGCAAACTATGTGTAGCTTATTTTCACTTGTGACCCTATTTTAATGACATGATATTATGAATTAAATCATATAATAAAGAGGGGTTAATGGTGGTGTTTTACCTCAACACCCCATGTGTTGAAAATTTCCTATATACCAATACTCCAAAGAAGGATCAAATTCCATGTAGTTATCCCATGCTACAACGATATGTGTGAAATACTGGTGAAAAATGCTAGGTGTTAGTATAATTTTGGTGTGATTTAATACTTCAATTTTCATTTTTGACCTTATAAGTGTATTTAGACTTTAGCTCAAGGCTAATAGGGTTGTATGTAATCATAATTGGGAGAAATAGGGAATTTTGTATCAATGTGAAATTATAATTTTAATTATTTTTAGTGTGTAATACTATTGTGTGAAAATTGGTTTGAAATTTGGATTTATAATGTTATTTTTATAATTCCTTAAGATGGATCTTGTTAAAATTCTAGACTAACACTTTCATGAATTCAAATTTTGTGAAAATATGGCATAATAAACATAGAACCTAGAGATTATAATGTGCATGAAGGTTTGAGGGACAACAAATTTAAAACTAATCATAATGAAATCATAAATATATGGGTACTATTAATTTAAATTTAGATTAAATGGGTATTCTAACTAATCAATGGGAGGATTTATACACTTCCTCACTATGATGGTTCACAAAATGCTACTATTTATTTGAATGATATAGAGAGGTGTTTATCTAAGGAAAAAAGAAAAGTTACATGCCTTGGTCTACACCCTAAAGGTTATAACTTCATTTTGGTGAGAAATTAATATATCTTATTCATATGTAATGGGATAAGATTATCCTACCATTATCCTATCTTTAAATATATAGACTCATATAAGGTTAATCAAATAGATCCCATTGCTACCTAATGTTATATGTGTGACTAAAGGATCTGTAGACCTAGAAAGAGGGGTACTTATATCACCAATATCAAAATAAAAGGTATTAAATCATTTATGCCTATGACAAATGAACTAGTTATAGATAGACCTATATGTAATTAATTAATATTGTGAATAAGCAATATAAGTATTTGTGCAAGTTAATTAAATTCAACTAAATGGGAAGGGATAGAATAAAAAAATGGATAAGTAGACATGGTAGAAAAAAATGGGTCTAATAATCCTAATAATGAAAAATGGGAAGTTAAAACAATTGTATATCCACACTAAGAATAAATGTAGATAAATATTAAACAAGGATACACATAATCAGCCAAGCGAAAAATAACACCTATCTAGTAAATTAAATAAACTAAATATATAATATTATAAATACTTAACTTTATGGAGACCCATCGAACCTCAATATCACCTTTGGATAATGGTACTTTATAAGATATTATTTTGGTTATGAAGACATAAAATGCTAAATCAATCTCTATAATAGAAATAATCCTCCTAATGAATCTCCAATACTTACACAAGATAAACTTCTTTCAATACAATATTATACATTTTCCTCCTCCAAATGTGAATTAGAGTAGATGTGTGAGTGAAATAAGAGTGAATAGCTTGTGTATTATATATTGTAATAGAAATGTGACTTGTATATATAGAGATCAATTTATAAAACCCACCTTAAAAATTAGGCCAATGTTATCAATTGGGTTTTATGTAGTTGAAAGGAATCAAGTGACATCAAACTACTTTAACTAAACTAAAATAGTGAAAAATCTTGGAGAATGCTTGGAACAACATTGAATAGGTTGATACAATATCAAGCAGTAAAAGGTGTGAAATAAATGACATCAGACTGGGTTAATGCAACAGGAAATGAGGGAACTAACATGGTCGAGTGAGATAGGATGGAAGGAGATAGGTAAAAATGAAAATATAAGGATGATAAATTGGGAATAAGAATGATATGATCATGGCATAAATATCAACATATCTTAAAAAACACTAAAGGCATACCCAACCCTTTCCCAGTGCACCCTTTAAGATGTGCACTCAAGGAGATTTAATATCAAAAATATTTTACAATATAAATCATTAACTTAAGTGATAAAAGTGAAAAATATTATGTGTATAGATATTCCCCACCCAAAGCTCATCATGTGTCATAATGGTGTCACATGGGATGGTGCTCTAGGAAAGAACACAATAACATAATAAAAGAGCTATCTAAATAATGTAATAAATGTTTAAAGTAAATGAAAGTAAATAAAATGTAAATATATACCTTAACTTACTTTTCAATGGTATAAATGGTTGTGTGTTTAGTAAATGATGAGAGGCAATTGGTGTATGGAAAAAGAGGCAAATCAAATAAATAAGATAATATTTCAAAATTTCAAAAAAATATATATATATTAGCACCTAAAATTATCATCTTACTAGGATTATAAGTCTTATTTTGGTTCATGAAAAGGACCTATGAAAATAAATATATGGGCAAAAAATTATATCGACAAATAACTAAAGGGTGAAAATTTTGAAAATTTTACTATAAAAGGGTGAAAATCTATCCATTTTCACATTATATATATTTGAAAACTATATATATGTGTATCTAAATATAGTGATTCAAGATACTATGGTTCATGAATTAGGTGGAAGATAGGTTAGTGGGTAGATTATAGCTGTGTCCAAAGTTGTATAGGTATGGAATGTATTAATTGGTTATTTTCATCTTTTTAGAATAAAATTAACTAGATTAGGAAATTTAGGCACTAGGTAAAATACAATAAAAAATTTTCCTTAAAAAGTGTAAGAGTAGAGTTAAAATAGGGTGGGTAATGGGTAGATGATAGAAAGTAAAAAACTAAGTTTAGGGCATTCATTAGGGATAAGGGAAAGCTTCCACAATGTCTAGAATTTATCATCTAGGATGAAGCAATTAAAAAGGGGAAATTTACTTGGCTAAAACCATAGGACTTAGTTGATTGAGTTAGATAAAAATCTAGATGATGTTATATAAAATGATTGATGTAGGAATAAATTAACAAAGTTGGCTAATGATGTATAGTTTTGTTTATGGTGCTAGGAATGAAATTAGGCCAATGTAGTTGTGTAAGTGGTTGATGATGTAGAAAGGGAGGAAAAGTATGTCCGATATAGTAGTGTATGGATGATGTAATAGGTTATAAATTAGGTTTATGTATTATAACTTGGTTTATGTGGTATTAAAAGTGTGTATGGCCTATGCAGTCTGATGCATGGATAATATAGTATAAAATAATGAAAAATGTTAATTTATCTATTTTATGATGTTTTATAGTATTTATTTCATATTTTGGGATAGAAACCTAATGTGTGATTTTTTGTTTGGATTTTGTATAGATGATGGAGAGTATGGAGATTGATTAGGTGCAATTGATTGTATTGGGTTTAAGTGGTATCATAGATGCTTCAAATTCCTCTGATCATGGAGGTGGTTGCCATGTTCCTAGGATCATGGGATAGGTTGATTGACACCTTCCAATGGGTGGTGGATGGGGATACCATAAAGGTGTCTATCACCTTTGAGGATGTACATAGACACTAAGGATATTGATTATGAGCACACCTTTGGTGAAAAATACCCCATATAGTGATCATGAAAGGAGATCCCTAGCTCAATGGGATATTAGATCAAATAGGTATGATTAGTATGGGATAGTCAAACAAGTATTTTATGCATACATATTAAGTGTTTCAAATATCTAAGAGGATTTGAGAAAGATTTTAACAACATGAGTTATCTATCACAAGTTATATGGGGCCATTTTACTGTAGAAAATATATTTTTCCACTTGATGCTAGATCATGGAATGTAGTATAATCTAGGGTTAGAGATCTAGGTGTAGATGATGAATGACTTCTATGCCATGCTAGGTAGGATTTAACATATTATAGGGATGATCATACTCTTTACTAGCTAGATATATGAAAGGTTCCCCATGTATAGGTAAATGGGGCTACCTTGTGTTACATATGATGCCATACTATGAGTGAAGAGATGGGTGTAGAACTATATGGTGTGATCAGTTCCCCATGTGTTGGTGTTAAAGACTATGTGGAGGGACCAAATAGTATGGATTATAAAATAGGTTACTTTTGATGAATAGACATCATAGATAAATAAAATATAGTCACAACAAAATATGAGGATTTTGGGGAACTACTCTTGGTGGGTGGAGCCTCAACCATGTGATTGTATTCATATATAGTTTAGAGTAGTTCACCTAGTAGCATAATTAAAGGTCTAAACATTTTTGAGCCTACCATATGAGAGTGTGACATAATGTGAGAGGTACAATATTACTAGATGGGTACCAATGGTGTATCTTATCCATCCTAAGGTGGATATAAAATAATGGAGATGAAAATGCATAGTGCAGGGAAGAGGAGGATAGCTAGTGGTGGTACCTTAATAGAAATAGAGGGATCTTACTACATAGCTTACTAATAGTTGAATGATAGAGTGACGAGTAAATAGGGTAGTTTGGTGGGAATAAATTATTAATATAGTGAGGTATAGTGATTTTTCAACACCTCAAATCCAAGGTAACCTTCAGATGATAGGCATCTATGGATGTATTACTACATTGAGTAACTAATTTTTTATTTTTAATACATTCTTTTCCTAGGGGTAGAGATATATATGATCTATTCTAGTGATATATAAAATATTTATTATAATATATGTGTGTGTGTGTGATATAATATCATATTGGTTTGTGTTTTTAGAGGTGATGGTATAGGAAGAGACATGGTGGACTTTGGTGAAGGCTACCCACCATGATATTTTGGACCATATCCTTCCTCAATATGACACCAAATGTTTAAAATCATGTGGCATAAATGGATATAACATATACTAGTTGGTTTCAATTGGTTTGAGAGGATAATCAATATATATGTAGGTCAAATTAGGTTATGGTAGATGATACTTTACCACCCAGGTTCAAAGTGGGAGAGGTGATGGCTGGAAAGAGTTAACTGTGAAGAGGGTTGCACATATGGCCACTATAAAACATTTGTCTAGGTTTCAAGAATAATTGGCCCACCTATAGGTACAAGTCCATGGTTTACAGTTATTGACACAAAACATACAATAAATTATACATAAGGGATCTTTTGGAAAAAAAACTATGTAGATTATGACATGGTCCCATATAGATGGACATGATGGGCCATGACCTTAGAGATTATTGTGTATCACTATGTATTATTTTTATGTATCATGATGTATAAAACTTTGAACCATTTATATATAGAGATATGTTTTTGTATGACTCAATGGTGTAATGTATAGATGCATTTTAGTTCTTTCATATGTATTGATTATGTATTTATTATTCTATGGTAAATTTGGTTATGTTAAAATTATATTCTATTATTTTTATATAAAATGTGAAAAAATACATGGTTGAAAATATTGAAAACAAAAATAAATGATAATGAAAAAAATTAAGAAAATAGATATAAAGTCAACAAACCAAAGATGTGAAAAATGATCAAATAAATGAATGTAAAAATAACACAAAGTATGAGATATATAAATTATTGTATGTAAATTAAATATCAATGAAATTAAAAACTCAAACAAATATATGTAAATAGATTGTTCAAAATGTAAGACAAGTATATGAAATCAAAAAAGGATGATTGAAAAATAGAAAGGTATAAATAATGACAACTCAAAATTAGTGGTTGTGTTAGAGTGTGGTGTAAGAAATCATGACCACCTAATTTAATTAATAATATGACAATGATATGGTTTATTAAATGTGTTTTTGAGGAAAACTCAAACCTATATGAAGTATTACACTTCAATTCACAAATAAAGCCAAGAGGCATAGGTAAGTTAAATGTGATCAAGGATGTGATTAGTTAAAAGTGATACCCATCAAAGGGAATATCAAGGATAATATGAATTAAATAAGGTATCTTAGGTTACACATGGGTGATTATAACATCCTTAAGCAAATGAGACACAATAGATAAGTGGGAAAATCTAATAACTATCAACATCAAGGACCTAGGATACTCCAAATAGTGAATAGAAAGCTTGGTCTAATAAGTGAAGAACATAAATCATCACATGAAGGCTATATACATGAGATTAAAATTATCTTACCTTATAAAAACATGTTACCCACTCTTCATTTCCCCTTATAGAAACATAAATTGACTACAAATATTGGGTACTTGTGTAAGAAGATAGGTTGTCACTACAGAAAATGGTATGATATAATGATGGTTATGATTTTCTTAATGGAGACTTAGAAGACAGATGTATATGGTATACAACCATAGTTATTTTAGATTACCTATAAATAACATCTAATTTATAGGTTATTTAAGTCCTTGTATGGACTTAAATAGGATCCTCAAGTAGGACTTAAATAGGATCCTCAAGCCTAGTACTTTAAAATAGATAAATTTCTCAAATAGTCTGATTTTAAAAGATGTGATACAAAATCTATTATCTATTTTAAATTGGTTGGTGATTACACAGTGATTATAATTTTATATTTTTATGATCTCTCCATCACTAGAAGAAGTAATGATTTGATTGAACAGGTGAAATCTAACATTTATCTTATGTTTGAAATGATTTATCTAGGCACGCTTCAATATTATCTAGGTGTAGAGTTTTTTTAGTATTATAATTATGAGTACTCAATTTTTATATCTCAAAAAAAATATGCCAAATATTTTTTAGATAAATTAAGAATTAATGATTGTAATACAATATATACACCTATGGAAGTTGGAAAAAAACTCTCAACTAACATTGATTCACCATTGATCAATGAAATAATGTATTGACAATTAGTAGGCACTTTGATTTACCTTACTACTAGACTAATTTTATGTTTTGTAGTGAGTTATCTTTATCGATTAATGGATAAAAAACATGAAGGGAATTGTTAATATGAAAATAATATTATTATATATTTCAAATTTACTCTTGACTTTGGCATTATGTAGAGTAATTTTTTGACTTTGAGATAATAGGGTATATTAATTTACATTGGGTAGGATCGGTTGATTCTATAAAGTCTACAAGGTTTTTTATTCACTCTAGATTCAAGAGCCTTTTCATGGTAAAGTAAGCTTTAGAATACAATAATATTGTCTTCTACTATAGTAGAGTAAAAAATAAGTTGTTAGTGCAGGTAGAGATTTGATGCAGATTCACTCAATTTTGGATGATCTTTAACTTGATTCATTGGCACTTACACCTATGTACTATGAAAACCAAGGTGTACTAAATGTTAATCATGTGATATAATAATAGGGGGGGTGAATCAGTATATCATATATCTTATAAAAATTTCCCTTAACCAAATTCTACTTAATCAAACATTCAAGATATGCAATAAAACTCAAACAATAAACACCACACAAGATAGAGAGAGACACTAGATATAATGTGGAAACCTAATGTGGAAAAAACCATGGAAAACAATATCAAGTATATGAATGAGCACCAACCCAAACAATATTCACAAGCACCAACTTGCAAGAGCACCAACCCCTTTGTTGAGTACCAACCCAGCAACTATTCATGAGCACCAACCCACAAGAGCAGCAACCCCTTTACTGAGCACTAACCCATCAACAATTCATGAGCACCAACCCATAAGAGCACTAACCCCTTTGTCAAGCACCAACCCCTCAACAATTCATGAGCACCAACCCACAAGAGCACTAACCCCTTTGTGTATACCACACACCTATCTCTCAATGTTGCTATCTCAACAAATGATAGTTCAATACAACATCTTTTTCCTCTCTCTCACCTTTGCTCTTCTAATCTAGATATAACAAATACAAATCATATTCATCTCTCACAATTGCTCTTCTAAGCTAGATATTACAATATCAAATCAACCTCTATCTTCCATATTACAAATCACTTCTCAAGCCTTTATTTATAGATTTCCAAATGACCTTCAGCCTTCCCCATTTTTGAACCTTCAATCTTTATGGAAAATGGCACCAAACTTATATGACCCTTCATATTCTTTCCTTTGACAAGTCATGTGGTGACCCTTCATAACCAAAAATGTCCTTCCCACTTTTATCCTTATCTTGGTGACTTTTTGTATTCCTCAAAGTGTCCCTTCATGAGAAATTGTGCCCTTCCTCTTTTGTCTTCATTTGGTGACTCTTGGAATTCCCCAATATGACTCTTCATGGGAAAATGTGTCCCATCCTTCTTTTGTCTTTACCCCGTGGCTCTTTGACTTCTCCGTGGGCCCTTCTTTTGTCTCATATGCAACCAAAAATATATTCATTAATATTAAATAAATATTAACTCACATTAGCTAAGATAAATCTATTACAAATAACATTAAATGCAATGGGGCCTTTATCACCAATAATGCTAGACCTTTGACATCAATGACAATATTTCCAACAATCTCCCCCTTTATCATTGATGGCAACCTCAATCCTAAAACTACCACAACCTATCACCTACACATCCTATCATCTAAAAACATACAGTAATTCCCCCTATTTTAGAAACCTGTACCTATTCCCTATACCTATTTCTACACCTATATTTGTACCTGTTATTCTCCCCCTTTGACATCAATGGTAAAGGGCCTACCTAGAGCTAACACTTAGCTCCCCCTCAATTGATGCTAAACATCAATGGTAGGAAGTAATAGAAATTACTCCCAACTCCTCTTGTAGATCTTTGAATGTGTCCTTTGATCATGCCTTTGAGAAGATATCTGACAATACATACACATTATTCTCTATCCTTTGAGCATCTGCAATCAACTCATTTGAATCTTTACTTCTAATATCACAACTTTCAGCATGAAACTTTAATGTGTATCCTTGATCACATATTTAACTAACACTCAATATATTATTCTTAAGACATTTTACATACAAAACATTCTTAGTCTTAGTTTTACCATAATCCAAAATCAAAAGTACCTTTTTTAGCTATCCTGGTAGTGGTTTTAACTCAGAATCTCACTATACCACCATTTATTTTATTTAGAGTAATGAACTTAATTTTATCTCCTATCATATGCCTCGAACATCCACTATCAATTAACCATGGCTGATCTTTACCTCTTACATGCAGGGTTGTCTGAACCATCATTGAAATTAGGTTGTTTCTTCTGCCATGAACATGTCTGAACCTTCTTCTTGATGAATGGAGCTTTGAAATTCTAATCCTTCTTGACTGACTCAAACACACTTCTATAATAATGAGCTATGTGTTTGAAGTTTTTACACTTGTAGCATACTATGGTCTCTTCATCAAAGCTTGATAGAGGAGCAAAAGAGTTGTGGCTTCTGCTTAACTCTACTTGACTTTCCTTCTCCTTATTTCTGAAATTGTTAGCTATTTTTCTACATTCTAATTTCTTGTGACCATATCCATTATAATAAAACCAATAGCCATAAAAATAAGACATGTCTGTATATCTCTAACTTGATTGTCTTTTGTAGTTTTATTCTCTCCATCCTTCTCTATTTTAAATGTCTTATATATTTTTCACTTCTCCCCTTTTTATTTCCTCTTTTGTAAGAGCTTCAGCATAGCTCTTTTTCTTTTCAAAACTGATCCCTACCTTATCTGAATTTGCTTTTTGACTTTCCAATATCTTATTCAATATGTTAGTGTTATCCTCAAATTTTGAGTCACTAACTACTTTATCATTGACTGCTTTCTTAATATCTTCTTTTAAAGAGGAAATTTCAATAACATACATTTGACATTCTTTTCTTTCTATTTCCAACTATGTTGTGAGATCTTCATTCTTCTTGGCTTCTTCCAAGTGTGTTGTTACATCATCAATAATTTCCTTTGACTCCTTTTCATTTTTCTCGATCTAGCATTTTATTCTTTGATTATTATTCTCAACAACTTTTAACTCTTCTAGGGCACAAATGAGTTCTCCTTCCATATTCACTTCAGCTTCCTCCTCTTCTTCTTCTTGATCATCTTCATGTATGGCCATGAATAGAATCTCTTCTTCTTCTGAATCACTGACTCCACTATCTTTTTTGTAAATATTCTCAAGTTTTACCCAAGTTTCATGAGCATATTTACATTACATAACTTTAACAAATTTAGATTCACATAAACCACATAAAATAGCATTTAAAGCTCTAGCATTACATTCACTTGCCTTTTTTTTGTTGGAGTAATTACAAATGTCTGTGGCTCTTCATATTCCTCCACCATTGCTTTCCATATGTCAAATCCAAGGGCCATCAAATAAACCTTCATTCTCATGCTCAAAAAAGCATAATTCATCCCATCAAACAAAGGTGCCTTATTTGTAGAAAATCCTTCCTATGACCCAGCCATCGCGCTTTCCTGATCTACCTTCAAGCTATAAAACTTTTCAAAAAGGAACCTGCTCTGATACCAATTGTTAAGCATGGGATATACTAAGAAGGGGGTGAATTAGTATATCATATATCTTATAAAACTTTCCCTTAATCAAATTCCACTTAATCAAACATTTAAGATATGCAATAAAACTCAAACAATAAACACCACACAAGATAGAGAGAGACACCAGATATAACATGGAAACCTAATGTGGGAAAAACCATAGAGAACAATCTCAAGTATAGGAATGAGCACTAACCCAAACAATATTCACAAGAACTAACTCATAGGAGCACCAATCCCCTTGCTGAGCACTAACCCAATAACTATTCATGAGCACCAACCCAGTAACTATTCATGAGCACCAACCCATAAGAGCACCAACCCCTTTGCCGAGTACTAACCCAGTAACAATTCATGACCACCAACCCACAGGAGTGCCAACCCCTTTACCAAGCACCAATCCAGCAAAAATTCATGAGCACCAACCCAAAGGAGCACCAACCCCTTTGTCAAGCACCAACCTAGCAACAATTCATGAGCACCAACCCATAGGAGCACCAACCCCTTTGTTGAGCACCAACCTAGCAACAATTCATGAGCACTAACCCATAGGAGCACTAACCCCTTTATCGAGCACCAACCCACAGAAGCACCAACCCCTTTGCCAAGTACCAACCCAGCAACAATTCATGAGCACCAACCCACAGGAGCACCAACCTCTTTATGTATACCACACACCTATCTCTCAATGTTTCTATCTCAACAAATGATAGTTCAATACAACATCTCTTTCCTCTCTCTCACCTTTTCTCTTCTAAGCTAGATATAACAAATACAAATCATATTCATCTCTCACAGTTGCTCTTCTAAGCTAGATATTACAATATCAAATCAACCTCTATCTTCTATATTAAAAATGGCTTCTCAAACCTTTATTTATAGCTTTCCAAATGACCTTTGGCCTTCCCCCTTTGTGACCCTTCAATCCTTATGGAAAATGGTGCCAAAATTGTATGACCCTTCATATTCTTGCCTTTGAAAAGTCATGTGGTGACCCTTCATGACCAAAAATTTCCTTCCCACTTTTTTCCTTATCTTGGTGACTTTTCATATTCCTCAAAGTGTCCCTTCATGAGAAATTTCACCCTTCCTCTTTTGTCTTCATTTGGTGACTCTTGGAATTCCCCATGATGACTCTTCATGGTAAAATGCATCCCATCCTTCTTTTGTCTTTACCCCATGGCTCTTTGACTTCTCCATGGGCCCTTCTTTTGTCTCATATGCAACCAATAATATATTCATTAATATTAAATAAATATTAACTCACATTAGCCAAGATAAATCTATTACAAATAAAATTAAATTTGATGGGGCCTTTATCACCAATAGTGCTAGACCTTTGACATCAATGACAATATTTCCAACACTAAAGAGGGTTAAGAATCTAGTATTTCATTCTAGGATAAAGCACATTGAATTTCATCGCCACCACATCTGATATTTGGTTACTATTTAAGACATATATCTTTATTATTATCTTAACTCTAATAAACTAATTGATATAATGACTAAACATTTATGTAAAGAAAATTTTGTAAAATTATGAGATAAGATTGGAGTTGTTTCCAATTCTATCATTTAGGGAGGGTATTAGAATATTTTTTATATAAGATTATTTAAAGATAAATATCTTCTATTAATTTTGTTTTTGTGGTATTATAACTACTATTATATTATTACTCAAGTAAGTATATTTTTCACTTGTCATTGTACTCACCTCTTTTTTCATAGGATCTTGTTATGAGCCTATTTAATAGGCTATCTCCATGGTTAATACAATAATGTATTCTTGGTATGTCAATTATATGTAATTTCATTTTAAAAACCCCTACCATGTTCTACTAGCCTACTACACCCCAATGGACTTTATCTCTATCATGAAGACAAATGTAGAATTTGAGATTTAAATAGAATAGGAGATGTGCCAAAAATAATGATCATTTATTATGGTGTGATCTAACTTTTAAGGTATAATATGCCTTTTAACATTTCCTTTTTTATATGGATTTTAAATTTTTTGTATTTTTATATTTCTCATCCATATGGTTTCATAATAAAAATCATGGGTGAAATAAGTAGCTAAGATAATAAATATTACACTTGATTACTACAAAAAAGGACCTATAGACCACGGTGTCTAAACAATCCAATATTTTCCCACAAGTGAGTGTGCAATCTCAAAACTGACCTAGATGTGCCTTAAGTGACATCCCCATGTTTTGGGATGTAATTTGGATTTATCACTAGAGTAAAAAAAATTAGACTATTAGAAAGCTAGTTTGCTTTAAGATGAAGCACATCTATGTACTACCAAAAATATCAGAAGTGCATTAAATTATACATGCTCATACCATGAAAATGAAAAATGCACCTAAGATTAGCTGAATGTGGTTTTCAACTATTTTTGGTAGGAATTGAGACTTATGGCTTTTACTATGCTAATAATAGTTGGTTTGTTCCAAATTTTTGGCCTTATTATTGGATATATTATGGAACTCTTAATACAACCCATCTTCCCACCATGTACTATGTATAAAATCATATTGGGATATATGTGTAACCTCATCAAATAGGTCATCATTATTGAGTCATTTAACGTTAGGACCATGAAATGGAGTTACAACTACTTATTTAGAATATTGCCTCAGTGTAGGCTGAATCAACATGGCCAAAATATCAAGAAGAACTATACTCAAAGGATTAGAAAGTCTATAAAAATTATATGGTTCCATCATGGAATGATCAAGGAGAATACCTTGAATAAGTTTAAAAGTGACTAAGGAAGAATGTAAAGAAGTTGAAACAATATTGATACATGACCTATGAACTTTTACTAGAGGAGGAATAATGTTAGGTATAATATAAAGAGAGAGAACTATACCAACTAAATGAATGTTATGTGAATGTAAATTAGTTTCAAAGGAGTGATATAGGAAATATTAATAGTGAAGAATTTATGCATCCTTGGCTTGAGCATAACCATCTAAGAATGGGTTATCTAAGGAATAATCATAATATTAATTTGGTGTATGAAGGTTAATATGGATGGAATAAATCACT
Source organism: Torreya grandis (assembly GCA_037957365.1). Classification (NCBI taxonomy): domain Eukaryota; kingdom Viridiplantae; phylum Streptophyta; class Pinopsida; order Cupressales; family Taxaceae; genus Torreya; species Torreya grandis. The sequence goes on along the minus strand of JARHVA010001480.1, from coordinate 2,566,083 downwards.
CTATTAGTAAAGAAAGAGTGTGAAGATGACTTATTAATAACCATAGAAGTTCTAAACTCATCAGTCAACTTATTATGAGAACAAGGTCATAAAGAAGGGGTAACTGAGCTATAATACTGGAATAGAGATCTAAGTTTTTGATCTTGATATTTACCTCATTAGGGTTTACATAATCATAATCTAAAAGGTTAGATGGTATGTTTCCCATGAGCTCAAGGTGTCTACTATATCATTAGTTAGAGTTGATGGAATAGTTGAAGCATTGATATTCATGAAATGGAATGCTAATTAAAGGTTTAAGGATAGGTATTTTAAATATGCCAAATTATTGAAATGGTTTGAAATTAAAATTTTAGGTTCACCTTAAATCTTATATATAAAACCATCATGGGTAAATTTAACACACTTGCATGCATAAGAGGTAATTTCCCTCATGCGATGAGTCCAGGGTCAACCAAGAAAAATGTTATAGGATAATGGGAAGTTAAATATCATGACCTTAAATCTAACCATGATGGGAGGAGTATTGATAATAATATAGATGTAACCAAAATAAGTCATTTTTATTTTACAACCTTGACACATACTTCAAGTAGACTTAAGGTTTTATTAAAAATATCTAAGGGTTTAATGAATTCAATGGAGGTGACATAGGTTCTAAATCCTTAATCAATAAAATCAAATGATAATTTAATGTCACAAACATAGACACTATAAAGAGAGGAGGGTCACTTTCACAAAGTAATATTTCATCAGGGATCATGGAAGTTATAGAAAACTCAAGTGAGAGATAACTATTTATAGTCTCATCATATTGAATGGACATTTATTAACACTATTTCAGGATACTATCCTTAGAGGTAACAAAGGTAGATTCTTTCCCCATAGGTATATGTTGAGGAATATTCATTTCAAAAAAGAATTATACCACATGGTTGTTATGATGCAGAGATGTCCTCATGAGCTCAAGGAAAGTAATTTTAAAGGGGAACTTAGAAAGTTATTCAACGGTATATCACTCATAAAATACTAAGGGAGATATAAAATACTGAGATAAACATACATCATGCTAAGGTATATCAAACTAAAGAGGGGTTAAATTGCATTTAAATTAATTAGGAAAGGCACTATATGGTATTATCCCAACTGATGTAATTTGGTTGGGGAGAACATAATGCATAAAGTTGGTGAATGTTTTTTTTGCATAAAATAACTAAAAATAGACTATATCAAGCTAATTGATGTAATGGTGGTGTGAGATTAAATTATAGTACTAGTATACATTGACCTTGCCAATATAGTAGTGATAGGATTGGGAACATGAATTGATTGTTTCATGTTAGCTAATATAGTTAGTTTTGATTTGGGGATATTTGACTATATCAGGTTGTCTAATGTAGTATTAATAAAGGGATAATAATTAATATATTAAATTGGGGTAGACAATATAGTATGAACAATATTAAAAATATAACTACATTAAGTTGTTTGATGCAATTATATGATTTATATTGGTAATGATTTCCTCATACTCAACATCTATAAAATAATATGAAAAGGTATCTTGAATTATTATATAAATAATATAGGAAGTATGAGTGGAATGTGGATAAGGATCAATGGACTAGAATATGTGCCTCATGTTTTTCAGGTGAACTAGGTTTTCTTCATTGGTAAAAGAGGAAGGGTTAATCATGTTATCAACAACATTAGAGGTAGCAGGTTGATTTGGATTAGATTGATGGTTTTTTTTATGTTTAGGAAGTGGATCTTTATAGTTGTAAAGATGAGCATTAGCCTAATTAAGAGATTAATGGTTGAATTTGGAATCATGGTATTTAGCTACCTTTTTATAGGATTGATAATTTTAATTAGATAATAGTTTTGTGATCAATTTTGGGACAAAGCAGGAAGTCAAGAGAAAATTTATTAATTTGCATACAAGTTTCATGGGAGTGTCCCAAATTTTTTTGATACCAAAAAAAACTTTGGGGATCATACCAATTTTTTTTAGGGTAATAAATATCAAGCTCTCTAGCTTAAGGTTTATGAATACACTTCATAATTTTAGTTAGAGAAGAGGATTATGAACTTCCACATTATTCATGTAAGCCTATGAATAACGAGAAATATGGAAGGGAATTATAATGAGATGTTGTGAAAGTGTCATTCATTAGAGCCACTACAAAGAATAACATGGATGGTATGTGTGGAATAATATGTATCCACGAGACCATCATTTATATCATGTTTATTTTTAGACTTCATAACCATACAAGTTCTAGTTATAGGTTGGGAAGGCTTTAATTTTATTATGAAGAAGTCTTGTCATTTAGCTAGATCAAAGGCTTCTTTCAACAATTTTTCAGAGAGATTCCTCACTCAATATTGGATTTTAATATGGAGAGCATTGGTAAACAACTGGAAGAGGTTTTAATTTGACATGTTATGTTAAAATTTGTTAGATAAGGATTTATAATGCTTGATGAAGACTCAGGAAGTTTTAAATTATAGATATTTACAATCAATGAAATGGGCCAAGTTATTTTCATGGGGATCATTAGTCTAAAATTATTGAACCAATATGTTAACTAAGTATTTTAAGCTAGATATAGTGATATATTTAAGTTGATCTTACCAATCTAGCACATCACATGAAAAGGTTTCAATTAGATGTATGGTAGATGTAAAAGTGTTTATCTTAATCCAATATTTATAAGGTTTATAAAATCTTTCAAATGTAAAGTGAGATCATTGGATCCATTATAGTTGATAGTAAGAGTGATACCACCTATGTCTATGTTTTCAATTTGAGGAACCAATGTCTCATTTTGAATAAGCTTAATTATTTGGTTAAGAAGTGGAGGTTGTGGAGTAAAATTTACATGTGCATATCTAGGTGGTGGGGGATGAATTTATATTTTTCACTTCCAAATGAGGTTTTTGAGGATGGTTTTGCAATTACAATAGTTGATTTTATATTTCCATCATCTAATTATTATTATTGGTTTTAAAGGTAGCCATTTGGTTCATGGATTGTAACAATATTTGATGTATATTAAGTGTTTGTTGACTAGAGAGAAAGACTAAGATTTAAGAGTAGTATCATCAATGTGAGTGTTAATATGTGCAATTTGAGTAGGCCCAATAAAGGAAATACCTGATATGTTAGTATAAATATTAAGTATAGTGGAGGTGATTAACCCTAAATTCAAAGGGTTGGAGATAGAGTTAAGAATATATAAACAGTTCAAACACAAGGGTAATAAGCTAATATATAGCAAGACAATCAATTGTAAACTTAGAGAAATGAATATTTTGAATTATAATACTTAAAAATGTTAAATATAAAAAGTACCAAATTTGAAAGATGTTCAATTGAGTGAAATACCAAAGGGAAATGATACTTGTCTAGGTTATATTATGTTATATAAGATATAAAATAGAAACATGTGGAAAATATGCACAATCGATATTATGGATAAGTTGTTGGATTCTAGAAATTTTACTTCTATATCTATATACACTATTTTCAATTTAGACAACACTGTTGAACCTACTGTCTAATTGTGACATAAGTGTCTAGTATATAATAGTGACTAGATCTCGATGGGACTAGCTTCCCTATTTTGGGTTTTTTTCACCTTTATGATGATGTATTCAAATATCGGATACAAACTATCACTCTTTGATAATTAATCAACCCATATCTCTTCACCCTTGGAATGAGTTTGATAAAAATGGGTTAGTGAAATAATGGTATTGATATAACCTCAATGACCCCTCTATCATTAAACACTACCTATATAGACAATACTCTATAAAGGGCCTCAAAATTATGTAGTTATACCCTATGTTAGAAGTGTGTGTGAGTAAGTGTAAAATATAATATATGATGATCCATTCAATGATCTAACTTATAACTTGACAAATATCTCTCATGTGATTCTATTTGAATGCTTCAAACTTGTCATATGACTACTCTTATGATTGATATGAAATTAGGGGTGAATAACATACAATATCTTTGTTTTGAAGTTGATTAATTGAGGTTTAGTATATTATTGATTGGTATTACTAGATGAAAATTAAAAGGCTTAAACTTCTATTTATAACACACATTTTGAAAAAAATATCATGGTAGGGTTTAATAAGACAAATAGGCTAACCCATAGGTTTCAAAACATTTAAAATTTAAATAATCTTTGGAATTAGACACTAGATAAGGATATAGACACTATTGTCAGTAGTAGTGTCCAAAAGGCTTGAAAATAGGTATGAATTTGAAACTAATAGTGAAGGATGTTTATCAGGTTTTAAGATTTTTATGTAGTTTAGGAGACTCAAGCCATCAAATTGATATGGATTGAACTAATCATAAAATTATTTAAAAATAATGAGATGGTGAATATGAGCCTTTAAATAATAGTGAGATATATAACTAAAGGGTAGAGCATTTATTGATATTTGTCAAATGCACAAGACTAAGATGCTATAAATATTTAGTTTTATTATTTACATCTCCTCTAACCCCCCACATTTAATATAGTAATGCATAAGGATGAAATTACTAGTTTAAATGAAAGAAATGTATACCTAGGTGTGTAAAACATACCTTAGTTTTATTTGGGCCCACATTGAGTGATTATCTAGTGTATGACATGTAACCAATAGAATTTTATATTATAAATCAGAGCATATGATCTAAAATTTTAAATATTTTAAATGATTGAAAATAAAGAGAGCAAAGGAGTAAACATGTATGTTGATGTAAACATGTTTCCTATTGATTATTTGACTTGGTAAAGATGATTCTTTATGAAACATTAGAGATGGAAGAGGTTTAGATCTAAACCTTAGAGAATTTAAAGAAGGATATTATAAGGTATTATGTCTGTAATCTGGTACAAGGATGAGTTGTTACATGCAAAGAGGATTCTTTATGAAACATTGTATATAGAATAGGTTCATATCCTTAGATAATTTTAAGAAGGATATTAAACAGTGTTATGCCCCCAATTTGGTGTAAGGATGAGTTCTAACATGACCGTTGAGATCACTAAATCTCAATTACACAACTCAAGTGTGAATATGTAATCTGGCAAGGGAAATTGATTTAATAAACTAATCCTATAAAATGGTGACATTAGATGATTTGATCATTAAAACCTATAAATTTGGTATTTTTAATGATTTAATCACTTTAACCTTTAAAATAAAGTACCTACTTTAGCAGAAGAGGCTCAATACTAGTACATCCTAGTGTAATTGATGCATCATAGTGATTAGTATAATTTGAAAATTTTAAATTTTTTAGTGAAATAACATGGAATATGCACCTATAATATGTCTCAACTAGAGTATATGTTTCATAAATATAAAAAACTCTATTTCAAATCTATGCAAAATCAATGAAATGTATAGGATTCTTACCCAAGTGTATATATGAATCATGAAACTGAACTGGATAGTGTGCAAGTATGGAGGTCACATATTTATGGCATGGTCCAATTGAAATATAGATATACTAATGAATTTTTTAAGTGTGGATTTCATTAATTTTTGACAATCCCCTACTAAAATGTAGAAACTATGAAAATGTGGAGGTCATGCTTTTATGACATGCCCCTACTAATATTTATCCCCTTTGGATGTTAGGGAGATATAAAATGGTATGTGCCTTAACTAAAAAAGATAAGATAGATATATAATCTATTTATAAATCATGTATAATATAGGGATAGCATGTCTAATTAGATATATCAATGAATCTCACATTATGTGATCACATCAAGTTCTAAGATGTATGATATGGATCATGGAAACATCTAGAGAATAAAATTACAAGATCCATAAAAAATAAATCACACACACAAAATAACTCAATGTAATGAAAAATAATGGTCCAAGGATACCACATACAATGGGCATGTTCAAATATTTCACAATCAAAAGTAATAGCATATTTAAATTCCTAACAGACATAAAATAGCATAAGGGCCAAGAAGTAAGGAACATATTCAAATGTTCCACAAGTAAGACAATAAAAAGTAATGGAATATAATAAAGGAAGTTAAAAATATATGAATCATAAACAACCACCATAATCATATCACACTAGTCCCTACATATATGTGTTATCAAATAATATTATGTAATATAGCATATCAAGTATACCATGAAAATTATGATCATGGATATAGACATGTGTAAACATTAGTATATAAGATCAAAATGATCATGTATAAATTATCATAAAGGATATGTAAGCTATATCAATAATTATTAAATAATTATATTCCCCCAACATATTATATGATGAAAATAGAGGAGAGGTCTAATATCTATAAGTGCTTATATCATGTGTTTAGGCATTCCTGTATCACACTCAAATAAGTATGACATGTAAGTGTACATAAAAATGAAATTATATGTTATATACTAACATAAATAAAATAAAAAATGTTAATGAGCTAATAAAACATGGTAATCTATAATATTTTTGTATTTCCTAAATTATTTGAATGTTTTTGTATTTTATTGAATATTTGATATTTTTTAGAATTTTTAGAATTTTTGTATTTTTAGAATATTTGAAAATAAAAGGATAATATGTTATCCCATCCAAGGGATGATAATAGGTAAATCCAAAATAATATTATGGTATATCAAAATGGTGGTATTATCAAGGAAGACACATAGGTGTCATATCTAGATATGTATCATCTATGGTACCCTACATATATATAATAAGACTCTATGGTTGTGAAGAAACAATAGGAGTAGTATGGGTTTGTGAAACCCATCATGTAGTGCTATGTGGTTTCTTTTTGAGTAAAAATAATTGTAACATGTTTATTTGCTTTATATAATTGAATATGTTGTGTAGGAGTAGATGGGGATTCTCCAGAATCCATTGTATGTATCAAGTGCAAAGACTTCTCAATCATGGGCTGCCTAATAAGGGGTATTTATTTATTTTAACCTTTAATTTAGGGTTAACACTATTAAATTTTATAATTATATATCTTAGAATGAACTTATCTTGTTTAAATGGATGTCCATATGGTACTACTAAAACTATGATTACCTTATTGGTATGAATGTATTGACTACACCTATGCACTATGTAAGGTACTACATGGAGTTTATGTATCCAAGTTAATCCAAATAACATATAAAATACTCTTATTTATGGTATAAATAAAAAGGTTGTAAACATGTGTTAGATCAACCTGTAAATTTAAATCAGTCTCACCAACAATGTGTTGTGTTATCTAATCAAATGCTCTAAATATTTTGGTTGAAGGGTATAAATTATAATGTGTATATAATAAATGGGTAAGTAATTTCAAATTACATAAATTATCATTAAAACCATTATCAATCATAATATTATGTATATTTTTATGGTCAAGGTATGCTCAAATAAATAAGAAATGAAGATCTGAGTAATCATCAATTATTTCAATGTCATTAAAAGCAATAGAAGTTATTTGAACCATAGAATGTATTATTCATGTATAAGTACCAACAATCCAATATAATGGGTTCCAATAATGTGATGGAGTATGTGAATTTTATTCCATTTTTAGTTTTGGACCTTTTTTATAATGATCTTGTAAATGATTGTTAAATATTTTCTAAGTTTGTTGATCACTAGAATCTAAACTTGAATCCTTTGGAAAATCATCAAATTTAATATTTTGGTCGTCAATAAGATCTTATATTTTATCGTTTAGGGTATAACATCTATTCATATAATTTATAAGGCCCTGGTGATAGTCACAATATGTATGACCATCATATTCTCTAGGTAGGGGTCAACTCATCAACCTCTATAGGAGGAGGAAGATATATGACATAACACTCCACAAGATTCTAAAATAAATAAACTGGTGACTAATGTAATCATGTGAATTGTCTCTTAGGTTCATTGGATAAGATAAGTTGATTAGGTTGTTTTAACACTATGTTAACCATTTTGGTTGTCTCCTTTTAGGTTATATAGGTTTTACCTTGTAACTTGGTTTGATATGAAACTTGGTATTACATGGATTTGGTGTGTTTGATATGTATTTAATCTTTTTCAATGAAATAAGCTTCATTTCATGGTCTCAAACAATATGGCATAAGTCATCAAAATATTTTAAATTATTTAAAATAATGTATTCAGGTAATGGGGAAATTAAAATGTGTTTAAAAAAGTCTTGAATATCTTTATCTTCCATTTAATATGTCATTTTTCCTAACATTGTTTTATAACTCAAAACATATTGATTGATAGGTTCATTGGTTCCTTTTTTAATATTTTTAATTTGAGAATATTACATCTTTTTAGTGATGCTAATATAAATAAGTTATATAAACTAATTTAATTTAGGTTTGAATGCTCTCACTAATTGGATTCATAAATCATATAACTATGGTAAAGCATAGTCATTTATGCTCTTTGAAAATAATTTGGTCAAAATCTTATCATTGGAGGCATAATAAATGCATGCCACATATAAATATTGTATAGGTTGTTTAGAATCATCATTTCTATCATAAAATGTGAAATTGGGTGAATAATAGAATTTGGCATAGTGTGAAAATATATTTCATGTGAAATAGGACTATGTACAACATCTTGTGAGTCAACATCATGAGGAGACCTCAAATCCTTTTGTTCGATATTGGTAACCTTGTCTTCCAAAGTTTTTATAACTTGAAGGAGAAATTTTGTTATAGATCCATTGAGATTAAGATTATATCATTGATTAGTCAGCAAATGAGATGTAAAGATGGTTTTAGTTGATATAGGTATTGAAACTGGTATTTGAGTTAAAGCATTCCCTAGCCTCATGGTAGATGTAACAATATGATTTTGGTTCTGGGGAAATAATGGTTTGAAAACAAAATGCATGCCCCAACTAGATGTAGGAATTAATTATGTGATCAAGGGAATGTTTTTTTTTATGAAATATGTTTTATTACCACCTAAGGATTCAACATCACTAGGTGAGGATGAATTATCCTTAACATTTTTATTGATCTCATCTCTTATAACATACAAAAATTCATCCATTAAGGAATTATTTTTATAGATGATTGAATAATGATTCCTTTTCTTCCATTTTAAAATGATTGTTTTGATTAACTTTCTTCATTTCTTATAAATGAAAAAAAATTGATTTTAAACATCAACTTACAATAATAAGAAATAAAAAATAAGAAAACCCTAGGTCAATCTAGTGTTTGGAGACTAATGGTCATGTTTAGTAAATGTTTAACCCTAAGTTTATAAGTTCAGGGATAGGGTTAAGAATATATAAATAGTTCAATAACAAGGGTGATAAAATAATCTATAATAGGCCATTAATTTCAAACTCACATAACTGAACATTCATAATTATAATACTGAGATATGGTAAATATAGAAAGTACCAAATTTTAAAGATGTTTAATTGATTGAAATACTAAAGAAAAATAATATTTAACTAGGATGTATTATGCACAAGTATATATAACATAGAAAAAGGTGGAAAGTATGCAAGATTAGTATTTTGGATTAGTCATTAGATTAAGTAAATCATATATCTATAACCATAGACACTACCATTGGATCTAGACACTACCATCAATGCTAGTGTCTGAATGTGATGTAGGTGTATAGTACGGAAGTGACTCAATCTTGATGTGACCAAATTTAGTATTCTAAGTTTTCTATCACCTTTCTACTAATCTATTCATATATAGGCTATAGGATGCCACTCTTTGATAATTAAACAAATCCTATCTCTTCACGCTTATTCACCCTTTGAATTATTTTTCTAAAAATGGGTTAGTGGGCTCATGGTGTCGAGCTAAACTCAATGAATCTTTTGTCAATGAGAAATACCTATATACACATAATATATTCAAACTTTATCAATTACTCATTCTTTATCTCTTGTAGGAACCCTTCAAGTCTCAATATATTTGAGTGAATACCTTAAAGGGTGCACTATAAAAGGGGTGGGTGGACCATTGGTGCTTCACATGATTGTTGTCCCCTATACCACCACTTTATATCTAAACATCCTTCTCCTATTTTATTTCTAAAGCCTTTCCTCCTCTTTTACACACTCTTCTAAGATTTTTAGTACCTTCATTATCACCTACCTAAGCCTAAAAACCTTTTTTATGGTTTTCATTACATTGTTAGCCTAGGCTGACCCTATATCCTAATTGTTAAAATCATGTTACAAGTCTAAGTTAGCTTTAGCTGACCTAGATTGAGACCTAACTTATTTTGAGCAAATAAAGATATAACCTTTATTAGGCCAACCCTGTTAGATAAAATTTTAGAAAGGTTTAGGGTTATATCCATCTATATATACACATTTGTTTATATCATTTAAAGGATAATAGAAGAAAAATAATACTATATTATGCATTTGCTTATCCACCATTCTACTTGAGGATCATATCTTAGGGTTTCAATACTATCTTTGGACATATAGATCTTGTCTTGTGAATAAGTCTTTTAGATGCATACAGAAGTTGTGTAGCCTAGATTTGACTTATCCTTATTATCCTTACATACCATAACACCTCTTGTGAAGCACCTTGGCCAAGGGAGAGATGGAGGCTTAATGTGCTCATATTTAATGGTAAGTATTCTTAAATTTTTTCCTCCTTCGTAAGATTAGATATATTAGCATTTGTACTTGTCTCCCATGCATTAAAATTTCTTATATATTGACTTGAGTATAAATATTTTGTGCATGTTTAATTTTTATGTTTATTACACCCACTTTATTCCAAAAGCTTTAGTGAGCACTAGATTATATTTTAATTTAATTTTCATATACTTAGTGAAAATGAAAACATAGGACCTAGCAAGGGTTATTGCATTGTGTTTCTTGACTAGAAGCTTTGGAACCCTCTCTAGTGATGTTATTATGGTAAAATATCCCTTAATTAGGTCTAGTAGATCCATCTTGGTCATGACCCCAAATATTTAATATATCAACAATCAAAAGTGCATGTATTATTTATCTTCTCCGAGCTAGGATTAATTAATATATAAGTTATATTCCCTTTGTATACATTATGGTGAACCTGACGTGAATTAAACCCTTGTAGGGTTTCTTTCCTATTTTAATTTTATCATTATATTATATATTTCTATTTTTTTAGTACTATATCTAACCTATCAATATATTTATAATAGTCTATGCATAGGTTTAACACACAGTCACTCCAAAATGACCTTGTTTTATCTATGTAGGTTTTCTCTAAATACAGGTGATTAGATCAATTAGTTTGACATAATCTTTTTTTTAGTATCATATTTGTATACATAGTAGAACCAGTCAAATTTATTCACAATTCTCCTCTTTCAACATATAGGTCTATAACATAGTTGATCTAGTTGAGTTTGTTTACAACTTCCTTTTTAGTACATAGGTTTTACAAACTTTGTCGATCCAGTCGACTCTATTAGAAAAATTATTGAATTAACATTTGAGAATCACAGCATAATTTTTTCAATTTAAACATCTTCAAACCCACCAAAGTTCATTCTTACCTTCTCTATAATTTTATTTTTTATTTTTTCATACTATTTTTCACATGTTTGTAATCTATAAAACTACAACACTAAAACCAACTGGGTCACCTAGCTTGACACAATTATGTAACCTATTTTCTATCTAGAAACACAATCAACCTGTTTAACTATGTTCTTCTAGATCTTGATTCTATATAATATTATCAACTCAATTAACTCTATTATGCATCATTTACATATAGTGTCACTTGAGTTGACTCTGTACTCTTCACAATCAAGGAATTAACCTATTTTTGCTAGTAATTAATTCACCTTTCCTTTCAATTCCTTGCATGCTTAGAGTAACAAACATAGATTAATTTGGTGGTTTTCCAAATTATTTAACACTCTTTTTATCTTTTTTACACACTTCCAAACCAATTTACACACAAAAATCATTAAACATTTGTCTTCCCTAAGCCTACCTGCTTGGATTTCATCACTAAAAGGGAAATTAACTTGGTTTTCTAGCCAAGTATAAACACATGGTCGATGGTATATATTTTAAAATAAAATGAAACTCTTATTACTAAAATATTTTGAAGTTATGGGGAGGGCCCTAATACCAAGATCTTACCATCATAAATATAGATCCTTCTCATCCTAAACATCTTGAGACCATCTTTAGATTGCTTTCTCGTTCCTTATTATATGCAACTTCTCATCACACTAAATTTAAACTTTATTATAAATTAATAACACCTAGGAATGTCCAATTATTTTTTATTTCCTTTCAAGTTTTTGATTTCTCTTTGATCATTGTATTTTGTATTTCAAAACTTGTGTTAGCCAACATTGGTGTAAGGTTTGTGTTGTGTGTTCCAAATGGATCAATCAAATTGACCCAATTGCTTGTGTGTTAAATTTCATTTTCTCAAATATTATTTTGCAAAACCTTTCTCTATTTTTAGAATACTTGAGTCATCAATTCATCATTTAATCAACCTTCTGATTGATGTCATTCAAACTAGGGCTAATGTCCAAGGCTATCTACATTAGAGGTAGGAAGATATATATCAATCAATAAAATCTAAACTTGTAGGAAATTAAATCGTACCACACTTTATATAAATTAAATCACACCACACTTGCCATAATGGAAATCAAACTTTCATAAATTAAATCACACTTTTAAGAAAGAAAATTGCTAAATTGAAAATAAACAAAGAAAACACCTGTAGGTTCAAAACAAACTTTACAAAACATAAATGTTTACATGAGAATTAAATGATGACAATTCAAAAACATAATTACATAATAAAGGAATTAATGAAAATACATTGATCTATATTCCTTAGAATGAGTGGCTAGCTCATCCTTCAGAAGAAGATTTTAATCAGAACATTAGATTTTCTATCACAAACTTCAAAATGTATTATTGATAAAGATTAATTATAATGGTGTGGAAAGTTGCATTTATAATTTCATACTTCCAATAAAATCTTTATTTAAGAGTAACAACCCTATATGTTATCCTCAAAATATGGAAAGAAACATCACAACATAGATATTCTAGCTTATCTCAATCTTCCACAAAATATGGAGAGAGATGTTATTATCTATTTACAACATAAGCTTAATCTTCATGAAATATGAAGATAATTATTTATAGAATGAAATTATACAAATATAAATTTAGATACAATTATATAAGGTAAGTCTATATATGGAAATCTATATAAAAAATAATATCCATGCCAAAATAGCTAGAAATAAACTTGAAGGACCTATGAAAAGATTTTGTAGATAGGCTTGCACAATCTATAGATATGCTTGCATAGTCTATGGATTTTAGACATGTAGAGTCTATAGATTTTAGACCTATAGAGCCCATAGATTCTCCAAATTACATTCTTTAAACTATTGATGACTATGATGATGCCCTTGGCATTTGATACTTCAAATTGGTCTTCAATCAATGAACTGCATAGATGTAGAGCTACTGACTGATTCTATAAATATGAATTGAGTGAGTCCATAGCTAGTTTGGGTGAGTTCATAATTATGCTCAGAGTGCATGTAGATTATGTCAAATATGATTTTTGGTTAGGTCTTCATGCTCAAGTCTAATATAGCTTATTATGGGTTGCATATACACACATTAACAATTTGTTCCAAAGATTTAGTAACAAGAATCAACAAACAAGAAGACAATGATTTATAAAGAAATAACCAAGATATAGTTCTCTATTTAATTCTAAATAAATCATAAGTTCAGAAATTACACTTAGATTCAATTTTTATTCAAGAAAAAGGATGTTATCTCATGGATAAAATGAGTAATTTTATGGCCTCATCATCTCTCCCACACCTAACCTCATGCATGTCCTCATACATGCCATTCTTTTATTAGAAAATTTTTTGGGATATAAATGCATGAGTTAGATGTTCTCATTTTCAAATAGGCTTTCTAGATTTTATTTTGCATGAGTAAAATGATTTTGAATCTTGTATAATCCTCTTGAATTTCATAGGCAAAAATTTTCAATGAAAGTGGTCACTAAAATACATTTGTCAATGATAGGTTCTTGTGTGAAAATTTGTCTTCTATTGTTGGTTACTCTTTGACCTAGGTTCTTGTGTAGAATTCTCATGATGCTCTTTTATTTATTTATTTTATTTTATTTTATTTTTATTTTTATTTATTTTTTTTAAGAATAAGTTCTTGTGTTCAAAAGTTCCTATTATGCCTACATAACTCTATTTTGACCATAAAACAATTCTTAACATAAAACAAATTTTTATGCTTGAAATATTTGAAAAATCTTGAAAAATATATACCATTATCAAATTCATTAACTTTATTTTACTAAGCCTCATTTTTTATTTATTGCTAAGACTATTTTCCTTCTCCTCTCCCACACCTAATCCCATGCATGTAAATGGAAATATGTATGAAGTGTGGGGATATTTGACTCTTTTTACTTCTATATTTTTACAAAAATGGATATTTATGTAATAAAAAAACTTACAAATAATTTTAAAAATGAAATAAAAAAAACTAAATACCTTGGCACAACTTCAGTTTATCTTATCTTTTTTGATGTCAACCCCATGGAGCATATTGGAAAAGATGTTTGAAAAATGGAAGCCTAAGAAATGCTAAAATGAGAGCATAAAGAGTTAACAACTAAGTATTTATTGCAGGTGGTAAAATCATCCATTTTATATTTTTTAACTTTTCCCAAAAAAAAATTTGCTCCCTTGTCTAGCCATTAAAACTAGTTTTCTAATCAAGGCTCATTTTTCTAGTACTTGGCCCACCAACAAGCTGGTTTTCAAACCAAGACCACCAACAATACCTGAGGGTTTTCATTGTTGGTTTTTTTTTTAATATATTTAAATATGATGATAGATAAAATTTTAGCAATAGATTGTATACATCCTCATACTATTTTCAAATGTATTAGTAAATTTGCTGCATGTTTGACATTCTTCATCATTGGTTTATGTAGTGGTGATCAATCATTGGTGAAATATTCTTGTTGATTCTATTGTTCACTTAGGATAAAGTGTCAAGTACTTAATGAAGCTAAGGATAAAAATTAAGCTATTCTGATATTCTTAAATGACTCTATGATCTCCAAATTTTGAGTCCGTAGACACAAAGGTGTAGGTTTATAGGTGATTCTTTTTCATTTAAAATCTTGCCTATTGATTTGTATCCTTCAATATCTTCCATTTAGGAGTAGTCCTAAGAGATAATTCACCCTTGTGATGAATCAAATTTGTGTTCCTCTATTCGGACTTGAAAAATTCTTGTTGATCTATCTTCATGAAATTATCCTACAAGAATGTGAAACCACAATTTTTTTCTAGACCAACATAGTATCAGCAACATCAAATAGTTATAAATGCCAATAATATGAATAATAGGAGGAACATTTAAATATACATAAAGGAATGCATTTTAACCTACTTAGAAATGATTGATGGTTCGAGAAATTAATATTATTTCTAATGGAATTTTGTGATGAAAATAAGAACTCCCTCAGATAAGTTCTATTATTATGATTGGTAGATCTAGGTCTGGCTAATGGATGGATTGGAAATAAAATAAATGTCATATAAAATCTTTTTATTTATAGTTTGAGTAGGAAAATCTAACTTTGATTATAGATCTTTAAAAATCTTTAGCTAAGAGTAGCTATTAATTTTATAAAAATCTAACATACCTTAAATTATAATGCATAGATGGAAGTAATATACAATGACCTATGATTTTCATGCATAGTAGCTAATGAAGAAATGATATGAAAACACCAAACTAAAAATAAAATAGAGTATAGAAAAACATACCTAAATATTCTTCATTTATAATATTTTACTATAGGATATCCATTCTACTACTACTATATTAGACCAAGGTCTTTCTTAGTCTCAATAATCAAGGACTGTATCAAGGTCACTATTATAATGCTAATGTAAATACCTTAGTCTCAATATTGTTATTGATATTAACATTTACATTCATATCAACCTATCTAGTATGTGCATTACATTCCTATTTATTCATCATTATTTTCCTAGGCTTCAAATAAAATGTTTAAGCTTTTTCGTTTGAGTACACATTCTTTATGTTTATCTTTATTTGGCATTCTCAAAATATAGTTATAAAACATTAGTGAGGACATATCAACAAAAAATATTTAACATTTTATTATATTATTAGAAAAATAAATAAATAGGGGCTAAGGGAAGGAAACTTTTAGTGGAATAAAGGACAGAACCCTTTAGATGCACTCCTTATCACGATATAGGGCAGGGTCGAGGCTCATGGCCCCTTGAAGCTAGGACTAGTTTACATTTTTATTATATTCATAAAATCCCTTAATGTTAAATAAAAATATGAAATCTTTTTATTTTGTTAAAATGTCCTATAAATCATTAATATTACCAATTTAATGCACTCAAAAGATAATGATTAATTGCATGATTTCATGTTAACATACTCTAATAAATTACATGGTTAACATAATCTAAAAGTTCACACCCTTATCAAAAACTATCTTATATAATTTGTTCTTTGCTAGAAACTATCATCATCATTTTTTTTTTATGATCCAAACTTCATTATCCATGCAAACTGATAATTAAACAAAAAAAAATGAAATAAAAAACTAGCATGGAAACCAAATTAAATAAATTTTCTAAGTGTCTGAGGTTGTAGCTATTATTACAAAACATTACCGCTTTGCATGCAAGTAAAATATATTTCTAATTCCTATAAGATGTCATTACTATAATTTGAAAATAATTCCAAAAAAAATTGCACCAACTTAATAATAAATCAAAGAGAAAATAGAAATTGTATTTTTTCTAATGTATGAGCAATAACCCCAACAACCGTTTGTGCTAAAAGGTAACAATTTGTTCAATAAAATTAGTGATTGCCTTGAATGTTGGGATGTATTTATGTTTCGATGTAGAATCCAAACACCAAATTTATTGCAATATCTATTCCAATAATCACATAAACCAATGTCACTTTTCTTCCATCAAAACTCAGATTCACTTCTAGTGTGATCTACTTTGCATGCATATTTTATTATTTTTGACTTGTCAAATCCATTGACCCACATGGAATCCACTCTAACTCTATGCATGGTGATTTATTTACATACAATGTTTTATTTGTGCATTCATCCCATATCCTCATGAGTCAAAAGAGTAATTACCCAGCATTATTCTGGTTCAGGTGTCCCTTATTAATAGCTAGATGAACTCTATTACGAATAATTTTTATCAATATTTTTAGCAAAGATTAATAAATTTCACTTCTTTCTTTTGAGGCAAATAGTTATCTTCAGAAACTTTGGCATGCCCAAAATAAATTTGAATACATGAGCTTCCTTTTCATAGAAATTATGTGATCCTTTGTTGATGGTTTTAGAAAAAGTGCAACTATGTTTCATCATTTGTATAGTTGATCTCAACTATTTTAGAAGGTAGATCAATCCTCAATTAGATATATTAATTCTTCAATAGGCACGTTAGCTATAAGGACATAAATTCTAAACTCTTCTTTATAAGTAGATACATAAATTTGGTGGATTTTCTTCATCTTTTATGCTATTGTAGATCATCATTTTCTTCCTCCAATCTACATCAATGTCTAAATCCTTTTGTATGATGTTAACAATTGTTTTCTCCTACACAACAGTATTAGTATGGCATGGTGGGTTACATTAAAATTTATAAATCTAAATTGCAAAAGTTAATATTCTATATCTATTTGCCAAAAATAAATTTCTAAATATAATTGCACAAAACATAAATAAATATAATTAATTATCTTCTTTACAAATTTTACAAAAGAAGGCTCCTATCAATGCTTCTAACTCCAAGAAGTCTATCTATTTTCACAAAATGATTCTATCTTGAAGTGTCAGCATCTAGTTTCAATCAGATATGATTTTCTTCATTCAATTTGATCCTCTAATAACACTATGGTTCCCCATCAATGATGCCAAAAATGATGATTCATCAATTCATCATTTAATCAACCTTCTAGTTGATGTCATTCAAACTAGGGCTAGTGTTTAAAGCTATGTACATTAGAGGCAAGAAGATATATAGAAAGAAATAAAATCCAAACTTGTAGGAAAGTAAATCATACCACACTTTATGGAAATTAAATCACACCTCACTTGATGGAATGGAAATCACACTTGTAAACATTAAATCACACTTGCATAAACTAAAGCACACTTGCAAGAAAGTAGATTGCTAAATTGAAAATAAACAAAGAAAACATCTACAGGCTCATAACAAACCTTACAAAAAATAAATGTTTGCATGAAAAGTAAATGATAACAATTTAAAAACATAATTACATAATAAAGGAATCAATAAAAATGCATTGATCCATATTCTTTGGAATGACTGGCCAGCTCATCCCTCGAAAGAGGATTTTAATCAAAATGCTAGATTTTCTATCACAAACTTCAGAATGTATTATTGATAAAGATTGATTACAATGGTATGAAAGGTTTCATTTATAATTTTGTGCTTCCAACCAACTCCTTAATCAAGAGTAACAACCCTAGATGTTCTCTTCAAAATATGGAAAGAAACATCACAACATAGATATTCTAGCTTATCTCAATTTTCCACAAAATATGGAGAGACGTTATTATCTATTTACAACATAAGCTCAATATTAATTAAATATGAAGAGAATTATTTACGTAATGAAATTATATAAATCTAAATTTAGATGCAACTATACAATGTAAGCCTATATATGGAAATCTATATAAGACATAGTAGCCATGACAAAAGAGCTAGAAATAAACTTGAAGGGCCTAAGAAAAAGAGTTTGTAGATAGGCCTATGTAGTCCATAGATATGGTTGCACAATTTGTAGATTTCAGACCTATAGATTCCATAGATTTTAGACCTTTAGAGTTTGTATATTCTCCAAATTACATTATTCAAACTATTGATGACTATGATGATGCCATTGGCATTTGATGCTTTTAACTAGTCTTCAATCAACAAATTACATGGATGTAGAGCTACTAGTTGAGTCTATAGATATGAATTGAGTGAGTCCATAACTAGTTTGGGTGAGTCCGTAACTATGTTTATATTGTCTGTAGCTTATGTCAAAGCTGATATTTGGTTGGGTCTTTATGCTCAAGTCTAATATAGATTATTATGGGCTGCATATACACACATTAATAGCTTTTTCCAAAGATTTATTAACAAGTATCAAAAAAAAAGAAGACAATGATTTACAAATAAATAACCAAGATATAGTTCTCTATTTCATTCTAAATAACTCATAAATTTAGAAATTACACTTAGATCCAATTATTATTCAAAGAAAAAAGATGTTATCTCATGGATAAAATGATCCATTTTACGGTCTCATCAATACTATCATCCCTATCAACAAATTATATTATAGAATAATCATAATATCTACTTGAAGTACACAATCACCCTATCTAACTATGTCTTTTTATCTTCCTATTTAGTCCCTTGTATAAGCAGTACATAGTCAAGCTATACAACTGTGCCCTCTTGTTCTATATTCAGTCCCCTATCTAAGCAGTACATAGTCAACTTATATGACTATGTCCTCTTATTATATGTTTAGTCTTGTATCTACATAGTACATAGTCAACTTGTATGATTATGTCTTCATGTTCTCTTTTTTGTTCCCTAGTTTACATAACATAGTCGACTAGTTTGATTTTTTATCTTGTTTTCTATTTTTTATTTTTATCACCTCTTTAGCCTCTTTTTATCATCATGAACTTACTATTTGAGGATAATATAGATTTAAATACAAAAAACATGATGATTCTTACCCATCATAATAAGTTTCCCAAAAATAGCTTGTGGCTTCCACTTTAGATGAAAATAATGTTCATGTTACCACTCGCACTACTAATTATGGGACTCCTCATTCGTCCTCTATTGCTAATCCCTTATTATCATTATAATATGAGTGTGAATTATAATACACACTCTAAAGGATCTTATTCATTAACTAATTTCCTCAACATGGAGGAAAGGACCCTTAAACCATTTATTATCTAATGATAGGTGCTCAAATAGAAGAACCTCTTTCACCCTCCCCTACCTTCCCTCAGATTTTGGAGAGACACTTTATTTTCTTATCAACATTTTTCTTTTATTTTAAATCCTTCCCACACCATGACTTCTACTATGACCCCATCAGCTTTCATTCCAAGTATCTCCATTAACATGGTAGGTTTACCCTCTAGTGGACTTTTTCCAAGGATCCTCCTCCTTAACCATTGCACTAGTGCATATTTTAACACAAATGTTAATAATGATACTAATATTGAAACCCAAGCTACTAATACCAATACCAATACCTCCCATCCTATGCACACTAGTCAAAATACTACCAAAACTCATCAACTTTTGTTACAAACACTCAATCAAATGAATAATTTCCAAACCAATAATCAAAATCAAATTATAAAAATGTAAAAACATCTCATTCACATTAAAAATCAACCCCAATAGGTTTCATGGGGAGTGAAAAATCCAAATTCCCCCTACCCCACCTAAGGGATTACCATGGTGACCTCATTACTCAACCACCCTTCATTAATAAAATGTTAAACATCTCCAAAATGAGCCTATTATACCTAAAAAAATTAATATGAAGATAGGAGGTATTTCACCTACCATCAACTATAATAGGTCCACTAATCCCACATTAAATTTAAAAACATTTGGTAATCTTTATAAATATTGGGCCAAACTTAATACCTTTGATGCTACCAAGCTATTAGCTAAAAGACTCAAAATATGCTTTAGATTGGTATAGTCAACTAAAAACCCATCTTATCACTATCTTGGAATATTTGGTTAAATCCCTAGTACAATATTTTCAAAATAGTGATATCCTTGAGAATACCTTAGATTACTTCATAAATTGTAAGAAACTTGAAATTTAAATGACACAAGCTTTCATCAAAAAATGCAAGAACTTGTCCAATAAATGTGAGCATAACATGGAAGATGATATTATATTTCATATATTGACTAATAATATCTACCCCAAGTTACAATATTGGGTGAAGACTCTCTCTCCAAGAACTTTTGAATCGCTACCCCAAGTTACAGTATTAGGTTAAGACTCTCTCTCTCTCCAAGAACTTTGGAAGAAGCCCTCGACCAAGATAAACAACAAGACTTTCTCATTATCCAATTTGAACCCTCCTAACCCACCATAGGAATGTGTATTCTAATTTTTTTTTTAAACCTTCATGCTACCAATGATGGTGTCAACAATACTTATGACACTATTCACAATGTCCAAACCATCACTCTAAATAACATTGTGGAGCATGATCCCCTTCCAAAAAAAAATCCTAATCCTACATTTTTTAACCATTATCCTTATTATATATTCAAAATCATATTCTAAGGCCTCTACCATGAGATCTTATAGCACTCATCCAATGAAAACATGGTATGACATGAATAAATTTTGTTGGTTTCATGTAAGTTGGGGCCACTTTCATAAGAAATATATATAATTACGTAATCTATCTATGGATTTATTTCTCAATATCAACTTTGATCATGAATCACTCAATTTTAAAGGTCAACAAGCATATGAAATAGCCTTTAAATATCACAAAACACAAAACAAAAATCAATATTTAAATCAAGTTAATGTTCATCTTGCTATATACAAAGACCCTTTTCCTAATCATCAAGATAACAATGACAAGCCTACTACTTCCAAAAATAATTTTGAAAGTCTTAAAAACCTCACTAATGAATAAAATGTGGTAAATATGAATAATATGTGAAATTTAGTTATGTTTATTGACTATAATCCAACACACATGCACCAAACCCCTCAACCATTATGCATCATTCAAGACTCTTCCTTATCTCATCTCATGGATTTTGGGTAAGAGACCTTATAAATTTCCAATAACCACCTTCAACATCTCAACTAGATAATACATCTCACACTATCTCTACTATTCCCCCAAGATATATACACATAAACAACATTACCCAACCTTCCAATAGTATTTATTTAACCCAATCACAAGAAATACCTAAATTAAAGATAATCAACCTATTTGTCCTCAAACTAAACCAAATACATCTTACCAATTCAATTTTTACTACACTTCCAATCTTCCTTCTTAGGATATCCTACAACATTACTCACTTCTATATATCAATCCCCCCATGGGTTATGATGAATGGGACCCTATTGTATAGATTTATCATCTCCCATGTCAAATACCCTTCTTATAACTCATGGAAATTTCCCCCTATCATCGCAACCATCTGATGAAATTTCTATTTGAAATTAACATCCCTTGTCCTCCCCTAGTATGACATAAATCTACTTTATTGGGTTCTAAAGATAGTATACTGAAATAATGTGAAGATATGTCCATACATGTTGATGAAATAATGGACACTTATCTTTCTCTTAAGTTTCCTATCACTTACATGATTCTCTATGATATTTTACTTCATGAAGATGATCATCCCTTATTTATTAGCATCCAAATTAGTGATATTCAAGTTAAATGTGATTTAATTGATTAGGGTTTAGGTACTTGCATCACCTCCCTCAATTTAATTAACACTCTTGGATATTTTGAGTGTAATATCAAGTCCACACATAGTATATGTCAAGGTTATGATAGAAGGCAAATGCCTCCTTTAGATTATATGTGCCTTCTTATTATCATCCCTCCTATTATCATTCACATGAAATTTATGATATTTAATTTCCCCTCTCTTATAGCATCTTATAAAAAGACATTGGACTCATCGTATGATGGTTTTTTCCTCATCTACATGCCAATGTGTTAAATTCCCCCATAATTTGTTTATTATAATATTTAAGGAGAAACAGACCCTTGGAATTTTTCACAATTACAAGAACATGGTGTGTTTAAAATTCCTACCCTTAAACCCTTTCCTAGTATCCTATTTATGGAATATCAAGGTTTTAATTATCCAATTAATTTTACTTGCGGTTATAATGGTCACCTAAAACTCATTGGGAACATACCACCTAACCTCATAGATTCTGATGATGATGAGCTAGATGAGATAAGCCTAAAGATCAAAACTTTTGATCTCTCCCCTCATTTCATTGTGTAACTTCCACCATCCTTGAAACCTCGCTCCCATCAACCTCATATTGATTATATACCTATGGTCTCAACTAGGACTAGAAATTCTATTCATCATGTGAATTCCAATGAAAATATCACACCTAATTATACCACCAACCTACATACATTTCATTATGATGATGTTTATGATTTAGAAGATACATTTTTAGGAGGAATTATCCAAGATAGATTTGTTGAGATTATTCAACATCAACTTATTAATTTTAATATTTTCATTCATCTTATCATATTCCTTATTTCATAGTGCCTAATTTTAGTATTCTTATTTATTTAAAAATGGTAAAGATGGATCAATCACATGGTAAAACTCTAGTTTCAATAGAGCCTATTAGAAGCATGCTCATGGATCATGCCATGACCGGTCCTTACTACTTTGCTAGATACTAGGATCCTTCTAGTTTGTTTCCCCCAAACATGATAACTACTACTCTTCAGCCTTATGTACATCTTACATCACCCTCTGATGAGCCTAATTTATTTCTTACTCCCACTATACCTTTAATTAAACCTCATCTTGTGTCTAATCATGTTTTACCTTCAAATGAGCCCAACCCAATCTCTACACTAGCCCACCTTCCCTTGGTGATGGCCTTCTTTCTTTACCACAACTTGATCTCATGCCTACTCAATGCACTAACTAACCTTATTTTCAAATTCAAAAATTTATCAATCAATGTACTAGAGAATACTAATTAACATAAGCCTTCCCCAGGTTCCCCTTATACCTCTTCCATTAGTAGACCCCCAAAGTCTACTAATAAGTGTATTTGTTTCTTCCATGACATATTTAATCATTCTTCAATCCATTTTCATAAGATTCAATAATATACTGACACATTGCATCCCTCCCTTACCTATCCCAAAGATAATATTATACCTCTTTATAAGTTGTTACTTGAGTATATCCCTAAATATGGGGAGGTATATTATCTTTGGCACTAGTATAGTACCCATCATACTGATCATTGTTGTATTCTCTAGCAACACCTTCTTGATCACTATATGATGATTCCTGAACCCACTATTCATCCTTCCATAGGTCACCCAAATAAGAAGTATCCTCCTTCTTCACATATGAATTCTTCCCCTCCTATGTTTCTTTCCACACCTATGGCTCCTTCTCCACTAGTGATGTCACCTTCTTGTCTTATAGATACCATTCCTATTCTAGCATCTATTCCCCTCATTGAGTATTCTATACATGAGAGCCCTCATGAGCATGATATTTTAGATATGCCTACATTCTCTATTGATGAGATATGGAGAGAGGTATTTTCACATATTTCCATGGGGATAGATGAGACTCTAGCTACCATTGGGATCTATATTAATAGAGATATTTTAGATGTCATGGATAACATTTGTGGAAAAAATTATCAATATTTATAAACATATCATGTTATTACCTCACTTTTTTCTTCATTATGACTTTGGATTAGAATTGTGATCCACTTTTATATATCTTATATCATTTGACTATGTGTTAAATTTGGTTTCACTTATCTATTTCACATGAATCTTTATATTATGCATTATGTGTTGTATATGGATTTATTTTATTTCATCTTTTCCTATGGCTTTTTTAATTCTTTCTATGAGTACACACTTATATTTATGAGTTCATTTCTTTCATGTATGTCTTTTTATTTCATAATGATTGTTTGATACTTTATCTTAATAACTCATATAATTATTATTATGACTTGGTTATACCAAGCTTTTTCCCTTTAGTAATCTTTATCTTCCATGTGATCAGTTAGAAAATAATACATCTCATTGTAATCTTATTGTATTGATCTACTTTGGGTCTCCCTTTATTCCTTTCAATCTATTCACATACTAAGAATACATATGATTGAAACTTGAGATTACATACTAGTTCATAGGTAAGCCTAAGTGTTTACAAAATCATATCTTTAGATACTTATCTTTATTTAACCAAATTCTAAAGCTAATTCATGTCTATCACCTTTATCACTCATTTTGGTTATTCCAAATCCATATGGAGGATGAATCACAAAATCTATAAAAGTTAAAAGTCATTTCATTAAATAAAAGCCAATGATACAAAAGGCAACATACAAATATCAAAAGTCAAATCACATTAAAAGACATGATTCATAACACCTCTCCTTTTTTTAATCAAAGATCACACTCCAAATTTGGCCGCGTGATATAGTTGAGGTCCATTGGGGTATAGTATTCCAGTAGATTGGGAAAGGTGAATAAAAAATATTTTAGTGCTACCTACTTTCTCACATAAGTACCCAATATTTGCAGTAGAGTGATGGATCTATAAGAGGTCCTAAGGAATGGGTAAGATGTTGTGGGAAGGTAGGTCTAATTTACTTTTCTTATTCATATAACCAAGATGAGTCAATCTTAGTATCTAACCTATTTACCTATACAAATTTACACTTATCATGAGCAGGTATCATTTGTATTTTGATGGTCACTAAATTCTTAGTGTCTCTTTTGTATACCTAGTATGCCTCATGTTTCCTAAGGTATTCTCATTGATTCATGTCATAATTTTTACAATACCTCTTTCGTATAAAACATTCCTCATATTTCCCCTCAATAATTTTTTTTTAATTGATCATTCCCCTTAGGGTTTCCCTTTGTGAGTTACAGTATAAGACTATGGATGGGACCATGACTTCCTCACAAATTACCACATTAGAAACATCCATTTAAAATCATTCCCATAGTCGTTTCCACCTCATTGGTGTTCCCTTTGTGATTTATAGTATAAGACCATGGATAGGACTAGGCCCTTATCACAAAATATTCCAATACCTAGTTCCTAGTATAACCAAGTCACAATGAAATTACATGTGAAATTTGAGATAAGTAGTGTTTGATTATGAGTTACACACCATTAACATGCTTCCCATATTTATTTAATATGATTTATTCTTACTTCATTAATATTTCACTTTTATCTACTTATTTCCCAATTACATGTATGCTTAAAACCATTTTATTAAAATTTTCATACTTCCCATCTTGAATTAGTGTGATTGATTTAATTTCATTTTAAATTTTTATCTTTATTTTCATACTTCCCAAAATGATTTAGTATGATTGATTGACTTAAATTTTTTTTGTTTTTATACCATTGATTTTTCATGTGCCTTCCATTTTATTACAATATTTTCATACTCCCCAACATGATGTAGTGAAAATATTATTTTGTTTTAATTTGGTCCAAATATCTTACATGGTTTAAAAGCATTTGTTCCTTTTTTACCATCTTTGGTTTATTATATTTAGTCCTCTTTGTTATTACACATTTACCATAATGATATAGTGTGTATTAATTTTTTTTATTGATTATAATTTTCCAAATAATATTTTCCTTTTTATTTTTAATCATGCATGTGTATCACATAATGATATAAAAGAAAACATACATCACATATTTCCCATAGCATATATAACAAAAAATAAATACATGTGCTAGAAAGGAAATATATCCATGCATCCACATCCCAATCTAAGTATGAATCATGAGATAAATACAAATGTCAACATCAATGTATATATAATGTGTTTTATACAAATAAAAAATACAAAATACAATAGCTCCATTTCTAAGGATGGGCTCCATCGTGTCTATCTTGTGGCCTTGACATAATACCTATTGATGCCTATAACTATCCCCTCAACATAGTACACTATAAATAATTATTCTATGATCTCAATCCAGAAACATGTCCCTATAGATTATCCAAATAAGTCTACATGTATCATAGATTGATGTTGTTTGTTGTGTGTCTAGCTTTCTCCTATGATAAGGCTTGTTAAGCCTATGCTTCTCTTGATTAAACCAATGTCGGTGGTTATAGATCATCATCACATGCATATAATTATATCACAACCTCTCCCACTAATCTAAAATAGTTTGCCTAGGTTAGGGCAGATGTAATCTCAATAACATCTAGATTAGTAGGGTTGTATGGTGTTAAGACCCCATCCAAAATATCATGGTGTGTAGCCATAATTAGATCTCCCCATATAATTTCCTCTCTCATTATATTTGTAAAATAAAAATTAGATGGATATCATACCACACACACACACCTCAAATAATTTATCTACCATCATCAAATTAGAACTAGTATCTTATATATAAAAAACAAATCAGAATGAAACATTTCTCACCAACATTGGTGTCATTGATCATGGTTTCCTCATCTACTCACCCACTAAGCACTTCAACTATTACTTACCTCCACACTAGTGAAAACTTAGGAGTCACCACTAAATCCCACTATGATCCTCTCTTCAAACATTCCTCTATAGACAAACTATGTCCTGGTGTGGTTGTTGGGTCCCTCTATGTAATAGCTATAACATGCATCTCCTCATGTTGATAGTGTCTCCATATTTGATGAGGATGCAATGGTTGATAATACCTATAATATTATGTCTACTATGCTCAGACATCCACATACATTACATCTCCTCCTACGAGCTTTGTTACCTCCTACTATCATGCTCAACCAGCCCATGGTTTAGCACATTGAGGTCTAATCATTGATATCTCCATAGGTACCTCTTTACCTCTTCTCCATTTTACCTCTCTAGCATGTCATGCTAAATAAGCCAACACTAATAAATGATTCATAGTAAAATTGAGTCTCAACTATCTCAATACATGCTCCAATAGATGTGGCTCCACCCATGAAGTGTAGTGGCCCATGATCTATTCATGTGTCAACCCTATCGTAATGATAGACCAACTAGGCCATATGGAAAATATGTGAGTGTAAGTCTACCACACAATCTACACTTGTGTAATAGTTTATCATGTTGGCACATGGGGTATGGCCCATACTACATGGTTCTATATCCATGACAAGACTTGAGGCGACCTGTCATTAATTACATGGGGTAGCCCAGTTGGTTGATACATGGGTAACCTCTCATATATCTATGCACTAAGAAAAATCATTGGTCCCATGGTATTCTTCTCTCTAATAGGTCATTTAATAAGAAATAAAAAATAAGAAAACCCTAGGTCAATCTACTATTTGGATAATAAATATCATGTTCACCAAATGTTTAAACCTAACTTAATAAGGTTAGTGATAGGGTTAATAATATATAAATAGCTCAATAACAAGGGTGATAAACTAATGTATAATAGGAGAATTAATTTCAAACTCAAATAAATGAATATTTAAAATTATAGTATTGAGATATGATAAATACATAAAATACCAAATTTCAAATATGTTTAATTGATTAAAATACCAAATAGAAATGATACTTAACTAGGTTGCACTATGCATAAGCAAATATAAAATAGAAAAAGGTGGAAAGTGTGTAAGCTTATTATTTTTTATTATTCATCATATTAAGGAATTTTTACTTTTATAGCTACATACACTACCTATATATACATAATATTTTCAAACTTTATCAAATTTTTATGCTTTCTATCTTTTAGGTACCCATTGAGTCTCAATCTCTCTCATTACACACCTTAAGGGGTGCACTGGGAAAGAGGTGGGTAGACTATTTGTGCTTTATAATATTTTTGTCCCTTTTTACCACTTGTTATCTACAAACCTATCTCTTAAAAATACTCCCCTAAGGTTTGCCTCTTATTTTGAACCCTCTTTTATTCATTTACCACATTTATTATCCTTTCCCTAACCTAAAACCCTTTTTGATGGTTTATGTTACACTATCATCCCCATCGACCTTGTATTCTAATTGATAAAACTTATTAGGGTTTAGGTCAGCCCTTGGCCATCCTAGTCCATGACCTAATTTTTTGTCAATAATGATACTAGGTCAATTAGGTCAATCTTGATGGCCTAAAATTTATAAAAGAATTAGGGTTAGATCCACCTATATAAACACATCCATTTCATCATTTCTAAGAGAAGAGAAGAAGAGATATATATTTTACATATGTTTATCACCATTCTAATTAAGGATCAAGCCTAAGGTCTCATAATTTCTTTAGAGATATGGATCTTGTCTTGTGGAGAAGTCTTATGGATTTATTTAGGTTATGTAGCCTAGAGTTGATTTATCCTTATCATCCTTACATACCACAAAAACCTCTTGTGAATCACCTTGGCCAATGGAAAGATTGAGGCTTAGTGGGTTCATCTTCAAAGGTAAGTATTCATAACTTTGTTCCTCCTTTGAAAGAGTATATAGATATGCATTTGTAATTCTCTCCCATGCATTAGGATTCCATATATATTGATGTGAGTACATGTCTTCTATGCATGTTTAATTTTAATGTTTATTTCCCCCATTTTTTGCTACAAGCTTTGGTGAGCACTAGATTAGATTTTTATTTACTTATTATTAGTTTAGTGAATATAAAAACATAGGACTTAGTTAGGGTTATTGAGTAGTTTTGCTTGACTAGAGCATTTGGAACCCTCCCTAGTGATATTATTATGGTAAGAGATATCTTGGATAGGTCTAGTAGATCCATCTTGGTGATGACCCTAAATATATAATGTATACAAAATTGGAAGTGTAAGTAGTATTTATGTTCTTTGAGATAGGATTAATTTATAGATCTATTGCATTTCCCATTGCATACATTTTGGTGAACTTGATGTGAATCTACCCTTGCAAGTTTTATTTCACACTATCACTTTTATCATTTTATTATATTTTTAGTATTGTATCAAACCAGTTGGTATAGTTTTAATTTTATGTGCATAGGTTAAACATATAGTCACATCAAAATGACTCTATTATGTCTATGTAGGTCTTCATCAGATATAGGTTTCTATATCAAACAATTTGACATAGTACTCTTTTTCAATTCTAGATAAACATACAAGGTCGAGTAGGTTAAATTTTTCATCTTATTCTCTTTACCAACATATAAGTCAACAAACACTATCAAATAGTTCAAATTTATCATCTTATTCTTCTTCAATACATAGGGTTTTACCAAACTAGGTTGAATTAGTCAACTTGGTTTGTAGAACTTGAAAGCAAAAATTAATGTAATATAGCATAAAATTTTCAATCTTAACCATATTCAAGCCCACCAAGGTTCCTATATTTCCTTTATTTGTCATTTTAGTAATTTCTTTATTTTTATTTTACACAAGTTAGCAGTCTTTTAAACTACAACCATAAAGCCAACTACGTCAACCTAATCAACTTAGTTTTGTATTCTGACTTCTATCTAAGGGACATAGTCAACTCGTTCAACTCTATTTTTAAAGACCTTGATTCTAGATAATAATAGTGACCTAGTCAACCCTATTTGTATTATTCTCATATAGTGTCACCTAAATTAACTTTGTACTATTCTTTAATAAGGAATTAATAATTATTTGCTAGTAATTAATTCACATTTCCTTTTACATCTGCCAACATGCTTAGAGTAACTCACATAGTATAAATAGATGGTTTCCAAAATTACCATTTGGTTACACTATTTTACTATTTTGTACACACTAAAAAATAACATAACATTCAAGATGCATTTAAACACTTATCTTCCTAAGACCTACCTACTTGGAATTCATCACCAAGGGGGAAGCTGACTTGGTTTTTTTGCCAAGTATAAATATGTGGTTAATGGTATATATTGGCAAATCACCCGACACCCTTATCATTGCAAGATTATGAAGTGAGGGGGTAGGCCCCAATACCAAGCTAGTACCATTTATAGCACATATCCCTTTTAGCCAAAACATCCTAAAACCATCCATATATTGAATTTCTAATTGCCTCTCTTAGCCAACTCTCCTAGCACACTTAAATTAATACTTTATAATAATTTAATAACACTCAAGATTACCACTTCATTAGCATTTAAATTTTAGTTGATTGCTTTCTCTTTTATCATTACATATTGTATTTCAAAAGCTTACATTATTTAGAATTGGTGAAAGGTTTTGTGTTATGTGCCCCAATTATATAAATCACATTTATCCATTTGATTATGTGTTTTATTTCATTATTTATTAACTTATCTTTTTAAAAAAAATCCATATTTAAGCACACTATTATTCTAATTGATACAGTCTCTTACAAATTATATTTTCCCCATCAGCACTACATAGTTTACCTATACAATTATATATCCTTATTAGCCTATTTTATCTCCTAATCTATAATATATATTTGACCTATATGACTCTATATTATTCTTTTCCAATCAAGTTATAGAACACAGTCGACCTACATGACTCTATCTCCTTATTGGCTTTTTTATACCCTACTTGCAATATAGATTCAATCTGTATGACTTTGTATTCTTTTTTGCTTGATGGATTGTAATACACATTCAAATTATATGACTCTTTATCCTTTTTACTAACCTTTCCCTTTCCATCATCTTAGTCTTCCTTAACCTTTTTCTCTCTTCATGAACTTCATTTTTTAGGACAAAACTAAGTTAAACTCAATAGATATGATGAGTCTTACCAACCCCAATAAGTTTTCCCATAAATAGCTTGTGGCTTGTACTCTAGATGAAATTAATGTGCATGTGTCCACTTTAACTACAAATAATGGGACCCCTCCTAATACATCTTTAGTTCACAACCCTCTTTTCTCCTTAGAATATCATCTTGAATTAGAGTATACTCTAGAAATGATTTTCTTTATTAATGAATTTCCTCAACATTAATGAAAAGATCTGTCTACTATTTATCATCTTATGATAAGTGGTCCAATTGATTAATCCAATTCACCTTCCCCCATATTCTCACATGGATTTAGGACCAATAGCTTCTTTTCTTCTCAACCTCTTCCTTCTCTTTTGACCCCTTCTCATAATATAACCTCTTATTCTTTGATTTCCTCTACCTTCATGCCAAGTTATCTAATAACATGGTAGGTTATACATCTAGTTTTCCTTTTCTAAGATCTACTCTTCTTAATTCTTCCACTAGCACATCATTTTTTACCCATGGTCATCATGCTTCTAGTGCTTCTTCTTCTCATCCCTCTACTACTACATCTTTTTCCATTCAATAAAATCATGCTATTATTTCCTCATTTACTAAAAATTCCTCTCAATCTAACAATATCACACATGCTACTGCTCATAGTGGTACCCAAGCCACTAATACCAATTCCAATACTTCACACATTATAAATAACACCACCCAAACCCATCAAATTTTATTGAATTTTTTTAACCAAATAAATTCTTTCCAAGATAATAATTACAACAAAATGATGTAAATTCAAAATCATCTTATCCATCTCCAAAATTACCCTCAACAGGTTCCATGGGGAGTGTATAACCAAAATTCCACCCACATCCCCTTTGGGATTCCCATGGTAATCTTATCCCTCAACCTCCTCTTGTTAACAAAATAATCAAACACCTTAAAAATTAACCTATTACACCTAAAATTTAGAATATAAATATAGGAGGTATCACCCCTACCATTAGTTATAATAGGTCAACTGATACTACCCTTCACTTAAGAACTTCTAGAAATCTATACAAAGATTGGGTCAATTTAAGCACTTTTACTGCTACCAAGATCTTATCAAAAATTGTCTTTGGATATGATTTATATTTTTATAACCAACTCAAATCTCATTCCATCACTAGTTGGAAGATTTATTTAATACTCTGGTAAAAGATTTTAAAACTAGTGACCTACCTAAAAATACCTTGGCTCATTTTATTAATTGCAAGCAATTTGAGATATAAAATGCATTATATTTTATCAAATGGTGGAATAATTATCTAACAAGTGTGAACATAATATGGAAGATGATAAAAAAATTCATCTATTCACCAATGCTCTTTATCCTAAGTTGCAATATCGAGTCCAAACTCTCTCTCTCTCCATGAACTTTAGAAGAATCCATTAACCAAGCCAAGCAAGAATATTTCCTCATGCATCAATTTAATCTATCCTAACCTTTTATGATCACTCACATGCTCATAAAAAATAAAAAATCGTCATGCTAATAATGATAATATTTAAGCTCTTATTCCCAACCAAGCTCTAGAATAAGCTTCCCCTCCTAACCACATATGTAATCCTCATTTTTATTTAACAAGTAACATTAATATTCATAAAAATGTATCCTTAGTAGAGTTATAAAATAATATACCAAGGCTTCTTCCATGATATATTGATCCAACTCATCCCATGAAGTCATGGTATGATCCCAATAAAATTTCTTTGTTTCATGCTAGTTAGGGTTATTATCATGAGACTTGTAGGCAATTGTGTGACTTAGCTATGTATTTCCTCCTTGGTCCTAATTTTGACCATGATTATATCATTCATAAATGTCAACAATATTTTGACATTGCCTTCAAATCTTATGAAACTAAAACTAAAACTCAAGCTTTGAACTAAGCTAATGCTTATTTAGCCATCTACAAAGACCCTCTTCCAAATCACCAAGATAATAATGATAAGCCTACTCCATCTACTAATAATTTTGACATTATTATAGACCAAACTCCCAAAGATAATGTGGTCAACATGAATAATATGTGAAGGATAGTTGCCTTCATCGATTCTCATCCCACCCACACTCACCAATCATCTCACACTTTCTATGTTATACATGATTCTTCCCTAACTCACCTAATAGAGTTGAGGCAAAAATACCTTATCTCTTTTTATGAACCAATTCCAACACTTTCATTAGATAACACTTATCATACCATGTATACAACTCCTCCACCCTCTTTACCCATTGCTAATGATACTTAACCTTGTACTACCACTTCTTCCAATTTATCTCAAACCAAGTCTTTATCAAATAAACCATCAAGATAGTTAAACAACTTATCCCCCAATTAAACCTCCCATATCCTATCAAAAAAAAATTTAATTCACTTATATTCCTTCTAAGAAACTCCTCCAAAACTATGTAACTCTTTATAATAGACCCCGTATAGGTTATGATGAATGGGATCCTATCATAGAACTTATTAATCTCCCATATCAAATCCCATTTCTTGAACTTATGCAGACTTATATGCATCATCATAATAATCTTATGCATCTCCTATTATAAATGAACATCCCTCATCCTCTTCTATAAGGAAACACAGCCACCGTATCTAGATCAAAAGGTATCATTTTACAATAATGCAAAGAGATGTATATACATGTTAATGAAATAATGGACACTTATCTCTCCCTTAAATCTCCCATTGCTTATATGATCCTCAATGAGATTAGGCTTCATGTGGATGATCCTCCCCTCTTTATTAGTGTCCAAATAAATGATATCTAAGTCAAGCATGCCTTGATTGATGAGGGTTCAAGTACTTGTGTTACCTCTCTCAAATTTATTAAAACCCTTAGATACTTTGAATGTAATCTTAACTCCACATGAAACACATGTCAAGGTTATGACCAAATAAAAATGCCTCCCTTAGGTTGTGTGTGGTTCCTTATCACCATCCCACTTGTCACTATATGAGTGAAGATTATGATCTTCAATTTTTCTCTCTCTTATAACATCTTGCTTGGTAGGCCATTGACTCATCACATGAGGGTTATTGTCTCTTCTTCTTGAAAATATGTCAAGTTCCCTTATAATGGTAAAATATATAGGATTCAAGGTGATACTAACCCTTTTAATTTTGAACAATTCCAAGATTATGGTGTACTCAATTTTTCAACCCTTGAACCCTTGCTGAGTGTTCCATTCTATGAATTTTAATGATTTAACTTTCCCATCAACTCTACATGAGGTTACCATGGTCACCCTAAACTCATTGGTAATATACCACCTAATATATTAGATTCAAATGATGATGAGCCTAATGAGATAAATATCAAGGTAAAAACCTATGATATCTCTCCTCATCTCATTTCTTAGCTTCTACCTTATATGAAGTTGCATTCCTAATAGTCACCTAGTGATGATATACCCATAGTCTTAATTATGACTTGGCACTCCATTCATCATGTTATCTATGATTAAAAGGTCATCCATACCAATGTAATTGATCTTCATACACTTGAATATGATGATGTTTATACCTTATATGACCAATTTCTATTAGGTATTACTTAGGCTTGAGATGCTAAAGTCATTCAATATCATTCTTATTTGCTTTAGTCTTTCCATATTCCATCCTATATAATTCCTAATTTTAGCATTTTACTCTTGTTTTCAAGGTAGAGATGGTGGGCACACCTATATTTTCTAAATAACCTTGTATTATTATACTTATGGATCATTCTATGACTAGTCCCTATTACTTCTCTAGATAATAGGACCCCTATAGTCAGCTTACACTTGAGATGCTTGCTACTGTCCTTCAACCCTCTATGCATATTTCCCATCCTTAAACCAATCCTACTATAGATCATATTCTCACTCCCTCTCTAAATGAGTCTCTACTTATTTTTTATCCTATTACTCCTTTAGTCAAGCCATGTCCAATCTCTTCACTAGCCCCACCTTTCCTTGGTGATGGTTTACTCTCTTTATTTTAGCTTACTCCTTTGCACATTAAATGGTCCGATCAACCATTCTATGATATTGATAAACTTACAAATCATTGGAATAAATATTTTTCACCAGACCAACAATCCCTAGCTTTCATTTTTACTCCCTTTCTTAGTACACCCATAAAGTCCAATAAAAATGTATTTGTTTTTTCCACAACATAGATAATCATTCCTCCACACATTGTCATAAGATTCAATAATATATAGACACCTTACATCCGAGTCTTCTTCATCCCACATATAAGGGTATACCTCCCACAAAATTATTACCTAAATATTTCCAAATATGTAGAGGTATATTATCTATGGCACTAATGTGGTACCCATCACACTAATCATTATTGTATCCTTTAACAACATCTTAAGGATCACCTCATGACCATTCTTATGACTAATACCCTTCCTCCAATAGGTCACCCTCAAAATAAGGATCCCCCTTCTTCCCATATGGCCCCTTTTCCACCTATAGTTTCACCACCTATGACTCCACCCATGGATCTTCCTTCACCTATGGCCACTTCTCCATCGATTACCCCTTCATATCCCATAGAATCCACTCCTATTCTTTCTCCTAATAATCATATTAATGATATTCCTCATGATCATGATCCTTATAGCATGCCTAAATTTTATATCAAGGAGATTTTATGAGAAGTATTCTCTCAACTTTCACTAAATATCAATGAGACCCTCACTACAGTTAGAGTTCAACTTTATAGAGACTTATAAGATATTATAGATAATGTGTGTGGAAAAAGTTACTAGTATTTATAAACACATCATGGTTTTCTTTCATTTATTTCTTAATTTTATATTGGATGTGCACTCCAAATTTACATTTATTTATCTTATCTCATTTTACATTATGTATAACTTTTATTTATCTTACATGATTACATATGTTTCGTACTACATGTTGTCTATGGTCTCATTTTCTTCCTTAGGTTATCTTATGGATTTTTTTTCATCATTACATGATTTTTATCAATATGTTCCTTTATTTATATTATCATGATTGTTTATTACCTTATCTTTATAACATAGATCATCATTATTGTGACTTGGTTATAAAAACCTTGATCCCCTTAGTCATTCCTTCTTTATCATGTGATCAGTTAGCAAAAAAATCATATCATTATAATCTCATTTTACTAGTATATCTTAAAATATCCCTTTATTCTCCTTATTTCCTTTTAAAAAATAATCATACACATGGTTGAAAATTTAGATAAAATGTTAGTCCATAGGTAAGCCTAAGTTTTTTATTCAGTCATGTCTTTAGATACTTAGCTTATTTTAGCAAAGCCTAAAGCTCATTTGTGTGTATCACTTTGTCTTTCATTATTTATCATTCCAATTCCATATGGAGGAGGACTATTAAAATCCATAAAAATTCAAAATCCACATCATTTTTATAAAAATAAATGATACAAAAGGCAACATTAAAATTTTAAAAAAGTCAAATCACACTAAAAGATGTGATTCTAAGTACATATCCTTTTTATAGATCAAATATAAAAATCCATAGTTGGCCTCATGATAGATTCAAGGTAGATTGGATTGTATTAGGCTAGTAAATTGGTAAAGGAGAATAAAAAAATCTATTAGTGCTATCTACTTTCTCATGTAAGTACCCAATCTTTGTAGTAAACTGACAGCTCTGTAAGAGGTCCTGAGGAATGAGGAACACATTATAGGAAGGTATGTCCATTTTAATTTTCTTGTTCAAAATAAATAACATGACTTGATATTAGTACCTCACTTATTTTCCTTTATATACTTGTGCCTATAGTGAATCAGTGTCCTTGGTGTATTGATGGTCCCTAGTCACTTAGTGTCTTTCTATGTCCTTAATGTGCCACTTATTTTTTAATGTCTTCTCATAGAGGCCTACATTAAAAATTTTACATCCTAAAATACTAATATTTCCTCTTGAGAAATATCATTTTTTTCATAAATCACTCCCCTTAGGGATCCCATTTGTGAGTTGTAGTGTAAGACCTTGGATAGGAAGAAGCCTTCCTCACAAATTACCAAATTACCACATTATTATTCCAAATATCCCCTTTAACATATTTTTACCATTGTTTCCACCTCATTGGTGTTCCCTTTGTGAGTTTTAGTGTAATACCATGGATAGGATCTATCCTTCCTCACAAAATTTAC
Organism: Torreya grandis; assembly: GCA_037957365.1. Taxonomy (NCBI): domain Eukaryota; kingdom Viridiplantae; phylum Streptophyta; class Pinopsida; order Cupressales; family Taxaceae; genus Torreya; species Torreya grandis. The sequence goes on along the minus strand of JARHVA010001480.1, from coordinate 2,528,209 downwards.
TAAATACCCAAGTCATAATGAAATTGCATGTCAAATTTGAGATAATTCATGATTGATTATGAGTTACACATCATTGACATGCTTACCATCTTGTTATAGTATTTTTAATGATTAATTTATTGATATTTCACTTTTATCTTCTTATTTTTTAATTGCATGTAAGAATACAACCATTTTTATTAATTTTTTCATACTTCCTAACTTGAATTAGTATGCTCAATTTAAGTTCATTTTCCCAATTTTGTTTCTCTTTTATACTTCCCAATGTGATTTAGTATGATTGATTGACTTAATTTCTTTGTTTTTATATCACTTGTATTTCATGTGATTTCCATTTTATTACATTACTTTCATACTTCCCAACATGATATAGTGTGATTTTACTTGTTTTAATTTTGTGCCAATATTTTTCATGGTTTAAAAACATTTTTATTCTCTTGTTTACAACTTTTTGGTTTATTATACTTAGTCATATTTTTCTATTACACATTTTCCATCATGATATAGTGTGTAGTATATTTAAATTTGATTAATTATACTTTTCCAAGTCTTTTTTACATGTTTCATTTTAACCATGAATGTGTTTCACATTATGCTAGGAAAGAAAATGCTCCACATATATTTCACATACCATATACAACAGAAGCAAAATACATGTTCAAGAAATAAATATATCCATCCATCAAAAACCACAAAAAAATACAACTCATGAGATCAAATACAATTTTAAAAATAATAAATATATATACATCATGTGTTTTATACAATAAAATCATACATAATACAAAAATACATAGCTTTAGCTCTACAGTTGGGATCAATCATGCCTATCCTATGGCCTAGCCATGCTATCTATAAACATCTTAAAGGATCCCCTATACATGATGTTCTATAATTAGGTATTCCAATATCTCAATCCTACTACATATCCCTATAGGTTGGCCACCTAGGCTTGTACCTATCCAAACTAGATCATGATAGCCATATGTGTAACTTTTTCTTGAGCCAAGGCCTATTAGGCATGTACCTCTCTTGTTCCCACCCTTTCCAATGGTTAAAATCCATCCCCAAATGTCTATATCTACCTTGATTCCTCCCCCACTAGTCTAAACTATCCTACCTAAGCTAGGGCATATAGTAACATAGGATCATCTAGTGTGGTGGGGTTGTATAATACCATCACCCTATCCAAAATGTCATGGTGCACTGTCATGACTAGGGATACCCATCTGACCTCCTCTATCATAAGATATACAAAACAAAAACTAGATATATATTATATCACATACACATTCTAAAAATATATTTTTTAACCTACTATAATCACATACAACTAGTATTCTATCTCAAAAATAAAAATCACAACATTTCTTACTAGTCCTAGTTTCACCAACCATTATTTCCCCATCTTCCCATCCCTAAAAAACCTCATCTATCACTTGCCTCCTTATAAATTTGAATCCAATATTCACCACACATGCACACTATGAGCCTATACTCAAAGGGCCTATATTGACTAGCTCTATCCTAAGCTGACTATCAGATCATCTTGTGTGACCACCCTTGTCTATGCTCGATCTCACTGATAACACCTCCATCTATGGTAAATCCAAGGTGGTCACTCCTCCTCCTACTATTATACCTACTATGGTACTTTCTACACCCTTGAATCAACATACATGCCCTTTCCTCCTTTAGTTATTAGTTATCATGCTTAACCAGTCCATGGTCTCACATACCATAGCCTGATCATCAATATATCAAATGGTGATCCTCCTCCTCTCCCATTTCACTCTCTATCACGTCCTGCCAAAATAATAGACACTAATAAAGGATTCACTAGGTGTAGGATTCCAAACTACCTTGGTAAGCATGCCACTAGATGCATCTCTACCCACTAGGTATAGTGGCCTATGATCTATACTCAAGATAGCCCTAGCACTATGATCACCAAACTAGGCCAAACAATAGTAATATGTGTTTATGGATACAACATAATCTCCCCTTGTGTGATCATTTATAGTTTAGGCACATGAGGTATGACCCAGACAACCTGGTCTTACCTCTATCTCATCACTCAAGATAACCTATCATTGACCACATGGGGCAACCTAGTTGGTTGATACATAGGGAACCTCTTATATATCCATTAACTAAGAAAAACCATTGGTCCCATGGTCTTATTCCCTCTAAATAACATCACATACATATCATACATAAGTTATACCTATATGATAGACATAAAATCATATAGCACCCCCTAATCTAAAATGTACTAACACACAGCTATCACATATAATGGTACCTTACCATCTAAATTGTAACACAAAACTCATGCTTTCACAAGGCCAATCATAGCCTTATATATGTTTATAATTAGCATAATATACACATCAAATATAATAACCCTCAACCTTGGGTATGTCATATTTGAGCACATCACCCACTTGGCTTGTGCTTGTCTCTTTTTTAGATCATCTAGTCTCCCTATAATAATTGGTTTCCCTCTTATTGTTAGTTTATTAAATGTATGGATGTCCAAGCAATGCAATTGGCCTATTGGTTCTCTTCCCCCTTATAGACTAAGTTGACTTGGTTAGATTTATTTATCCATAGTGATGAATTTTTAACCAATTAACATAAATTCCATTAGCATTTATTGGTCCAAATCCTTTTTAATCAATACCTGATTTTACCCCTAGTATCCCTAAAAAATTCCTAGGGTTCATTTAGGTACCTAGATTTTATCTACCAATCATTTTTTTATGATTCACTCAATTTCAAATAAAAATATTCAAAATTTTGAAATTTTTAGTTACTTACCTATGATGTACTCATTGTAGTCTCTATCCATCCTCCTCATCTCAATTATCATTTCCTCACCATCCTAGCTCTCTAGTCTCTCACTAGGTCTATTAGATCTCTATTTTCTTAGAATAGTAAAAATACCAAATGAATTATTTTTCACACCATTTATATTTACCATTCAAAATTTAACCTTTACATATTTACCTTCAGATTTATTATTTTGATCATATCTTTGTCACTACTAGCTCTTTTATCAAACCATAAAATGTTTTGGAATCCTAACATCATAGAGAATATTATATGTCTATGTTATAAAAAAATTGATTTTTTGCTATTTTTTAGTAATCTCTATAGGTTCACCTCATGTTCACCACATTAAACACCTTTACATTTATTTTACCTCCTTATTTATCTATAGCATTAAGGTAAGTAAAGGTATGTGTTTTTAAATTATGTCCTTTCATTTTTCTTTCTTTCTCCTTACTACACTTTATTCAGCTTAAGCATTGTGTGCTACCATGTTCTTTTCCCAAACCATCATCTCATGTTACACCTATATGATATGTGATGAGCTTCGATTAGGGTATATGTATACACATAATATTTTTAGACTTTATTAGTTAATGATTCTTTCTATCTTGTAGGAACCCATTGAGTCTCAATCTCTCTCAGTGCATACCTTAAAGGGTACACTAGGAAAGGGGTGGGTAGACCATTAGTGCTTTATAAGATTATTATCCCTTTTTATCAATTGATATCTACACACCCATATCCTAAAAACGTTCCCCTAAGCTTTGCCTCCTATTTTATACCCTCCTCAAGTCATTTACCACCTACATTATCCCTTCCCAAACCTAAAACCCTATATTATGGTTTACATTACACTATCAGCCACATCAACATTGTATGCTAATTGATAAAACTTATTAAGGTCTAAGTCAGCCCCTAAATGACCTAATCTATGACCTAATTTATTTTTATCAATAATGTACTAGGTCAATTGGGTCAACCTTATTGGCCTAAACTTTTGAAAATGATTACGGTTAGATCCACCTATATAAACACATATTTCATCATTTTTAAGAGAATAAAAGAAGAGATATATATTGTGCATCTTCTTATCCACCATATACTTGAAGAGAAATCTTAATGTTTCACACTTTCTTTGGAGACACATATCTTATCTTGTGGATAAGTCTTTTGGATGAATTGATAGGTTGTGTATCCTAGAGCTAATTTATCCTTATCATCCATACATACCATAGTAACCTATTGTCAAACACCTTGGCCAAGGGAGAGATTGAGGCTCAGTGGGTCTGTCTTCAAAGGTAAGTATTCATAACTTTGTTCTTCCTTTGCAAGAATAGATAGATATACATTTTCACTTCTCTCCCATGTATTAATATTTCATATACATTGACATGAGTATATGTCTTCTATTCATGTTTAATTTGAATGTTTATTACCCCCACATTGTGCCACAAGCTTTGGTGAGCACAAGATTAGATTTTAGTTTACTTGTTATTAGTTTAGTGAATATGAAAACATAGGACATAGTTAGGGTTATTGCAAGTTTTGCTTGACTGGAGGATTTATAACCCTCCCTAGTGATATTATTATGCTAAGAGATCCCTTGGGTAGGTCTAACAGATACATCTTGGTCATGACCCCTAATATCTAATGTATCCATAATCAAAAGTGTAATTAGGATTTATCTTCTTTGAGATATGATTGATTTATAGATCTATTGCATTTCTCATTGCATGCACTACCATTAGATCTAGACACTACCATCAATGCTAGTGTTTGAATGTGATATAGTTGTTTAGAATGGAATAATGACTTGATCTTGATTCAAATAACTTTAGTTTTTTAAGTTTTCTATCACTTTTATGATAATGTATTCATATATAGGATATATGATTCACTCTTTGATAATTTATCAAGTCCTATCTCTTCACCCTTATTTACCCTTAGAATGTGTTTTATAAAAATGGGTTAGTGAGCTCATAGTGTCAATCTTAAATCAATGACTCCTATATCCTAAGCACTATCACATAAGCCTTACTATGTGTTGAACATATATTAATTTTTGTGGTGGAATAAAAGGGAGGCCTTAGACTTATTGAGCATTATCATTAAATGTTGAGATTTGATATTTAATGTTATCATTGATGTCAAAGGTTGTAATGAAGATGCATGGTTATTTTATTGATGTCAATCTAATGTCATTTGATGTCAAGGTTCTTGTGAAAATGTCTAGTCAAGTAAGCCTTGAGGTTGCAAGATGAAATGAGTGAGCTCTAAAGAAGAAACAATATGCTCTAAAGATCTATATTATTTTTGAAGATATTCTAAATGAGCTATAAAGATGAGAATTCTATGAAGAGAATGCTCTGTAAAACATTTGACAATGTTTGAGTATGAGAGATATTCTTTGAGGCTATACATGAGGTGTTGAGGACCTTGTAAATGATTAAAATATTATCTTTGAATATCTATGTACGTAGCTTCAAAGATTCTATAGCTGAGTACCGAAGATCTATAAGAAGATTTGAATAAGTTTTGTTGAAGTTCTAAATAAAAGTGAGTGTATGAGGTTACTTTAGAATACATAGGAGGCATTGGAACATAAGAAAGTTTCAAGGTGAATACTATAAGGTATCTATAAGGTTAGATCCAAGGCATAATAGGACTTGTAGGTCAATCCTTAAAAAATAAGAAAAGAGATGGTGGATAGATGAGGAAATAGGATTAGTTTCTATGACATGGGTAGGTAGATGAACATTGACAGAGGTGATTAAATTTTTTTTAAGTATGTGCATGAATTTTTAGATAAAGGTTTGCAAGAAAAAGGCTTGAAAAGTATTTTAAGGTCTCTCAAATTCATAAAATGAATATTTATCTACCCAAGAAGGTATTCTCTATCCTCATTGGAATACACAAAATTTTCATGAGATCCAAAGATTTTATTGGTAGATGAGGAAGGTTTCTAGCTCAAAGTTCCAAGCATTAGTTTTTGGAAAGAGGAGCTAAGTTTTATAAGTGATCTTAAAATTGGAAGTTGGTCTAAACCCTCATAAAAACCTAACTATAACTTGATGTTGAGGACCTTGTTATAAAGATCTAAAAATGGTTTGATAAGGTTATACAAGTGATTAGAGGTTGAAGTAAACTCTCCTAGGCATCTTTGGTGTGATTATTTTTTAAGGTGAGTGAGAAGACACTACAAAAAAGTGCTTGTCTTTCAAAAATTTACCATAGTATATAGAGTTGACTAAGTCAAAGTTGTTAACTAGATGAAGATAAAATTATGAGACTTGTATCTATTTTTCATGAAGACTTATGGATAGGTTCCAAATCTCAGATGTGTGAATTTGGTGATCCATGTTGGCCAATCACTAACAAACCTTATGGTGCAACTAGTGAGGAAATTAGATAGAATAAAGAAGATGATTTCTTGATGAGATTTCATGAAATATTGATGTAATGAGATGCATGATGATGTTTTTTGAGTCTTGAATGATCTTTACATTATTTTTAGAAGCTTGAAAGTCAGTATAATAGGTTGAATCATTAAATACAAAATGGATTATCTGACTGAATAGATTCTATGAGAGAGAAGGTCAACATATTAGTCTATAAAACTAATATTTTTCATTGGAGATCATGATATTACTGATTGATATTATTATAAGGATGTTGTAAGATATTATACATAAATTAAAAGGCCTTGAATATATTCAATCATGTGTTATATGTTCATGTTTCCTTTACTATGTTTTGGAGTCAATTGGAATTTCTAAGTGAACATATTGTAGAGGAGTTTTTGAGCCTATTTACCTTGAGTTGAAGCATCAGATGAAGTTTTTGATGGCCCTAAGGTCATAATTTTTTTAATATATAATTTTCTTACCATCAGTTTTTGGCAAAATTGAATATGTGCCTCAACTTTTTAAGATAATTTTTTTTTTTTTTTTTTTTTTTGTGTGTGTGTGTGTGTGTGTGTGTGTGTGTGTGTGTGTGTGTGTGTGTGTGTGTGTGTGTGTGTGTGTGTGTGTGTGTGTGTGTGTGTGTGTGTGTGTGTGTGTGTGTGTGTGTGTGTGTGTGTAGTCCTTTTATAAGTAGTGATTTGAAGAAGGGTTCAAATGGTAGTTGGACCTAAAAGGTGTAGTATACCTAATGTAAAATTGGATAAGGAATATTGTACTAGATTATGATATGTTCATACCATGTGAGGTGTTTGTATATGCTCCAATAAATATCAAAGGGTAATGTGTTGTTAAGAAGAATTATTAGGTGTCCATAAGCCTCAAAGAGAAATAAGAGATAATTTATGTATTGTTGACTTATTGTAGTGTTTGATTCATGATTAAATCATGTTATTTTAATATGATAAGACCTATTCATGGCCTACCTAATTTATTTGAATATGTATCTAACCTATAAGGATATGATCAAGTGACTTGTATAAAGGTGAGGTAGTTAGTCCTATTTTGATAGTGATTAGAGTGTATACTAAGAGGATACTAAGAGAGTGAGAGTACAACATGATCATAGAATGACATAGATCATTTTTGAGTATAAGGAGGTCATACGAACCATTAATGAAGTGTTATGAAACTATAACATATGTTTTGCATTTGAGGATAAAGGTTAGAAGACCTAATCAAGTCATGAAGAGGGTTGTTTGAGCAAAGAAGGTTGAACGTTAGTTTGAGAGTGACTAAAGAGAGTGAAGCATTGAAGGAGTATATCATCATCTATTATATAAGCAATAAGGGTTTCTAAATATGATCAAATAATTAGGTGGATGAATTGGTGTTGAGTCATCTAGAGGGTTAGTGCCTCCTTACAAGTTGGTGCTTATTAAATCCAAGTGGGTGCTTTATAAATTAGGATTTGGTGCTTAGCTGAAGACCCTATTAAGTTGGTGCTTGATATATTTGGGTTGGTGCTCCAAGTTGAGTGGGTGATCAACTAAAGATTGATTTTTGTATTATAGGGTTGTAGTTCATTTGCTTCATCAAAGGGTTTTCTACCCCTAGATGGTTTCCCACATATATGTTGTGTTCATTTATTTCATGCTCTTTTGTTTTGATGTTTTATGCTTTCTAGTATGTATATGCTTTTAATAATGGTTCATGGATGATTAAATGGAAATAAATTAAAAGTTTTGAATACTAATTCACCCCCTCTCAGTTATCTTGTTTCCAATAATTGGTATTAGAGTAGGTCCTTTGAAATAGTCTTGATAGCCTAAAAGAGATCTTAAAAAGCAAGGATTACTACTCATCAAGATCAAACTAGTTTATCTACCAGCAAGGCTCTATTATTTAATAGATATAACTATGCCTTATATAATGAAATAATGAAGATATATCTAATGTCATAAAGAAATTATATTTGGTATACAACTATGGATGGTTATATTGTACCTCTAATTCCACCAATAGATGTAGTAGATAAGAAGGATAGTGAGAATAACTCCAAGGCAATGAATGTCATTATGTGTGACCCATCAAATGTAGAGATTATAAAAATAATGCATTATCTTTCAGCCAAAGACATATGGGACAAATTGAAGACCATATATGAAGGAGACACTAAGGTGAATATGTCTAAGTTGTAGAGCCATAGAAGATAGTTTGAAATATTAAAGATGAATGAAGATGAAACCATTACATCTTACCTATTTAAGGTTTATTAAGTTGTTAATATCATAAGAGGATTGGGAGAAGAAGTTAAAGAGTCTATTGTTATTCAAAAGGTATTGCAATCTATAATTCATAAATTTAACTTTAAAGTATCTGTAGTAGAATAAATGGAAGATTTGGATAAGCTAGATATCGATGGGATTCATGGAATATTAACTACCTTTGAGATGAGATAAAATTAAGGAAGACCTCTCAAAAAGGAAACTGCTTTTAAGGTTGAAAAGAAGCCAAAGGCCAAGAAGATCAAAGATGAAGTATGTTTAGATTTTGATGATGATAAACTAATTTCTATGTTTGATATAAAGCTAAGAATAGGTTTAGGAAAGTACAAAGGAAAGTTACCTTTCAAATTTTTTAACTATGAATAAATTAGACATTTTGCAAACAAGTGTCCTCATAAGCAAAATTCTAGGGATGATTATGTAGACAAGAGGTCATATAGGTATGATAAGAGAAATCAAAGTTCAAAAGGTATGAAAGTAAGAAGAAGTCATTTAGGAATAAGAAGAGATTCTACACAAAAGTATATAATTCCTTAGATGTGAGTGATTTAGGCACATTTAATAGTGATGATAACAAAAATAAATCTAAACATGACAATATTGAAACCCTGTTCATAGGCATAAAATAAGACAATGAGGGTTGTTTGAATGGGAAAGGTCTCGTGATTGATAAAAAATCAAATAAAGAAGAATATTATGATAGTGAATAAGCTAAAGTGGATCTTGAATCATAAATCATGAGTGCCTTAGAATATTTTAAGATTGTGAAGAAGAAGAAGAAGAAGAAGAAGAAGAAACTAAAGTCATTAGTGGAAGATTATGAGGAGAATATCGGATTGTTTGAGGAAAGGCTAAGAAACACTTACAAAGAGTATGAAGAGATCATCCAACAAGTTGAATCCTAAAATTATATTATGAAATAAAGTCTAAAGGATAAATAATAATATTGTAATAGATATGAAACTAAAATAGAATCTCTAAGAGTTGAGTTGAATCAAGCATCTAGAAAGATGAAGATCTTTGTGAAGTTTGTAAAGAGCACTAAGGCTCTAGATGATATCCTAAATAGTCAAAAGTTTGAAAGTCATAAGATAGGTCTTGGATTAAAGAAGATAAAAATAAGGCACCTCAAGTTGAAAATAATATTGTTGAAGAGAAGAAGGTAAACATAAAATGACTATTAGATAGTCTAATGCTATAAGGTATGCTAGTTATTTTAATGATTACTATTTTTGATGTAGTCAGTATGGACATAGAGATAGAGAATGTATAAGAGCATTAAATAATGAGTACTCTTAGAACTATGAAAGGAGAAGTAATTGGTAAAAGGGAGATCATAGTCACCATTAGTCAAATGGTATGTATAAGGTGGCCTATTATAACTATCATAATATAGGACATATTTCAAGATTATGTCCTAACAGAGTTATAAGTTCATTAAATAAAGATAAGAAGATTCATAGTCATGTCATTGAGAAATGGATCAAGAAGACAAACCCTATAAATAAGGTAAATATTGTGAAAAATTCTAAATAATATGATTCTATGAAATCTCAGAGTATAGATAGTGGTTGTTCAAGCCATAAGTTAGGAGACACGAGAAGTCTTGGTGCTCATATGGATGATCAAAGAAGTAATAATTAAGAAGTGGTTAAGAAGAAGAATGTCATGAGTCATGATCAACTCATAAACCAAGGTGGAATTTTTTCCACTATAGATCATAAATGAATTTCAAGAACACTTGTTATCTGCATGTGTTAACAAGATTATCAAAGAAAAGAAGAAGGTTGACAAGGTTAATGATGAGATCAAGTTGGATATTTGGTCTTGTGAAAAGGATATGGAGATCTGTTAATCTCCCAAGTTAATATTATTTTATTATCCTATGAAAATTTGTGGCTCCATTAATCCTCATGGAGACATTCTTCTATCAGTAGAAGCATGTGGTTATAGTCAAATAATCTCCAAAGACAAAATGTAGATTATTGGTATAGAAGAGGTAAGTTTTTTATGTCTATTTATAGAGGAGAAACTAATATATGAATACCAAGGGTAAGTCCCTATTTCTATAGTTGGTATTGATTAATCATTTGGTATCAAGAATGAGATATCCATATAAATGGTCAAAACTTTGGTATCCTCTTTAGTCATGTCAAAAAAGATGGGAGAGTGACCTGATTGAGCAGTTTTTGAGAATGGTTATCGTAAGCGGTTTCCATAATTTTTGAAGGTTGTGTGTCAACTAGTATCTTTGAGAGACAATATTATCTTATAGGGAGAAGAGTATTATTTCAGTAGTTGTAGATGATCTTTGATGTCTACTGCTAACAAAAACATGGTGGATGCTTAGTTTGAGGGGGAACAATTCAAGTTGTTGACTAATCTTGATCTATGTTGAAGTGATCTTGTAATTTGAGTTCATTGTAAAAGAAATGATAATTTGTGGAATACCTTTATCATTAATGTTAAATGGGGAGACATATTAGAAAAATCAAAAAAAGGGAGAAAGATAAGAAGATAAGAAAAGGTGAGAAAAGGGGCAAGATAAGAAAGGGAATAAGAAAAGGCAAGAAATAGGTCTAAGAGATGATTGCCATTAAGAATGGTTGATAGAGTTTTATGAATTTGTTTTCCATCAATGAAAAAGGGGGAGATTGTTGAACATTGTCATTGATTAAGGGAGAGTTTGTTGAGCATTGTATTTAAGTGTTGAACTTTGATATTTAATGTCATCATTGATGTTAAAGGTTCTAATGAAGTTGCATGGTTCTTTTAATGATGTTAATCTAATGTAATTTAATGTCAAAGGTTCTTTTGTAAATGTCTATTCAAGTAAGCCTTAAGGTGGCAAGATTAAATGAGTGATCTTCGAATGAGAATTAGTATGCTCCAAAGATCTGTGTAAGCAATTCTAAAGATATTATGAATTATCTATGAAGATGAGAATGCTTCAAAGAACACTTGATAGTGTTTGAGAATGAGAGAGATTATTTGAGTCTATACATGAGGTGTTGAGGACCTTATAAATGATTGAAAGATTAACTCTGAAGATATGTGTATGCATCTCTAAAGATGTTATAGTCAAGCTCTAAAGATTTACAATAACCTCTAAAGAAGTTATATTGAAGTTTTAAAGAAGAGTGAGTGTATGATGTTACTTAAGCATACATAGTTGGCATTGGAAAATAGGATAATTTCAAGGTGAATACTACAAGGTAGCTAGAAGGTCATATTCAAGGCATAATAATACTTCAAAGTCAAGCCTTAGAATGTAAGAAATGAGATGGTGGCCAAATGAGGAAATAGGATCAGTTTTCATGACATAGGTAAGTATATTAACATTAATAGAGGTGAGTCAAGTTGTTTTAGGTATGTGTATGAAGTTTTAGATCAAGGTTTACAAGAAAAAGGCTTTAAAAGTACTTCAAGGTCTCTCAAGTGCATAGAATGAAGAGTTCTCTACCCAAGAACGTTTTATTTATTTTCATTGGTGTACACAACATCTACATGTTATCCCAAGATGTTCATGGTAGATGAGGAAGGGTTCTATCTCAAATTACAAGCATTAGTTTATAGAAAGAGGAGATAAATTTTATGAATGATCATTAATATTAGAAGTTGGTGTAAACCCTCATAAAACCATAACTATAACCTGATGTTAAATATCTTATTTTAAAGACATTATAATGGTTTGATAAGGTCATATAAGTGATTGGAGATTGAAGTCAACTATCCTAGGCATATCCAGGTGTGATTGGTTTCTTAGGTGAGTGATAAGACACTACATAAAAGTTCTTATTTTTTGAAGTTTTGTTGTAGTAGATAGAGTTGACACCAAGTCAAAGTTGTTAAATGGATGAAGATCAAAGTATGATACTTTTATTTTTTTATAAATAATTTTGGATAGGTTATAGATCTTAGATATGTGAAGTTGGTGATCCATGTAGGCTAGTCACTAATAAACCCTATGGTGCAGATAGTGAGGAAATTACATAGAAAAAAGAAGATGATTTATTGATGAGCTTTCATGAAAGAGTGATATATTGAAATTCATGATGTTGTTTTTTGGGTCTTGAATTAATTTTACATGATTTTCAAAATCCTTGAAGTTAGTATAAGAGGTCAAATTATTGAATCCAAAATGGCTTATTTGACTAAGTAGAGTCTATGAGAGTGAAGGTTAGAAAATTGGTCTATAAGACCAATAGTTTTCATTAGATATCATGATCTAATTGATTGAGGTTTCTCTGAGTATGTTTTAAGATCCTTTACATGCATTTAAATCCCTTGAATATATTCAATCATGTGTCATATGTTAATATTTCCTTGACTATGTTTTGGAGTCAGTTGGCATTTCTAAGTGAACATCTTGTAAAGGAGTGTTTGAGCCTATTTACCATAATTTGAAGCATTATTGGAATTTTTTGATGACCCTAAGGTCATAAGGTTTATGAATATATAATTTTTTTCCATGGTTGTTTGGAAAAATTGAATATATGCCTTAGTTGTTTAAGATAGAGTTTTTGTATATGCGTAAGATTTTTATAAGTAATGATTTGAAGAAGGTTTCAAGTGGTATATGGATCTAAAAGGTTTAGTGTACCTAATGTAAAGTTGTATAAGGGATATTTTAGTGGCTTATGATATGTTTCTACTGTGTGAGGTGTTTGGATATTGTTGACCAAATTTGACCATATAGGTCAAATTAGGATCCCTATAGGTAAAAACATGATTTTTAAATGTCTATAAGGGTCTAATATTTTATCATATGGTGTATTATATTCTCTTTTATGTGATTTAATGTAATTTTAGCCTCGGTCATGGTCTTTTTTAGTCTATATGTCATTTTGAGTCACTCAATAGCCATTTAGGGGTCATAAATGCAAGTGGAATGGTTTTAAAGGTTTATAAGTGTCTTTGTTTCCTTTAAAACATCCAATAAGTCAGATTACCTATCATTAATGTTAATCCCATTTTAATCTTGTAGGTTATCTAACTAAAAATCAAGAAACCAACTGAAAAGGGAGGAGTTTGGCACTTGTACAACCCATGAGGGAAGGTGACACATGGAAGAAGGTCATGGAACATATTTCATCTTATTTAGACTCATCTCAGTGATTTATATGCTTTTAAAGTGATAATAAATGTCCAAAACCATTCTACTCCTTGTTTACCCTTCTAGACACATAAAACTAATAAATAGGTTTGTGCTTGGTATGGCCAGTTGGAGAATTTATAGGTAAAACACATCTAGGAGGTGAAATTAAAATTATAAAGATTAATTTCCATAATAATAGTTTGAATATTGATCAATTTTTCTTTATGAATCATCTCTAACAAGTTGACTATGTTTTTATTCTCATTATTTCATATACCTTATAGGTTTTGCCCTTGTTTGGATGATTTCATTCAATCCATTTATTGGAATTGAATCCAGGGGACATATAAATATTTAAATCATGTGATCCATGCTTGGTTTAGTATTTCAAGCTGTTTTTATAAGCCAAGTATCTCAGGTTGCAAGTGAAGGCACCATTCTATGTTATAGGTAGGTTTCTACCATCTGCAAAATATCCATACTTTGATAGTGGTTTATGATGGTGAATATAGGCTAATGTACATGTTTTCAATGTCTTTCTTGGTCCCCTAAACTTTAAATCTCATCTCCAAATCAATACTCCATGAGAGTGCATTCATAAAATGCCATACAAATAGTTTACCATATGACTGCCATACACAATCAACTAGGTGAGCTATGAAATGCTCTAAGAACATTCATATAAGTATGATGAAGGATTAAAATATTTTTAATATATTATATCCACATAATTTAGTGATTTTATCTTCTATATAGTGAAATAATTAATGATTGTTGCAGTCATGTGCAACATTTACACACATTCTACCATAAATATGCACCTATAGGTGCCTACAGAAGGTCCAAACATTGAAATGGAGTGTGAGAACGTGTTTCAAGTTTTAAAACATCATGTTGTTTCATTTAAAAACCATTAGTGGATATAAATTCGTTATCAAGGCATATCCTTTGAGTATATGGATCATCTCATACGTACTGCATGTATACAACTAAAAATGTTTACCTACGGGTGTCTTCATAGAGACAAATCATGTTGAAGAGGAGTGTCTGGGATAAGAAAGGTTTTTGATAGTGAGTAAAGTCAATTTTAAAATTTTTTAAAAGTCCCAAACATCATTTAAACTCACAAATCATGCATACTTCTTAAAGGTTCCTCACTACTTGTATACTATAATAACCACCTTCATGTGTCTTAACAGAGAATTGAGGTACTTATATGGAGAAGATTAGACAAGTGGTGAAACTAATCCTAAGGACCTAGCATATTTAATGGATTTTAACATACATATTTGGAATGCTAGAGTGTTATACAAGGTGTAATGTCATAAATTAAAGTAATGACTATAGGTTTAGGTATCAAATCCCTAAAATTTCAAAACATAGCACTTCACCATTTTTTGAATATCATATGATAGGGTTATAAGGACTTTTGATGCATCCAAGTGAATATGTATTATAGTATCCACTTAGGATAAGGAATTTTAAAAGTTTGGAGGTAATATTACTAAGGGAAGATGGTTGTTAGAAGGCCTAAAGATGCACTTTCATGCTCTAAATTCAAGCAGTAAAGCCTACAATTTTGATCCCTAAAGAGACTTTCCACCTCAAGGTTGAAATACAAGCCATGATTCCATGATAAAATGGTTATAATGAATATAAAAGAGAATTCATGATATATTTATCATATAAATAGGTTATAATACTATGTTTTGAGTCTCATAAACACCTACAAGTGTATCACCTGAGATGTTGATATGTAGTAGGCTTTAAAGTCTTGGAAATACATATTAGGAGCTTGGGTATGGAAACCTATGAACATAAAGACACTTTTAACATCATATTTATTCTTAATACTTCATATAGTTCCTATGGACTACATGAAATAGGTTTCAAGATTAAAATCCACCTATAGGACCCCACACAGTCAATCGTAGATGACTATGAAAGGCAAAAAATAAAGGTATTGGGTTTTTTGAGGTGGATATAGCCCAAGAATGAAATTAATGAGTCAAAATAATTGATACTTGATAATGTAAGATTTAAATTTTGATTATTCATTATTTTCAAAGTCCAACCCATGAAACTACACCTATAGGTGCCTTATCCAAATAGGAAATACAATCAAGTACCATGACCAATCAAATAGGGTTCATGGTTGAGGGGTTTTAGCAAGGGTTGTAATGAGAAATTGATTTGGATGGGTTGTAAAATTTCATTGACATATCATGATACCACCTGTTAAGGAAGCAAATAATTAAAACCCTTTTCAAAATCATCACACTGTCCATATGGTTAAACACTGCATACAGTCTATCTTAGTAAGAGTCTATTTTGGTTTTTGTAAGAGATGAAAGGTAAAAAAACCTGACCAAGGGATTAATTTTTATGGATAATGTATTTAAAACCTATATAATCTCCTCCAATTATCATTTTATTTGAGAAAATAGGAGAAGTGCCCTCTATTTTGTCTCAGATAGAGGGCACTTCCCTTTATACACAAATTGGCAAGTTTTGGAAAATAGGGATAAAATGATGAATTAGGAGATAAAGGAACCTTTTTAGTAGGTTTTATAAAATTTTTTAAATCTAAAAAAACATTATAAACATCTCAAAAAATTATGGAACCCAATAGGATGCTCTGGATTGCCAAGTTTACAAATAGGTCTGTTAGGCATGGTTAAACCTAAAATCCAAATGGGAGGTAAATTTCAATTATAACATTAGTAGGAATTAAAATTGATTATTTCATGTTTATTGGATAATATCTAAGGTTCTAAATCCCCAAACTTTAATATATATCACAAATAAGTCCACTTTTGACTCAAGGCCAACTCAAGCCTACAAGAAATGAGGAATCAAGCTCGATAGGGCAACTTTGGAAGTTCATATCTTCTCTGAGGTTGTGCATGGAAATCCAAATATTTTGTAGAAGTTATCAGGGGTCATTAACATAAAAAAATTTAATTTTTTGGTAGTTTCAACATTTTAACCTTATGAACAAAGCTTAAGGGTAAAAATGGTTTAAAACCCTCACAAACACTAGATAAGGACCCAATGAAAGAAATGAAGATGGAGAGATATCAAAATTTAATGTAATAACCATGAAATTATATGTAGGTTGTATAGTACTCTCCTAATGCCCTTTATCATCTAATTGAGGCATTCCTTATTTGTATGGGTAGGGTACATAATTGTTTTCTTTGATTATTTTATACATTATGCAGGTTCTAGGAGGTTTCAAGACATGAAATAAACTTTTGGATGAATATTAAGACTAAATATAACTTTCCATGTCCATTTCATGCTTTATAAAAAATCTTAAGTGTTCCTACTAGCTACTTTATCTCAGCTTTTCAAACCTGACATAGTGAACATGATGGTGAGAAGTGTGAGAACTTCAAGTGGAAGCATTTTTAAAGTGCACCTAAGAAATATAAGGCCATTGAGGGTCTTAACACATGTAATTAACCTTATTTTATTTATTTCCATGAGGAACTAAATTCATTTTTTAATCCAAGTGTATAAGGTGTGTGTAAGAGGGAGTTTCTTTGACTACAGGCAGTGATGGCTCACTTATGAAAGATTATATATGATTAAGAATGAAACCAATGCATGGATAAGTATGTCTAAAACCCTCCCCTCACATTAAAATAATTATACCTATCCATATTTAGTTATATTATGTTTAAAAATGGGTTAATGATGAAGGTAGTTTTCTTGTGAAAAATGAGAACTCCTACTTCACATTTTAAGAGTTTCATGACTTGGGGTGACATTTGTGCTTCCTAAATTTACATTATCAGTTTCACATTAACTTATCATACACATGTAACTCATTTTATTATATTTACACTTATCTTTATGACCTTTGTACTTTTTTCTTCTCCTATCTCTCTCAAGTCTTAAGAACTAGCCTTTTTGGCCTTTGTAAAATATGTTCCACCTAAGTATGGTGAAGCCATGCTTATTTGCATACCATAGATAAATAAATAGAACTAATTTTACCTTTTTTATGACTATTCATAGTGTGTTCACTTTAATTATTTATCTTGTTTATTGATGACTAGTATTTTCTTATCATTGTTATCTCACTCTCTTACCTATTTATAGCTTGAAAGCTTCTTCTTGCAAGTCATGTGAAGTATTTTATGAAGTGTCAAGGTTGAGTGAGTTAGTATATTCAAATAGTTCCATTTTAGGCCTCTTGTCTATTCCTCCTAGCCTGAATATTCATCACAACCTCATAATGAAATACTGATGTGATAAGATTTAGATTAGAGAAGTGTATGCCTACTTAGTCTCTTGGTTTCATGTGTGACATGTAGCTGGTCGGTAGTCATCAATTAAATTGGTGTATCACCACCTTTAGGATAGTTAATTTCAATTTTCTCTCCCTTTTCCTTGTAATCATAGGTGTAGTAATGATTTAAAAGTGGTAGATCAAGGGAGATAGCCCTATCTAGAGATTCACCTCATTCTTAGGCTACCCATAGCCTAGAGGTGTTTCAATTATACCACTTGGATGAGGAGAGATGAGACATCTCCATAAAGGGTGAAAATCCAAGTTAAAATAGATATGATTCAATAAATATAAAAGGTTAACATGTTTTTAATAAAAATTATTAGGTATTTATAGGCCTAAAAGAGGAGTAAGGGATAATTGATGTATGGTCAACATATTATAGTGATTAATTCATGATTAAGGTATGTTATTTTGATATGATAAGACATATTCATGGACAACCTATTTATTTGAATATATATCTAACATAAAATGATATGATCAAGTGACTTGTATAAAATCAAGGTAGTTAGGCCTATTTTGATAGTGTTTAGAGTGTATGCTAAGAGGATGCTAAGAAAGTGAGAGAAGAACAGGATAAGTGAATGACATATATCATTTATGATCATAAGGAGGTCATGCATACCATCAATAATTTTTTATGAAAATATAAAAAAGGTTTTACATTTGAGGATAAAGGTCAAAAGACCTATTTAAGCCATGAAGAGGGTTGTTTGAGTGAAGAAAGTTGAAGGTCAATTTGAGAGGGATTGAAGAGAGTGAAGAGCTAAAGGAGTAGATCATAATCTATTATAGAATTATTAAAAGTTTATTAAGTTGACCAAATAATTATGTGTTTGATTTGGTGCTAAGTCATCTAGGGGTTTGGTGCCTCTTTATAAGTTGGTTTTTTCTAAATCCAAGTGGGTGTTTGGTAAATTAGGGATTAGTGTTCCTTATTGGGTTGGTGCTCAGCTAAAGACTCTATTAATTTGGTACTTGATATATTTGGGTTGGTTTTATAAGTTATTTGGGTGCTCAATTAAATATTTATGTTTGTCTTATAAGAATTTATTCCATTTTCTTCATAAGTGGGTTTTCTACCCCTAGAGGGTTTCCCATGCATATGTTGTGTTCATGTGTTTCATACTATTTTATTTTGATGCTTATGCTTGATAAGATGTATATGCTTGTAATAATGGTTCATGTATGATTAAGTGGAAATGAATGAAAAGTTTTGAATACTAATTCACACCCCCTCTCAATTATCTTATTTCTAACATTATATAGTTATCCCCTATGTGTGAAAGTATGTGTGCACAAAGATGTAATATATTATATGAACATGCATGCAGTGATCTATCTTGTAACTTGAAAAAATATTTCATGGAATGATATTTTAATTATTTATACCTATCATATGACTAATCCTATGTTTGGTATGAAAATAGGGATGAATAGGGTAAAATAGATTTTTTATATAGTTGATTTTTGGATCTTTAGTAAGATGTATATTCTTGTAATAATGGTTCATGTATGATTAAGTGGAAATGAATGAAAATTTTTGAATACTAATTCACACCCCCTCTCAATTATCTTATTTTTAACATTATATAGTTATCCCCTATGTGTGAGAGTATGTGTGCACAAAGATGTAACATATTATATGAACATGCATGTAGTGATCTATCTTGTAACTTGAAAAAATATTTCATGGAATGATATTTTAATTATTTAGACCTATCATATGACTAATCCTATGTTTGGTATGAAAATAGAGATGAATAGGGTAAAATAGATTTTTTATGTAGTTGATTTTTTGAGCTTTAGTAAGATGTATATGCTTGTAATAATGGATCATGTATGATTAAGTGGAAATGAATGAAAATTTTTGAATACTAATTCACACCCCCTCTCAATTATCTTATTTCTAACATTATATAGTTATCCCCTATGTGTGAGAGTATGTGTGCATAAAAATGTAATATATTATATGAACATGCATGTAGTGATCTATCTTGTTTAAAAAAAAAAATCATGGAATGATATTTTAATTATTTAGACCTATCATATGACTAATCCTATGTTTGGTATGAAAATAGGGATGAATAGGGTAAAATAGATTTTTTATGTAGTTGACTTTTTGAGCTTTAGTAAGATGTATATGCTTCTAATAATGGTTCATGTATGATTAAGTGGAAATTAATGAAAAGTTTTGAATACTAATTCACACCTCCTCTCAATTATCTTATTTCTAACATTATATAGTTATCCCCTATGTGTGAGAGTATGTGTGCACAAAGATGTAATATATTATATGAACATGCGTGCAGTGATCTATCTTGTAACTTGAAAAAATATTTCATGGAATGATATTTTAATTATTTAGACCTATCATATGACTAATCCTATGTTTGGTATGAAAATAGGGATGAATAGGGTAAAATAGATTTTTTATGTAGTTGATTTTTTGAGCTTTAGTAAGATGTATATGCTTGTAATAATGGTTCATGTATGATTAAGATTAGTGGAAATGAATGAAAATTTTTGAATACTAATTCACACCCCCTTTCAATTATCTTATTTCTAACATTATATAGTTATCCCCTATGTGTGAGAGTATGTGTGCACAAAGATGTAATATATTATATGAACATGCATGCAGTGATCTATCTTGTAACTTGAAAAAATATTTCATGGAATGATATTTTAATTATTTAGACCTATCATATGACTAATCCTATGTTTGGTATGAAAATAGGGATGAATAGGGTAAAATAGATTTTTTATGTAGTTGATTTTTTGAGCTTTAGTAAGATGTATATGCTTGTAATAATGGTTCATGTATGATTAAGTGGAAATGAATGAAAATTTTTGAATACTAATTCACACCCCCTTTCAATTATCTTATTTCTAACATTATATAGTTATCCCCTATGTGTGAGAGTATGTGTGCACAAAGATGTAATATATTATATGAACATGCATGCAGTGATCTATCTTGTAACTTGAAAAAATATTTCATGGAATGATATTTTAATTATTTAGACCTATCATATGACTAATCCTATGTTTGTTATGAAAATAGGGATGAATAGGGTAAAATAGATTTTTTATGTAGTTGATTTTTTGAGCTTTAGTAAATTTTTGTTTTGTATTTTATAGATGAACAATGAGAAGTTTTAGACATGTATTTATACCACACATTTTGAAAATATCTCATGTTAGGGTTTAATAAGTCAAATAATTTGACCCATAGGTTTCAAAAAATTCTAAATTTGGATGAATTTTTGTAATTGGACACTAGATAAGAATCTATACATTACCATCAATGGTAGTGTACCTCTGTGGCTAATAGTGTCTAGAAGGCTAGAAAATAGGTATGGATTTGAAACTAATAGTGAAGGATGTTTATCAATATTTAAGATTTTTGTGTATTAAAATAGATGTAGGTCATCAAAATCATATGTATTGGACCAATAAATAATCATTTAATCATGATGAGATGGTAAATGCAATCCTTTTGGTAGCAGGGAGGTGTAGAAATGAAGGATAGAGCCCTAATTGATATTTGTTAAATGTACAAGAATAAGGTACTATATACATATATAAATTTTTATTAATTACATGAGGAATAAGGAAAGGGTAAGTCATGTAATTACTTTCTTCAATTATGGTATAAACTTTGTGTGGGTGAATGAGGAAATTCCACATGAGGTGCTATAATCAGATTACATATCACTATAAGGTTCATGCCCCTGTGATTAAGATGTTGATTAATGTAAATGATCATTTTTAGTTTATACTCAAGATCACTCTAATCCTATACAATAGGCAAGTGTGGAATATATCTAAGTGGATAAAGAGGTTTAGAAGTAATTGGTTCATAGATCTTAGTTACAGTAGCTACATAAAAATTACTCATGGTTTGGTTTTTAAAATTAGTGTAAGAGAAATTAGATCTAGATGTTTTTGAGGAATTAATTAAATCCATAATATCTTATTAGTTTATATATTTACAATAATAAAATATGTATTTCATGATTTTAGTTGAGGGTTTTAATCAAACTAGGATGTATGGCATAGTTAAATTATAGTAAACTAATTGTATCAACCAAGACAATGTAGTCAGGATCTCAGGCAAGGAGAATAAGATTTTATCAATATTTACAATAAAATCATATTGGAATGAGTATGGTAAAAATAATATTGATATGGTCAATATATTCAAATAATAATAACTAAATATAACATATTGTATATGGTTGGTCAATTCAATCTAGTTGTGAGGTTTTAATTATAATAATTTATATCAAACTAGACTGATATATTCAGGCAAGAAGCAAGCATGATATAATAGACAATATCATATTATACAATTCAATATGGAATTAATATAATTATAACATAATATATTGATCTTGTTGATGTAGTCATTCTTGAAAAAATAAAACCATAAATGATTGGATGATACAATTGGTTATATGATAGTAAATATGTGGATCGTATCAAACTAGTTGATGTTATCAAGTAAACATACCAAGTTGATTGATTAAATTCACACACATGGGTAAATGTATTGGGATGTTCAATTCAATTAAAACACATAACATATAATCATATCAACAATGGCCAATGAAGTCTACAATATAGCAAATAATTTAAGCAACAAATTAAATCTAGCTAACTTTATGAAAATAAGATTAGGTAAATGTTCTATAAGGATTTGATTGATAGTGTGGGATATAAAATGTACTTTTTAATTAATTAGTGTTGTTATAATGCTTCAAATAATTACATATAGAGATTAAACCATGCTTATATCCTACTAGCTATAATTTTTAGGTTACAGTGAGAGTTACTTCATTTGGTAATGTATAAACATAGTATTTTTAAGCTTTATCATTTAATGATGATTTATCTATTGTAGGAACCTATAAGTTTTTGATATCTATATATTCATTCCTTAAATGGTGAACTAGGAAATGGGTGGGAATATAATTAACACTTCACAAGATGGTCAACTCTATCATTTCCTAAATCAATTATAAATCTTACTTATCCAACTCCCCAAGCAATCTAAACCTCTATTACATAATTACCTAACCATTTATCCTTTAAAATAACCCCCAAATAATTAAACACCCCATTTTATACTAAGTCATCTAGGTTTATCTTGTTATAAAGGATTAAGCACATGTTATAGAACTAAGTTGACATGGCTGACTTAGTTCAAAACCTAATGGTAACTTTTTCCAATTGATGGGATCAAGATAGCCAATCTTGTTGGATGAAATTTTAAAATGGTTAATGATTATTAATTTTTATAAATACAAGGCTCTTTTCAATCCAATAGAGAAGAACATTCATTTTTTCATCATTATAGTTCATAATTCTACTAAATTTATATTTTAAGGAGCCATTACTTAGGGTTTGACATAGAGAGAATATTACTTATCTTGTAAGAAGTCTTAGATGAAAATTAGGGGTTGTTTATCTTAGAGATGATTTCTATAGTGTGATCCTTACAATCCATAACAAACCTATTAAAAATAACCATTATCTAAGGGAGAGATTAAGACTCAATAGGTTCACCCAAGGTAAGTATTCCTAACTCTTGATATTTCATTTGATGAGTAGATATTATATAAGTAATATGTAATGTGGATGTAAAATAACTTGATTAAATTACTATATCCTTAAACTTAGTATACATATAGGGTTTTATTTTCTTTTCATATTTCATTTTAGGTGATCTAGGCCACCATTTCCTACCATGATCCCTTGATTATTTATTTATGTTTAACCATCCTACTTTATGAAACAATATTTAGTCAGGACAAGATAAATTTTACGTTATTTAGTTAGATATAGATGGGGTTATTGCATAGTGTCATTTTCAAAGAGGCTTTGGAACCCTCTCCTTCAGTGTTGTGTAGAAAGAGATCCCTTGGTTCAATTTTATGAATCTAATTTGGTCATGTTCCTAATATAAACATGTATCATAATTGATGCTAGTTGATTACCTTATCCGATCTAATATTTTATTAAGTCATATAAGATATAGATCTATCTTAATTTTTTACATATATTTTGGTGAACATGACATGAATCTAACCCTTGTATTTTTTTTATTTTTCACTTAAAATAAATTAAATTGGGTTGGTTGATCTAATATTATCATGCATTTGTATATTTATCATTCATATTCAACTAGATCGAATTGGTAAATCCCATTTGGTATTTGAGTTTCAATTTCTTTTTCTATAATAAACTAGATTAGGTCACTCGATCTAGTCTTTTTATCCATTTGATGATTTTAATTTTATAGTCAACTAAATAAAGTTGGCTAATTTAATCTCTCTTTCTATTTGTAGGTCCAGGGCTTACAATCAATTAGATTGGGTTGGTTACTTTAGTTTTGTCCTTTGGCTTGCTAGGTTCTATTTCCAAATTGATTCATTTGGTCAACTCAGTAGCCTTTCCTATTTTCTAGATTTCTTGCCTATAGTCAACTAGATAGGTATGACTGATTTAATCTAGTTTAATTATTTTACTTTTTTGTTTTTGAAAAACTAGATCATGCTAGTTGATATAGTTTTATTTTACCACTTTAAATTTTTAGATTTTTAACATACTAAATTAACCTAGTTGATCCCATTTAACCTCTATGTTTTTTAAATTTTTACCTCTATAGGACCCAATTAGGTCTAAACAATACAATTAAGCAAGTATATTTTTAGCATTTTTAGTCAACCAACTAAGTTTACCTAGTTGATATAGTTATATTTTATAGGTTCAATCTAAAAAAAACACTGTAATTTAATTTTGTCAATTTATCATTTTCATATTTCAATAAAATCAGTCAAACTTATCAACTTTTATACTATCTTCACTAGTTTTTAAGTTTTTCAAAACTATATCATAAATTTAACTAAGTCAACATGGCCAAATTCATTTCTCATTTATATACTTCTTTAAATAATCTACATTGACCTAGTCGATTGTGTTTATTTTGGATCTATTTTTATAATAGACTAGATCATCCTGCTTGACTATGTTTTATTTTATCTTTCAACTAGATCAACCTAGCTGATTTTTTATGTGTTTTAAATTTAACATAAGCAAGGTAGTTCATAATTATTTCTTAGTAAGAAATATCACATTTTATTTGTAAATTATTTTTTATCATTTATTTATTTTCTAAAAAACTATAAATTATTTTTTGACAATTGATTTTCACCTTTTTTTCACTTTGTCTTGGTTTCCCTAGAAAATGTGTACCAAATTTTTCAAAACTACTTAGCATTATCATGAAGGGCTATGTGATAGTTTGTTTAAGTCCTTGTATATAATTTATAGATATCATGGCATGAGGGGCTCACCCCAATACTCATATCCATAGTATAGAGTATTGTATTATTATCAATGATGTCATGGTCATGTTATAGAGGTGTTCTGATCAGTGGATGAAGTGCCTTGATAGTATATGTGACAATGATAAAGTGTGCAATGTGCTTGTCCTAGTATGATTGAAGTATGATTGGTTGCTCTTCTATTTTGACATGATTAGAGAGGTTTAAGGATGAGTATGGTGATTTGAGAATGTGCAATAAGTCCTATCAAAAGTCAATAATGATTTGAGTACTTATGTATATGATTGAATTCCATCTGGTTGATCATAGTTTTAATCTAGACACTTTGGGTCCAATGGAAAAAATATGAGTAGTCAGTTTGATGATGTCACCATTTCTACGTGGGAATGAGTCAATGGAAGTTGGTCATATGGTTATGATCACATTTGTGCCTAGTTAATTTATACTAAATCTCAAGTCATGCATATAAGCACAGTCAAAGATATAAGGGTGAAGAGTTGGATTCTCAGTTAGAATTCATTATTTTCCCATACTTTACCACATTTTCATGAGGCAAGAAATAACTGAGTAAGTAGTTTGATGATGGCATATCTCGCACATGTGGACATTTCAATAGAAGGTGATTATATGGGTGTGTTCAATTTTGAGTCTAGTTTATTTATGTTAAATTTTAAATCATGCATTGAAGTGTGGAAAAAGTTATGCATTTTAAGATTTGGCCTCTTAAGTAAAATTTTGACATAGTTGTCTATGTGATAGAAGATTTTGAGAAGGCATTTTAATGGTGTTATATCTCACATGTGCAAAGGTTTCAATAGTATTTTGATACATGGTTGGATTCCTCTTTGAAAGGAGAACATATGGTGCAATTTATGGTATATGAGATTGATCGAGGAAAAATTTATGACTATGTAAATTTGGCCTTCTAGGAATATTGAAAGGGTTCCCATACTTATTCATTTCTGCACAAGTTAAATTTTGACCAAGATCGACGAAGTTCATTTGCTCTAAGTTGTTAAGAAGAAGCGAGATGAGGATAAGTGTACAATTTTTAAATATTAATCAAAGGTAAATTATAAGGATCTAATGGTGAGCATGCATTCGTATAGATTGATTGAAAAGTGAGCATTGATAGTTAAAGACTTAGTTGTTTTATAGAGATCAATGGAGCACATTGAGTCAAAGTTTCTAGAGTGCATGAGATGAGGTCAAAATGATGTATGTTTAACATTTAGATTTGGTAGATTATGCATTGAATTTTAGACAATATTAATGGTGTGAGATTTATCTAAATATTATATGACATAAAATGTGAGCATGATGTTCAAAGTTTAACTGTGACCATTTGTATTTGAGCATTTGAATTTTTAAAGGAAAAAACTAGTGTTTAGTTTTTGGGCTATAACTTTTGATCTAGGATGAATTTGCTCATGATGTAAATTTAAACATGGTAGAGGACTCCATGGTGAATCTAATGAATCTAATTTAAATATTTGAAAGTGAGTAAATTCAAGTATATTGAGCCTATAATTTTACTATGTGTTTATGATTATTTTGCAAGTGATTAGAGAAGGATAATTAAGCATATATTGATATTGTTTTGATGTCTCTTGATGAATTGGCTACTGGGTATTATTATAAACTCCATGAGGATGATTTGTTTGTATTTTTAGGTGTGATAAATCTATCTTGAGTATGAATAATTCTTAATAATTTGACTATGTTTTCATCCATAATATTTCTATACATCAAGTCAGTGTTTGAGTTGTTTTGGGCATACACATAGGTGAGCTAAGATGATTGCGATCATTTGAGGATGTTGAAGGGGACATAAGGATTGGACCCATGTATTTTAAAGTGGTCTTATGTTTTTTTTCTTGAGGGTGTGCTAAATGTGTGAATAGGTCTCCATGAGACCTATAAGAGATACAAGGGGCTTATTAAAAGGTGTGTTGCTTAAGGGTGACCCATAGTTGATATGGAAAACCTATGAAGATTATTTTGAGATATGTCATCATGTAATATATTCCTTAAGGGATAAGGCATTCCTAATGGCTAACCAAGGTTTTTATTATCAAGTATGATCTATAAATAGTGAAATCAAATATGGTGATTTATAGATTTATGAGTGAGAGACTAGGGAGAAATTTGAGAGAAGTGTGTGTGTGTGTGTGTGTGTGTGTGTGTGTGTGTGAATTGGGGATTGAAGGATGGGTAGAGTTCCCTAAAGATGAGAAGAAGAGTAGAACATATTTAGGATTATTTTTATGACCTGTAGGTCATAATTCTTTTTATAGAATAGAGTTTTTATTGATTGAGTATGAGCAAAGGTGAAGAGTGTTAATCAATGGTCTATCATCAGGTGTTGAAGACATCAGTTCAAATGTGGATGTGTTTATAGGTGTTATTTTGAAACTTAGAATATAAGGTATTTATATCCTCTTTTCAAGGTAAAACTTTTTAAAATTCTTATTCTTGTTGTAGCTCAGCTAGATAGGTGTGACAGTACCTTATGGGATTACAGTCTCACTAAATAGGGATTAAGTTCCTTGATCATTTATAGATGGTTTAAATTGGTTCTTATTATTATAGGATAGTAGTCTAATTGAAATTTATAGTGGTTTTTACTCCCCAAGAGATTTTCCCATGTATGTCATGTGTTATGTGATTGATCTTGTATTGTCTCTCTTGCTCATTGCTATGAATGATGTGTATGCTTCATGAACGCTTGTGGTAACTGAGTAAGTGTTTGTAAAGATTAAAATTAAAGTTAGATTATTTAGGATCATTTATTCAGCCCCCCTCTTAATTATTATACCTATAACAATTGGTATTAGAGAACATCCTTTGGTAAAGTCTTAAAAACTTGAAGGTGATCTAAGGTATAATATGGGTAGCCATCAAGGAGGTTTCTCTATTAAGAAAGCACCAATATTCAATAGATCTAATTATGATTTTTAGAATGATATAATGAGGACATACATTATGTCCCTAGGATTTGATGTATGGTAATCTATTATGTATGGTTATGTTGCTCATACTATTCCTCCATCTAGTGCTACAGATAAGAAGTTGTTTGAGAATGATTCCAAGGTGATGAATGTTATCACTTGTAGTCTTTTAGAGACTAAATACACTAATGTAATCCATTGTACATCTACTAAAGATATATGAGACAAAATGAAGATCATTTTTTAAGGATATTTAAAGGTCAAGATTGCTAATTTTTAGACTCATAGAATGGAATTTGAATGTCTCAAGATGAAGGAAGAATATTTTGTGGCATCCTTTTAGTAGAGAGTTGATAAGACTATGAAAATCATAAAAGGTATTGGAGAGAATATTAAAGAGACTATTATTATCAAAAAGGTATTAAGGTATTTATCTCTCAATTTTGAACCAAAATTATATGCTATATAAGAGAGTCATGATCTTACATAGTTGAAGATAGATCAATTGTATGGCACCCTTACTACATATGAGATGAGAGTAAATGATGATATACTACCAAAGAAGGTAGATACATTCAAGATAGAGATGAATCCCGAGAATAAGTTCCAAGGTAAGAAATCAAAAGAGGATGACATTTTTATATTGATGAGGATGAACTAATTACTTTGATTACTAGGAAATTGAACACAAGATCAGAGAAGTATAAGGGTAAACTACCCTTCAAATATCTCAATTATGGAAAGATAGGACATTTTTCTTGTAAGTTCCCTCATAAACATGAAAATAAATATGATGAAGATCATGGTGAATGATAATATGATGACAAGAAGACATATAAGAATAAATGGTTTAACAAGTTTAACAACAACAAGAAGTCCTTTAAAAATAGGAAGAGTCTACACCAAATAAGATTGCAGCTCGTCAAATGAGAGTGAAGATAGTGACTTAGAATATTATCATGAAGATGATGGTCCTACTAAAGATGAATCTATATTCATGGCTAAGGAAGTTTCTCACATCAGAAGGTATCTCTGTAGAGAGATTTAGATGATGATGATAAGGTGGACTTTGAGACTGTATTGATGAATGCTCTTAAGGAACTAATTATTGAAAAGAAGATCAATAATAATATTAAATCTAAACTCAAGGATTATGAAGAATAATTTAGTGTGTATGAGGAAAGATTGAATTAAGATACCAAGGAGCATGAAGATGTGATCAAGTATCTTAGTTTTTAATTTGAAATTCTTTTTACAAGCCTAAAATATAAAGAAGGTATGTTTTTGAAAATGAGTCTTTGAAATCTGAGCTAGAAAGAAGACATCTAGTAGGGTGAAGTCATTTTTGAGATTTAAAAAGAGCTCATGTGATCTAGAAAATATTCTTAGTGGTTAAAAGTATGTTAGGATAGAGATGGTCCTAGATATGAAGAAAAATAAAATAATGTTACTCAAGACAAGATGAAGACTAATGTGAACCAAGAAAATAATACTTTGAAGACAAATAATCAGACAAGAACTGAAGGTGCTAGTAAAATGAAGACAAATTAGATTAGATAGCCAAATGCCATGAGGTATGCAAGATTCAATGGTTACTATTACACATGTAATCAATTTGGTCATAGGGATAGATAATGCAAGAGACTTATTATAAATGAGTTTGCATGGGACTATGTTGGGGGTCATTAGTGAAAAGGAGTAAGGAAAATTAAGTGCTTCAACTATCTTGATGTGAGATAGTTTACAAATCATGTTCCAGATAAGATTAGATAAGGTGAGTCCTCTTAAAAAAAGATAGGTTATTTTTTTTCATCACAAAGGATATATGGAAAGTTTCTTTCCAAACATAGTAAGAAAAACTGTGTTTCCATCAAGGAGTATGGTGTGCTAAAATTGTGAACAGAGAGGTCACATTGCTAGATTTTGAAAACAAATGCCATCAAGTCAAAATGAGTTCAATCAGGGTCTTAGAGTGAAAAAAATAAGGCATGTTAGCACATGGAATCCAAATATGACAAGTGTGATTCATGATGAGACTTTAGGTCTAAGTAATATATTTATTATGGTGGATAATGCTTTAGAAGTTAAAGAGTACTAAGGGTTCTCATTATCTACTCATGTTGAGAATGAAGAGATCAAGCTCAAAGAGGAGACCAAGGTGTAGGTTGAAGATATTTCTAAGGTAGATATGGAACTAAGTGAACATATTGTTATTTATAATCATGTATCATGCAAATAACATGAATTATTTTTACCTAATGATGAGGTTTCAAACTACAAGGAATATTCTTCAAATGAAAAGGTATGTCATGAATCTGTGTTATCTCCATGTATTATCAATCCAGTCATAGAAGAAGAGGAGAATGTTATATTGAATGAGGAATTTTTTTCTCATGATCCAAAGAAGAAGAATAAGAATATCTATAATAATCATATGATGAAGGAGGAGAAGGAATATGAAGAGTTATGGGCAACTCTTGGTTTCACACCATGTTAGAGCATTGTGGTGTAGAGGATGTATCTACCTATGATTCTTAGGAGACATTTTTTTTTATGGGGAAGAAATTTTATGTGCTCAAGATGATAATTCAAATTAGAGAAGGTCTTTGGTTAACGGGGAGAAAAAACTTCATGTGTTTGCTCTAGAGGTTTGTGAAGGAGATATTATGCAAGATTAGAATGGGTGTTTCCAAATGGCCTAATGAGATTGATGGAATTTCAAGAAGAGTTTAGTTCTCAAAAAAGTCTATACATTTCTTTGTGATGTTCTCTAGGTGATTTTGTGGTCTAAAGGTATGTTTGTGCTAATTGAATATTTTTTGAGTGCTCTCAATTCTCTCAGTTTTTACTTAAGGGTAAGTAGGCCCAAAATGGGTTATAGGAAGTCTATGTTCCCAAAGGTTTTAAAGCTCAATTTTTGGTCTAGAAGTGTGTGGTGGGTGTCTCCAAGTGTGCAAGTAGTTTTAGAGGAGTGTGTTTACTAGAAGGAGGTTTGTTGACCTTATTTGTTTTAAGATTCTAAGGTTTTGGGCTATGCTAGAAAAGTGGTTTGCCTTATGATTTGAGATCTAAGGCTTATTAATAGGTTTAATGGTCGAAATGGAAGTCAAATAAATCTTCATAGAGAATTTAAGGTTTGTGTTTCTCAAGTTATTCAAGTTTTTGTCAAGTTGGAGGCCTAATTGGGTAGTCAATTTTTGAAGGAAGTATATTGTAGAGGATGATCTAGTTATTTAAAATTGGTTTGATTTATGGGGCATATGAGAGTGCTCTAAATATTTATTTTTAGGTCATAAATATGTTTCTATTGAAAATTGTGGGATCTACAAGTTCTATGTAGGGCTATAAGAAGGCTAAATAAGCCTAGTTTAAAAAAGTGTGATTTTTGCTATGTTTTTTGTGAAAGAGAAAGGTATGTTTGTTTCAAGGAGATTTATGGGGTTGGTTTAGAGCATGTTTTATATTTAATGAGTGGCATAAATTTTTGTTGGCAGTCCTTGTGGTAGATTGATAGAGAAGGCTAGTAAGCCTATATGGTTATTCTTCATGATGTGTAGAGATATAAAGATGTTCAAGATGTGAAATGGCTCATAAATCTTAGGGGGAGTCCTTATCATATATTTCTTGTTTTGTTTCATATATTTTTTAATTTATTGTTTTCTTTATTCTTTAGTTGTAGTGCTTGGTTGAAGAGAGAGTTGTCATGGAGCAAGAAGAAGTTGTCAAGGCAAGTAGAAGTAAGCTCAAGGTAAGGGGGAGTTTGTATCATATTTATAAGATGTTCCTTTGATATTTATGATATTTTTAGGTCATTAATATTATTTGGTGCCCACTTTGTCATTATGTTAAAGGGGAAGAAAGTTCTTATTGTGGGAGTCCTTGAAGAGAGAGAAGGTGAGCTATATATTTCTATATATGATGGTTGTTGACATTAATGACAAAGGGGGATATTATTGGAGTATTTTCAAAGATGTCATGGAGGTGTCTTTGTGAATGGATGAAGTTCCTTCATAGTCTATGTGATAATGATAAAGTGTGCAATGTGCTTATCCTAGTATGCTTGAAGTGTGATTGGTTGATATTCTATTTTGGTATGGTTAGAGAGATTGAGGGATGAGTATGGTGATTTGAGCATGTGCAAGGCATCCTAAAATAATTTAATAATTCTTTGAGTTCTTATGTACATGAGTGGATTTCAAATAATTTATCATAGTTTCCATTTAGACACTTTGGGTCTAGTGGCAGAAAATTTGAGTAGGTAGTTTGATGATGTCACCATTACCACGTAGGAATGAGTCAATAGGAGTTGGTCATATGGTTTTTATCAAATTTGTGCCTAGATTATTTTTAATCAATATCAAGTCATTAATATAAGTATGATCAAATGTATGAGGGTGCAAAGTTGGATTCTTAGTCAGAATTCATTATTTTCCCATACTTGCCAAATTTTCATGAGGTAAGAAAGAGCTGAGTAATTAGTTTGATGATGGAGTATCTCACATGTGTGGATATTTAAAGAGAAGGTGATCATATGGGTGTGTTCAATTTTGAGCCTAGTTTATTTGTGCTAAATTTTAGATCATGTGTTGAAGAAAAAAACGTTATGCATGTTTAAATTTGACCTCTCAGGTAGGTTTTTGACATAGTTGGCTCTATGACAGAAGATTTTGAGAAAGCATTTTAATGGTGTTATATCTTTCATGTGCAAAGGTTTTATGAGCAATTTGATACATGGTTTGATTACTCTTTTAAAGGAGAACATATGGTGTAATTTTTTAGACATCATATTGATCAAGGAAAAAGTTATGATTATGTAAAGTTGGCCTTCTAGGCATATTGAAAGGGTTCCCATACTTAGTCATTTATGTACAAGTTAAAGTTTGAGAAAGATCAACAAAGTATGTCTGATATAAGATGTTAGGAAGTAATGAGATAAAGATAGGTGAACTATATTTAATTACTAATAAAGGTAAAGGATAAGGATTTAACAATGAGTGGGTGTTCATACAGATTGAACGAATGATGAGCATTGATAGTTAAAGACCTAGTTAATCCATAGAGATTGATAGAGCACATTGATTCAAAATTTCCAAAGTGCACGAGATAAGGTCAAAGTGATAGATTTTTAAAATTTGGCTTTGGTGGACTATGTGTTAAAATTTCAAACAATATTGATGGTGTGATATTAATCTAAAGTTGAGAGGAAATGATATGCAATCATGATGTTCAAATTTTAACTATTACCATTTGGATTTGAATATTTGAATTTGCAAAAGAAAAAACTAGTGTCTAGTCTTTTAGCTATAACTTTTTATCCAAGATGAATCTGCTCATGATTTAAAAATAAAAGTGGTAGAGGCCTCCATAGTTAATCTAATTAACCTAATTTAAATATATAAAAGTGAGTACATTCAAATATATTTAGTGTAAAAGTTAACATTATGTTTGTGTTTGTTCTACAAGTGACTCAAGAAGGATAATTGAGCTTATATTGATACCGTTTCAATGTCTCTTTATGAATTGGATATTGGGGAGTGTTATAGAATCTATTAGGATGGTCTATGTGGATTTTTTAGGTGTGATAAATCTATCTTGAGTATGAAAAATGCTTAAAATTTTGACTATGTTTTGTTCATAATATTCATGTGTACCAGTCAGTGTTTGAGTTGTTTTGAGCATACACAGATGTGAGATAATATGGTTGTGATACTTTGAGGATGTTTAAGGGGACATAAGGAGTTTAAAAATGTATTTTAATGTGTTCTTATGTTCTCTTTTTTCTTGAGGGTGTGTTAAATGGGTGAATAGGTCTCCATGAGACCTATAAGAGCTATAAGGGCCTTATTAAAAGGTGTAGATACTTAAGGGTGACCCATAGATGATATGGCCAAAAAATGAATATTATTTTAAGCCATATATTCATTTAATATATCCCTTAAGTTCTAAGTCATTCCTAATGGCTGACTAAGGTTTTGATTATCAAGTATGCTCTATAAATAGTGAAATCAAAGATGGTTATTTTTAGACTTTTGAGTGGAGACTAGGGAGAGATTTAAGAGAAGCTTGTGTGTGAATTAGGGAGTGAAGGAAGGATAGAGTGACCTAAGGATGAGATGAAGAGTAGAACAAATTTAAGACTATTTGTATGACCTATAAGTCATAATTTTGTTGGTAGAGTATATCTCTTATTTATTGAGTATGAGCGAAGGTGAAGAGTGTTAATTAGAGGTCTATCATTAAGTGTCAGAGACACTATTTCAAAGGTGGATGTGTGCTCATAGGTGTTGTTATGGTATTTTAACATTTAAGTTGGTTATAGCCTCCTTGAAAGGTAAAACTTGATAAAATTATGGTTGTTGTTATATCTTAGCTAGACAAGTGTGGAAGCACCTTATGGGATTGTAGTTTCACTAAATAGGGATTTTAGTTCCTTGATCATTTATAGATGGTCTAAATTGGTTCTTGTTTTTATAGGATAGTATTCCAATTTCAAGTTCTAATGGGTTTTATTCACCAAGAGAGTTTCCCACATATGTCATGTGTTATGTGATTGATCTTGTATTGTCTCTCTTGCTCATTGCTATGAATGATGTGTATGCTTCATGAATGCTTATGGTAACTGATTAAGTGTTTGTAAAGATCAAAATTGAAGTTGGATTATTTTGGCTCACTAATTCACCCCCCCTCTCAGTTATTATACCTCTAACATAGAGCTAAACACAATATTTAGTTTTTATGTAGCTCATTTTATTTAGGAAATGCCTAGGATTATCCTTTGAATTAAACCTTAGGAATTCAACCATCTATTTGATTCTATGGTGTATCACTAGTGGTTAGCATCAAGAATTTACTTCTAAACTTAGCCTTGAGACTAATTTTAGTGGGATATGGTAATGACATTTCCTTCAAATTTATCACTCTAAAACATTAAGACACCACTATCTAATGGACAAACAAGTATCACTGTAAGCCTAAAAATCAATCAAAACCTTTCATTATAGCTTCTTGGTCTTCTTTTTTAGATAATTAGTTAGCATCCAAAGTTACAAAATCACAATTTTTTCTTGTTGCTTGTCATTCTCTGTTATATTGTAGATTGTATTGACCAATGTTAGTAAAATTCTATGTTGTGTGGTAGATAGTTTACTATTTCTATCTACTTTACTGCTAATTTAAAAATTACATAGTTCAAATTACTATTAATTTTTTTCTTTCCTATACAACTAAGTCAATGAACTCAACTTAGTAGGTTATCTAAAATAATAAAATATTGACCAACACAATCTTGTATGATCATGTATTTACTTCATGTACAAATAATTCAACCAACTTGACTTAGTAGGTTTTCTATAATCAACTAGATCAACCAACATGATCTAGTATAATAATGTATTTTTATATATTTCCTACTTGTACAACTAAATTGAACAACTCAAATTAGTACGTTTTCTAGAATCAACTATATTAACCAAAATTATCTAGTATAATCATATATATATATTTTTTATTTCCTACCTATACAACTAAATCAATCATATTGATTTAGTAGGATATTATAGAACCATGTGTTTCTTACCTGTACAACTAGGTCAACCATATTGACTTAGCAAGATATCTAGATTTTTATTATTTCCTACATATAGAACTAAGTTGACTAGATCAACTTCATATTATTTAAAACATTCTACCTATAAAAATAAGTTGAGCAGCTCAACTTAGTTCTCAATCCAACCTTTATCTATTTTTCCCTATCCAACTATGTCAACCAACTTAAATTAGTATTATGTCTAATTTTTGTCTATTCCTAACTATAGAACTAATTTTAGTAGCATGACTTAGTAGGTTTTTAGTTTTATATCATTATCTTTAATTTTCACCATGTAATAAATATTTGAAGAAAGTGAAATGCAAACTCAAAATGACATAATGAGTTTAACTAAACCTCATAACCCTCCTCAATCTCACCTTACCTATACCTCTATAGAAAATATAGATTCTAGTAATGTCCATTGGAAACTAGAACCAAAAACCATGGCTCACCCCCTCCAAAAACTTTGTGTATATTTAATTATATTCAAAAAATACATAGTGTTAAAGATGAGAGTGATCTTGAATATACTGATGAAATGATACTCTTCATAAGAAAAAATCCCCAAACATCAAGGTATGGATCCCACAATTATTTACAATCTTATATGGGACCTTACATTGATTTTACACCTTCACATATACATAATTTATCTATAGACCTTGGGGCAAGTCACCCTATGAATTATTTCATTAATTTTTCCTCTTCAATACCCACTACTTATTCCATGCCTTCAATATTTTCTAATACATATTCTTCAACCTTATCTATAATTTCAACTACTATGTCTAGGATTTATTTAAGTTGTACTACTCAAAGTTCCCATGTCCATACTTACATCAATGCCACCTCTAGTTAATCTCAAGCTACTTCTATTAGTCAAGCTACTATAAACACTAATCAAATTCTATTACAATCCAAAAATAAACTAACCACTTTTTAAACTAATAATACAAATCAAATGTTACAAATACAAAATTAACTTTTATAATTACAAAACTATCCTTAATATACACAATGGGAACTAAAAAATCTTAATTACCCCCACCACCACTAAGATATGCACAAAGTAACATTATACCTCAACCTCCACTTCTTAACAAGACTATCAAACATATACAAAATGAACCCTTAGTCCCTAAAATTGTAAACATTGACATAGGAAACATCATTAATATTATCACCTATAAAAATTCTATCAAACCTAATTTACACTTGAAAGATTTGAAAAACTTTTATAAATATTTGATTAAACTCAATACATTTTCTGCCACCAAACTCTTAACCAAAACCTTCATAGGTGATGATTTAGATTGGTATAGTCAAATCAAATATCATACTCTATCTAGTCTATAATACTTAGTTAATGTATTCGTACAAAAATTATAAACTTAAAACCTTCCTAAAAACAACTTATCTCACTTTATCAACTGTAAATAGTCAAAGTTCAAAATTGTGTAAGTGTTCATTAAACAATGGAAAACCTTATCTAATAAAGTTTAATACAACATATGGGAAGAAAATATTTTCCACTTATTCACCAATTCTCTTCACTCTAAATTAAAATATCACATTAGGACCTTCTATCTTAAATATTTGTAAGAATCCCTTGGCCAAGCCAAACATCAAGATTTTATCATAAGACAATTCAAACCTTCTCATTCTCCTATTGTAAATTTAATTCTTATGAAATATAAAAATTGACATGATACCAATGATGGTGTTACATACAAAAAATATTATATTCACACTATTAATGTTATTACTCCAAGTGGTTCCAATAATGCTACTTTTTCATAACCACTTTTAACTAACCATTTTCCATAACCTGGTGCTACATTTTCCCAAGTCAACAACATGGATTCTCATAAACCTCTTTCTTTAACATAAATTCAAAAGCATATTCCTAGGCCTTCACCACAATACATTTATCCTACTCTCCCTACCAAAAATTGGTATGGCCCACACAAGTTATGTTGGTTCTATGAAATTTGGGGCCATTCTCATGAAACTTGTCATCAATTACATAAGTTTACTCTTGAATACCTTTTGGATCCTAATTTTTTTCATAAAATATTAATGGTGAGTGTCAACAAGCTTATGAAGTGGAAACCAAGGTTCAATAAATGAAAATGAAACATGATTCCCATAATAATGATAATGCACACCTCAAATTTTATAAGGATCCTCTTCTTAATCATTAACCAAGTACTTATCAACCTCCCACCACCAACACTTTCAAAAAAATTATCGATCCTAATGATGAGAATGTCATCAATATGAAAAATATGAGAGTAGTTTTTTATATCAATTATTACATGAATTCTAACTATTAAAACTTTCCCACTTTTGATATTATCCATGATTCTTACCTATCTCATTTCACAGAACTTGAACATACAATAAAAAATATCTATAAATCCAGCAACATATCCTACCCCTTCATCTACTATCCCAGATGCTTCTACTCAAACACCACATTTGGATATTCATTAATTCTCCATAAATATAAATTAAAATTCTCATTTATCATAAAATTATTCTCATTCCAACCCACCTACAACTACAAATCCACTTATTCAATTTATTCACCACTTACAAAATCTTCTACAACACACATTACTCCAAATATTATCCCAAAAACATCAACTACTTCAACTTAATCAGATACATTTGAAATGAACACATAGGATAAATCCCAATTAAATACTTCTTATCAACATCAATTTAAATGTATTTCCACATTTCCTTCCATTAATTTGTTTCAACACTATGCATCATTATTTGACATAACTCCTATTGGATATGATGAATGGGATACTATAGTATAACTTTATCATTTCCCATCTCACATTCCTTTTCTCAAACTTATGAGGAATTCACCTCATCATCACAATAGTTTAATTCAAAAAAAAATTTAAAAGAACACCCCTCAACCTCCACCTATGGGGCACAAATCTAGTTTGTCCAGTCTGAAGTTATCATTGTTCAACAATGTGAATAAATGTTTATACACATTTATGAAACCATATATACTTCCCTATCACTTAAATTTACCATCACTTCAATGATTACTAATGAAATATAACTTTGATTGGATGATCCTTTGTTATTTGTCAATGTACAAATTGGTGATATATAAGTCAAACATGTTTTAATTGATTAAGGTTATATAACATGTTTTGTTTCCATTAATTTTAACTAAAAACTTGGGTAATCTAAATTTAATATAAATTATACCCAATTTAATATCAAGTATATGATCAAATATAAATTCCCCCTTTAGGATGCGTTTGGCTTCCCATCATGGTTCTTCCTATCATAGTTCAAATCAAATTCATGATCTTCAATTTCTCATTATCATATAACATATTACTAGGATCACCTTGGACACATGACAAGAGAGATATTACCTCATTGGCATGCCAATGTGTTAAATTTAATCATAATCATATTATTTACAAGATTTAAGGAGATACAAACCTTTGGAATTTTTGAACAATTCCAAGAACATGGTGTTTTTAAACTTCCCACCCTTGAACCTTTGCATAACATTCATTTTAATGAATCTCAATGATTTAATTACCCTATCAACTCTATTAGAATTAAAAATAACCACCTCAAACCTATGGGTAATATTCTATCTAACCTCTTAGATTCTGGTAATGATGAACTAGATGAGATAAGTTTTAAAATTAAAACTTCTGATCATCTATCACACATAATTACTCAATTACCTTCATCTTTATGACCTTGGCCTTGAAAAAAACAATTGATGAGATTCATGTTAATATAATTAAGACATTATAATCCATTCCCCATGCCTCTTTAACTGATAATATTGTTGATGCTTTCACTATCAATATTCATACTCCTAGTCATGATGATGGCTATTCATTAGATGACAGTTTCTTATCTAGTTTTGTTCAAGATAAAAAATTAAAAATACTTAGATATCATTCTTATTTACAAATCAATTTAATATTATTATTTACCTCTTCTTAACTTGATGTTCACAGGTCAAAAATAGAGCCTATACACACTAATTCTCACCTAGTTACTCTTGATCCTCTGCAAAGTATATTTCATGATCATCACATGATGTGACCATAATAGTTTTCTAGGATTTTTTATCCTTTTAGATTACTACCTCATGATATTTCCACCACATTATGTTTACCTATATTGTGCACATGTAGCGCAGTTATTGAGCCTACCTCTTCTTAACTTGATGTTCACAGGTCAAAAATAGAGCATATACACACTAATTCTCACCTAGTTACTCTTGATCCTCTGCAAAGTATGTTTCACGATATCACATGATGTTACCATAATAGTTTTCTAGGATTTTTTATCCTTTTAGATTACTACCTCATGAGATTTCCACCACATTATGTTTACCTACATTGTGCACATGTAGCGTAGTTATTGAGCCTAGCATAGAATTTATTCCAAAATGTACTAATGATGGTGATGGCACACTACCTTTTCCTAAGCTTAATATTTTACCTACATCATGGGTAGATGAACCATTTTGTGGATTCCATAATATTTTTGGTCATTCTTCCAAATATTTTCATGCACATCAAAAAAAATTATCACATCTTCAGAATTTAGGTTCCATTCCTATTATTGACCGTAGATCTCTATAGTTAGTTAATCCTAGATGTACCTATTATTTTCATGTTAAAACCACACATACCTCTATTCACTATTGATAAATTAAATTATATATTGATATTATTTGTCTAAAGAAGGCATAATTTACTAATAAGACTCTACCTCTTAAGATCCTTCCATAAAATATACCTAAACATGGGGAGGTTTATTGACTTTGAAATTAGTGTGTTACACATCATTTAGACAAGTGTAGATCCTTTAAATATTAATTACATGATTTTACATGGTATACACCATTAAATATTCATTAACATACACATGGTCATTCATAGGCAAATTCATCCCCTTCCTCTCCACCTTCATCATCCTAGAAATCATAGAATTTCAATCACATTGTGGTACCACTTCTTCACATTAGTTACCCATCACAAGAGATTATACATACACAATAATATTATTATATAATCCATACATTCACCATTGATATAATGTGATAAGTATTAATTTCACATCTCTTATTAATAATTGATGAAACTATGGTCAAAACTAGATTCCAATTACAAGAGGACCTAATACAGGTTATTGGTGATGTATATTATGAAATCTATCAGTATTTTTGAACACATTAACTTTATATGGCATATTATGCCTCACATTCTTACTTGATTAATTTTTTATATTATTACATCATTATAACATTTGTGATTCGCTATTTATCATTTATTTATTTTCTTTATTTATTTTAGTACTCTTACATTTTATGATTCTTGCTTTACAAAACCTTTAAACATTTCTACATTTAGTATTCATGATTTGATCTCATTTCCTTTCATACTTTTAAAATACTTGAATTAATCCTTATCTTGTGATGATTTATCATTACTTGGATGTTTATGCTAGCTCACATGTTTAATAATATAGTTATTTATGTGACTTGGCAATTTAGACCATACCCTATAATATCTTATTCTCCATATGATCAACATGAAGCATATACATCATAAACAATTATTTACATGGATCTCTAATGATCCTCATGTTCTCATTATATATCCCTCATCTTAAGCACACATAAGGTTATTATTTATATTTAATATTCACTTTTGGTAAAGTCTAAGCATTGTTGAAGCCAATATAAGTTTTAAATACTCCTATCTTGTGTTAGTCATCTATATCAATCATATTTGGTTTTTTTGAATCCATATGGAAGAAGAATTAAAAAATCCATAAAATTTAAAATCCAAATCATTAAAACTAAATGCAATGATAAAAAGGTAGAAAAAAATATTCAAATGTCAAAATCACACCAAAATACATGATGCTTCTTTGACACGTCTCTTATTCTATTTGAAGCTCAAACTCAAAAATTGGCAACATAATAGAATTGAGGTCCATTGGGGTGTGATAGGATAGAATAATGGGATAAGAGGTATCATTATTACATTTTTTACCACCTACTTTATCATTCAAGTAACCAATCTTGGT
The DNA here is from genome assembly GCA_037957365.1 of Torreya grandis. Lineage (NCBI taxonomy): Eukaryota > Viridiplantae > Streptophyta > Pinopsida > Cupressales > Taxaceae > Torreya > Torreya grandis. The sequence continues at coordinate 2,486,282 of JARHVA010001480.1, read as the reverse complement.
AGTATATCAATGACTCTGTAAAGGTCTTGAGGAATAAGGAACATGTCATGGGGATGTAGGCCCATTTTAATTTTTATGTAAATAACATTCAAAAGATGATATGTTTACATAAATCATTAGCCAACTACTTTACATATACCAGTAGGAGTATCTTAAATCTTTCTTGTCCAAACAAAATCTTAAATGCTTAAAATTTTTCTTAGTATGTCTCATGTCTTCTAAGGATTGTTACACCACCTATGTTCAAGATTTTCATTCCCTATATCCATAACATCAGTCCTAAAAAAACTCCTCTTAATTCTATTTTTTCTATTTTAATCAAACCCTAATGGTTAATATCTTGTGAGTTTTAATGTAAGACCTTAGGCCTTATTCACAAAATTCATCTCTCTAAACTATTTTCATCCATCTTTGGAAATCCATATTTGAGTTGTAGTGTAAGACCTTGGATAGGACTAGGCATTCCTCACAAAATTATATTTTTACTACAAAAAAATACAAATTGGTTATCCATTTGTGATTTTTAGTGTAATACCTCAAATAGGACTGGGCCTTCCTCAAAAAACATTATCCTTCATACACCACATACCATATTTTGTCACATAATAAATTTACTCTTTCACATTAATGATTAACACAAACTCCATCTTTGTTTTTATCTTATTACTATTCTCATTTTTATCTCTCACTTATTTATATATATTTGTTTACATTGACCTTTTTAGCATTGATATTTTATCTTTTACTTCATTTACATTTGACATTTATTTACATTATTATATTTGATTAAAATGTTATTTTTCACATAAATATCCCATATTAATTTAAATTTATATTCTTTTCTCATATTATAAGTTTTATTTACATTTGCTTCATGATTTATATTTGTTTTTTATCATTTTTCAAATATATTTGCATTCTCATTATTTTTTAACACACATTTGTTCACATTTTTTTAGAAAATAATCAACACATACATCATACATTTTCCTATAGGACTTATAAAAATTAAACACGTGCTATAAATAAAATAAGTATATCCATAAACCATCAAAATAACTTAGCTATATATAAATTTATCAACAATGTTTGATATAATATCACATGATACAAATAATATTACTTCAATCTCTCTACAAAGGGGTTCCACCTCGCATATATAATGATGACCAAGCTACACTACCCATAGAAGCCTAGGACTGCCCTCCACAAATAGTCCACTAAAGTGACTATGTGAATGTCCACATCCCCTCCACTTGTCTTTGTAAATGTATCATTTGAA